>CAWUFW010012362.1:0-547111 GCA_963921515.1 Calotriton arnoldi | reverse complement strand
CCTCCTTCTCAGGGGCGGCTGGTGCGCACGGGCGAGATGGGTGTCGCCCTGCCACCCTGGGGGATTAAAAAAATGATGAGATCGAACAATGAGCAGCTAGCAATAAAGTTTGCTGGCTGCTTGGTGGACAAACATGTGCAAATCCGTTTTTGTTTAGGGGGTGGGGGAGGATTGCCCTTGGCTCTGCTGCACATGCTTTTGGCTGGGCGAAGATTTCTTCGACCTGAAGCCAGAAAGCAGAGCAGTGACGAAACACAGGTGGGCAGGATCTGTGTATCACTGCCAGAATAGCTTTTGATTTGGGCGATATTTGTATAGCCCTGGGAGGAGTCAGAAGCTCCCCATTAATTCCAATGGAAGGGGGCAGGGCAGTCCGTCTGAGAATGACATAGTGGGGTGTGGCAGTGGCGTCTGCGTCTTCCACGAGACCCAGGCAGCAACAGTTGCTTATTGGTGTGCTGGGGTCTGTGGGAGGAGTTGCCCAAATCCAGCATTTTCCATTTCGGATTGTGCGTGCTTCCCATGCTGTGTCTGCACTCCGCAGTCACGAGGAGCCCGGTTCGAGAACGTTACAGTGTAGGTGAGAAATGTTAGGTAAGCGCGCTATGGGCACTTTTTATGGTATTTATCAGTGTTAAATATGTTCAAGGAGCCTCCTGGGGAGCCCCACAGTGAGCAAGATCTTTATTTAGGAAGGAAGTCTGTTCCTATCTGTTCCGTCAGTTGTATAAAGTATAAACTGTAAGTAAATCACGTTACACGCGCCTCAAATAAATCATGTTTAATTACAGGTTCGCTAATCTATCATAAGTGCCTGGATACCCTCTCGGAGGACAAGCCCCGCTTTACAAATAAATGTTTGATTGATGGGGCCTTGTAAGTGGCCTGGTGAAGCGGGTGACTGGCAATAATACGACTGAAGTCCTTGCTCCCAAATACATCTTAATAGGTACACACGCGATTGGTCTAAATTATGCCAAAATAATCAACTACCTTATTGTGTTACATGAAAAAACGTCCACATAAATAACTGCGTCATTCGCAAGGCCCCTAACAAATTGTCCTGATGCGACATCCGGGCCCTAGGGGGGGAGGGGGTCGAGAGGGGGGGCGTTGGAAATGGTGGGTGAATGCCTCAGCCAACCAAATAACCGGAGAACACAGCTGTCGTGATGGATTATGAAGTAGATCAACCACCTTCCGTTCCTTCCGAAATTTGTCATTCAAGGACGGTGCTGGTTTTTATTTTTATTTGCAGTCTGTTCCCAGTACATTTGCCACGAGATTACCTACTCTCTCACCAGCTGAAAACGTTCTGGTTTATTGAGAACTCGAGCAGCCCTCCAAAGTGTGTCTCTATATGAGAGCGTAAAGTCCAGAAGGCAATAGAAAATTAGCCTGGGAATATTTACTTCAAATAAAACCCAAATCATGAGCTATTCATTTTTTTGTAATTTAAATCAGTGCACATTTCAAATCCGTTAAACCATTGACGAAAGGGCAGCTCTTCGTGTGCGCTTTCTGGAGCGGTATCTATTGTGTGTTTGTTTTGAGCTTTTCAATGTGGAGTTACTTTGTCTAGACGGGCGCTCTCCACCTATGCGGGGATTTTTATGTCACAGGGTTCCATTCCTAGCCAGGATTACGTTGCAAATAAGGTAAGTACCCAAAAACACTTGTGTAAAACAACCAAATGTAAACACGTTAAAAAGCAACGCAAAACGTGGGATTACATGCTGTAAGTGTAAGAGGAGTTTAGAGAAGGGGAAATATATCACCACGAATTTTCACATTTCATGCCTTACTACATTGCCATGAATTCACACAGTAAAGACTTTGTGAACATTTCTCACCCTTGTGCCCATCGGTGTTTCCCCCTTGCACACCTGTTCTTTCTCAACCTCTTGTCAGTGCCAATTCACACAGTCTCCACTGTCACCTATCCTTGGGTATGTGGGTATTGCATGGTTCTTATGCCTCTGCGGTCATTAGTAGGGTGTGTAATATGTTTGTTTGGTCTTTGGTCTTACTATGTGTGTACTTTTACGAATCTGTAGTGTTTGGTTCATTGATTGCTTATTATGTGATTCTTATCTTTGTTGATGTTTTAATGGTATGTGTTGTATGATTGACTTTATTATCTAGGTATAGATTTTAACACTTTTCGTTTCTGTTTTCATTTTACTGATGTAGTATAAAATAAGGGGATGCTGTTGCCTTTCTGTTTACAGTAAATACGGTTCATGACAATTCACCCCTAACTTTTAAGCCCCACCACTTTCAGATGTCACCAGCCCCCACTGCTCATTCTGCACTTGTGGATTCAATGATTGATTTTCGGTATTAACTTTCGGAGGAAATTTACACTCGTTTCTCCAGTGCCCTAATTTTCCGCAATTATGACATGGCCATTTCTTTTTAGCTTCTTCTATACTCATCTGACCTTTTCCCTTTCCAATATTCGGTTTGGACTTGGTCTGTCCTACATCACTTGACTGACTATTTAACTGAGCTTCTTGCTTTTCTGCAACCTTTACTTGTGCCCACATTGCCTTTTCCTTGAGTTTACGCTGTCTACACTCAATATCGTCACTGCAATATTTTGCATACCGTAGTACCTCATCTACTGTGCTATTCTGCCAATATAACATATGCTGCTTAATCATTTCACTTATCTCAGGTATCAGACCATATACAAATCGATACACAAAATGACTCATGTCTTTTTCACTCAAATTCTCGTATCCACTATACTGTTTAAAGACCAAAAGCAATCTATCGTAATAAGCATGTACAGATTCCTTACTCTCCTGAGTTGTTCTATCAATCTTTACCCAGTCCGTTTCTTTTGGCGGAATTTTATTTTTCAGAAACGTAATTGCCTGTTCATATTTTCTCATTACTTCTGAACCTGGGGCTCCTGTTTTTGCATCTCTAGGATATTCTTCCTTCGGCCAGTCAATTGTAATTTTACACTCTGTCCATAAATCTGCAGGAACAACAATCTCAAACAATCCATCCAGATCTTCCCACAATACTTTTGAAACTTTTACAAACCTTTCTACTTGTCTATACCACTCTACAGGTTTCTCTCTCAATCTTGGAAAATCATTTGTAAATGACAATATATCTTGTCTGGACCATGGGACATGTACATAACTTCCTCCTGGAGTTTCTCTCATTGGACATTCTATTACCGTTAGTTCTTTCTCTTTTACTGGAAAAGCCAATGATGCTTTATCAGTTGTTCCCTCCTTTCTCCTTATCCACCTACTTCTTCACTTGTCTACATCTCCCCATTTTCTCAATAAAACAATCAGTTCTTTTATCTGTGTTAGTCGTCCTGAAGTGTTCAGATTTTCTATGTCCTTTTCACTAAAATCTACCCTGCACGGTTTCTGCAATCCTCTAATTTTTCCAAAATCTACTCATAGTTCATTTGCTCTTTCTTCCAATTTTTCATGCAAGTTCCTAGCTCTCCAAGTGACGCTTTTACAAATAAACATTAATTCATCATCTTGATAGGACTTCAATCGATCTGTACCAATAGTTCCTAGAATTAATTCTTCCATATCTATCTTTAATCTGACCACATCCAAAAGTTGTGAATCGGCATCTTTTTTCTGCAAGCTCCTCACCCAATCATTTAATTCCTCTGCAGTCGGACCCACAGGGGTTTTATTTACTTTTGCCCAACTTACACTTCTCTCCGGAGTTTCAGTTGCTGACTCGACTCCTATAGGAATCTTATTTATCGGACTCTCATTAATTGTCAAATTTACAGGTGGACTTGACCTAAATGGACCAACAGAATCTTCTTTCTCTCTATTTTCTGGAATTATCCCTTCTCTTACTTTTTGCATACTTGAATTTAATGGAATTGTTAAGGAGTGTTCATCTATCCTTTGGTTTTCAAATACTGGGATTACTGGCCCTGTGGTTACTGGCACAGTCACAGCTTCCATATTCTTTGTCAGTTCTCTTATCTTTTCAGTCAACTCTCTTGTGGTTCTGGCTAATTCAGCTGTATTACCATTATCATGTTTCACAGTCTGTGGTGTTTCTACTTTATTAAATGGACTATTTATTTCAGAAATTTGTTCAGGACTTTGATTTATTACAGTTCTCATTGGCGGTGCATTTGGTGTCACCACCACAGAATCCTGTTGATATGGAGGGGTTCTTTTATTTAAAATGTCCTCCAGCAACTCATCCTCTGTGTCGCTAACTCCATACCCATATCTCTCTGTTACTGCATGCTTCTTTTTCTCCATACACTTTTTCCCTGTAAATTCTTCAACTGTTCTGACAGGAAACATACCATCAGTCATGTTAGCATACCGCCATCGTCTCATCCTGTCTTCATGATTCAAACCCCATACTCTTCCATGAACTAAACTATAATTCTTTGCACCTCTGTGTCTTTCCCTTTCATACATCTCATCTTCCCATTCACCTAAGGCTTCGAACTGTGTCGGTCTAGGTCTCGGTTCAAGTTTCATCATCTTTTCTCTCAAATTTCGAAGTACCGCTGTGCTAAATGAACCATTTTCTGGAAATGCCAATACTCCATCGTCTTTGGTATACTTCGCCCAATTTTCCAACCAAATGCAAGTATGATAGCCATATTTCAACATCATATAAGATGCTGGTGTCTTCGGCGGAGGAAGTACTTCTCCTTCCCTAGTCACAACCTTCTTATCTTTCTTAAAAAAGTTTTTAAGCTTCACAAACCATGACGGTTTCTCTCTATCATATTCATTATAATAAGGCATTTTCACTGTTATTTTGCCGAAGCAATTCACACAATCCTTCACCAATCGGTTCTTTCTACTGCTCGGCTATTCGGACCTATCCCAGCGCGTCTCACACCAACGCACCAATCAGAAAGCTTTTATGTCACTCTCACACTAACCTATCCCAGCGCGTCTCACACCAACGCATCAATCAGGAAACTCTTCGTTCTTCCACAACTGGCCAATCCCAGCGCGGTTCTTGTTGACGTCAGTTCTACTCCTGCTTCTACTGACCCCTCCTTTACAAAAATTATCGGCAGTTTTCTTAGCTTTTCTTTTTTCAACTAAATCGATTAGTTACAACGTAAAACACATTACCATTGTCTGTTTCTCTAAACAAAAGAGATAGTTTATTTCAACTTACAAGAATACTGTTTTGTTCGATAAGTGTAGCACTTCTCTCTACCTTACCCTTCTCTCAAGCAAGAGGTAAACCCGTTTCTCTGGGGATAAAACACATGTGGAGACTACACTGCTCCTGAGAATTAAGGCCAAAGTTTCACAAGAAAACCTGTTGCTATTTCACTCAAATGCGATTCATACGTGAAATTTCCCTAACATAACACAGTCCTGTGTTATCACCAAATTTGAAATCAGACAATGCACAATTCCGTGTGATACTCTTGCCACCCGTGTCCACTTCCTACTTCCCGGAAGCTTCAAAATTTCGACTTACACATAACGTAATACAAACTCAACATAGAGTGTTAGACACGAAAAATCAATAATCAATAATCACCAACCTAATCTATAGTAATCATAACTCTGCTACCAAGAAATCTGATCCAGCGCGGCTAATATACATTTTCCCTTATGACACTAATCCAGAAAAACACCTATGCAACCTAGATCACTTGAAAACTTATGTCGGTGGGGCCCATAACACCGCATACATACATTCATTCAATTCTCTGGATCAAGCGCTAAGGAAAAATGAGTTGCTGGAAAAGCGGGATACCTTATTAAAATGACAGAATTATAACCTATACATTATATACATTAACTTCGGATCCTGTCGATTCTAAACATCAAGATACTCCGCTGTTCGGTCGATGGACCAACTAGTAGAATCAGTTGATGGCGATTAAGACCAGCTCAATCACAATTAAAACCTTTAGCATTTATAAATCACAATTTTATTTAAAGAACCACAGACTCATTTAGAGTTAGCATATAGTTTTATCGAATTTCTTTAAGCAAAAAGTAAAGTTCATTTAAGCAAATACATTTATTATATCAGTAAGCATTTAAGTAAAAAGTTAAGAATAAAATGGGAAATACTCATTACCCTTGGCCATAGGGCGATGACAAGAATGGTTCATCAGGAAAGAAAGATAAACCGCAGATCACAGGACGGACTCCCAAAACTGACTGACTGTCCCGCTAACCTCCTCGGACGCAATCTCCTCCCGGGCAACTTCCCGCAACGGTCTCGTTCCTTCCCCAGTCAAAGTTCGTTAGTCCAAAATGACAGAGTCTCTCGCAGCATCAGGATAGAATAAACGAAGAAGAAGTTTTTTCACAACGTAAGAGCAGACTCTCTTATACCCTATTTTCTGGCTCTCTACACTTAAAAGTTGCAATCTTTAGGGGCAAGAATCACGCTAATTGGTCCATTGGAGGGGTGGTGAGGGTCACCTCATTGCCCTCCTTGTTCGAACCGGTTTGGGGACAATAACGCACACATTAAGTATCATGATCACGGTGTCCAAAAGTAGTCCAATTTGTTAATCCATTTTGTAACAATCTTTGATGGTCACACATTAGTTCATCCCCTGTCGCTCGATTCTCCCATCCGTTCCCAGGCATATATGCTGAACTCTTGGCACAATCCTCGTTGCAGGTCATATTGGCCTTGACATCTCTCACTTCGGGCACATGCCGCATACACGTGACTGGAGCCTTTACACTGCCCATGCGCGGGGGCCATTTATTCAGCGCACACCATCTCGTCCTTCCCAGCGGCCATTTTTGAAGCATGGCCTAGCAGGCCAGAACGAAACTAATATAAGAACAAACACAACGGAAATTAAAACATGGAAAATAAGCCTTTCTGTTTACCACCCACCATTCTAAAGACCCGTGTTAGGTATTACCTAGCAGAAGCGACATTTAAAGCCATATTACTTACCACCTGCATTCTTTTGCCACGGTGCAATTTTACTACGCAACACAAATCATGCAATTTACTCTATTTACTACTCAAAATCACAATACTCACGTTAATTTGCTTCACATTTGTAAATAAATTAGATTTTGCTGTGTTAGCAAGTTGCCCACGTGTAATGTTTAATAAAAAGGTGCATTTGTTGATTAGTTCATGCATTTCAAAACAATTAGTATCATTAATCGTTATGGGGTCATTCATTTCCTAGGGGTACAAAAATATTTCGTTTCCCCTGCTCCATCACATTCAAGCAGTATACAGTAGAAGGACCTTCTCACATCCACTGAGCATACATCCAATATACCAGCAATGACCTGCTGAACTAGAGCGTCAGCCCTCTTGAAGTCACTGCTAGGGCCTTTAGCAGTGACTTTGGGCCTCTCGTATTAGAGAGGCCAAAGTACTGACTGTGGTCATCTAGTACCGGGCTGGAGACACAAGCAGTAACTTAGGACCACTGGTATTGGTCTAGATACCCAAATAGTGACTTTGGGCCTGTAGTACTAGACCAGAGGGCCGAGCAGGGACTTCAAGAGAGTTGTGATATTACAGGTCTCAGCCAGGTGGCCCAATGTGAGGCCATACCCAATATAAGGACCAGCTATGGCTGCGCCATATGGGCAAGGTGTTTCCCTTGCATGCCTGATGACCCCGTAGTCCTGAAACATGTCCTGCATCCTTTTGGCTATGTCCGTAGGCAGAACTATGTTGGCCTAACACTGGAGCCCTGCACTTGAACAGCTCCCCAGACATGTTTTGCTTTTATCTATGTGCCAGGGAGTAATAAAGACTACACACACACCACCGCTCTACAAATTTCTAATTCTAGAGTTCAAGGTCCCCTAGGACACTGCGCAGCAGTCAGGCACTCCACTCACTCCTCCAAACAAAGAGCTCCGGAGGAGCCCACCATGTGTAACTTCATGTCACCACTATGAAGGAGGGGCCTCAGGATTAAGCGTCTCACTTCGGTGAGTGAAGGGCCTTCGTCCATTTTAAGAAAAGAATCACTCCATGAGCTCCATCTTGGAAAAATTTCCCACAGGAAAGGACTCCCAGCAATTTACTGTACACTATGTATATTCCTTTAGAATGAGATGTAAGTAACCTGCCCTCTATCTTGACTCATGTTGGCATTTACCTTGCCCCCTGCTATTGGAACAAGCTTCCACTTCACGTTCGCACTTGTACGAACTATTACAAATTCAGGAAATTACTTAAAGCCCATCTATTCTAAATTCCTTTCTACCAATCCCTGTAATCCGCTACAGCGCCGAGATGTCCCTGGGTGAGTTGTGCGCTATATTAAATTTAAATAACATAACATAACATTTCAGAAGTGGATGGTTCTATGCAAGCCATCCGAGTAAGTTCTGCTTCATAATATGACTTCATTCGGAGAAGTCTCATACCTCCAGAATGGATCGACATGCACTTTTTGCATGCTTATTCTTTTTCTAAGTACCATCCCAAACGCTATCTTTAATCAGTTAGTCAATTCTGTGCAATTCAGAGCGAAGCATTTTAAGAGTTGTCATTCCAAACACATAATTGAGTCTATGTGCCATCACTATCTGTGCAGTCTGCTCTCTATCCAATAAAGAGAGGCACAGTTCCTTCTATCTTGCAAACTCTACAGTTGATTATCCAACAATGGATTTATGTTATCTCGAACCATATGTCTAAGGCCAGGGTGTAGTGGTGTCCCCAGGTACTTAACTGTGAAAGAAACCAGTCTGAAAGGAGAAGCATCACATGGCCTCACTCTTTGCCCAGTTTACATCCTGAGAAAGTGGAGAAATTAGTCATTATTTTCATCAGGTTAGGAACAGAAGAGTTTGGTTCTGACAGGGTCAAAAAATGAATTGGCATAAAGCATAATTTCACTGATACGACAGGTGTGGAACCCACATGAATAAGTCAAGATTGGCTAACAGCCTGTGCTAGGAACTCAATGACCAGAAAAAACATCTAGGGTGACAGGGAGGAAACCTCACGAGGGCTTCTGTGACTTCTGAACAACTGTGATAATAAATTGCCACAGTTAATCCTTTTCTCGAACACCACATTTTGTCCAGGAAACATCTGCCTCGGCCCATTCTGTCTATGCTGCTCAGCATTCAATCCTTTTGAACACTTTCCCATAGTCCAGAGGGCGCTCACATATCATTCTGATCCTTTGGTAATGCCATAGGAGGTGCATAAGCGTTTCTAGATGATTTCCAGAAAATCTCTCCAAAACAAAGCCTGTTTGTGGGTCTTGAACTAAAATAGTGATTATTTACAGTAGCCTGCTGTCCGAAATGTGCACCAGCATTTTCATGCCGGTATTAATCAGTGATAGAGTATAATAGCGAGTTTTATCAGGTTTGGGTAGCAATATAATAGTGGCCTTATTAAACTGTTGTCTCATTTTGCCAGTTTCTGACACTTTCTTGAGAACTTTACAAAGAAAAGGTGTTAGATTAAGACAATGAATTTTATAAAAATTTGCTCTGAAAGCTGATTGCCGTTGCAGCCTTGCTGGCTAGTGAAGATTGTATTGCTTCCATAATCAGGGCCGGACTGGGAACAGCAACCAGCCCTGGCAGGTTGCTTCTCCACCGGCCCTGGGAACAGGAGGGGAGGGGGGTGTTGGCGCTAAGCACTGCTCCCGCTTTTCTTACAGAGGGCCGATTTTGCAGCACTGCTGCAAAACCGGCACCCTGTAAGAAAAGCGGCCCCCTGCGTCCACAAAACCGGCCCCCACCCCTCCGGCCCACCGGGGAAATGCCCGGTGCCCGCTACGGCCAGTCCGGCCCTGTCCATAATCTCTTCATCACGCCCCAGTGCTTCTCATGCTTTGGACATGAGTGAAGGTAGTGTTAAGTTTTCAAAGAAGTCATCTTCAGTTGAAATAGGGCCATTTGAATCAGATGTGTAGATTTGTGAATTGAAATTGACAAATTGCAGAGTGGCAGCAGCCAGATGTGTTATAATGTTGGCCGGATCATTTTTTACTGTAAATATCAAAGCCATGGACTCTCTTTGTTTCAGTTGGGCTGCCAGTAACTGTCCAGCCTCCTATGTCCTCTCATAAGGCCACTATTTAGTCTAGAGAGGGCATACTCTGCCGTAGAAATAAAAAGGGAGTTCTGTTCATATTTCGCCTTCAGCAGGTCTCTTAGTAGTGTGTTCAATGGGGTAGCGTTATAGGGAGATTGTTAATCGAATGTTCAAGAGGTTCCTGGGATTCAGCTGAATTCCTTTTACGAAGAGCAGAATCTCTCATTATAGATCTCTGAATAAAGGTTTTTCCTAGAGAATAAAGAGCCATCATTGGACACCAGGAATTCCCTCACATGGTCTCTGTATCACTTGCTTTTTTACTGGAAGACGTTGTAAATTTTGAAACTGGAGCTATTTGGTCAAGGGATAATTTGAGCAGTAACGAAGCATGATCTGATATGCTCCCTTCTAAAACTGAAGAATTGGACAAAGGAAACTAAAACAGATTTTGATGTCAAAAAGTAGTCTATTCTTGTGCTGGTACAATGAATGAACAATTGAGTGGAATGTGTAGACTCTTTCCACCGGGTGGGAGAACCTCAAGGCATCGCCTAAGTTGGATTGGATAGCAGATCTTTCAGGATTTTCCTATACTTTCCTCCTCTGAAGTCGGGTCTTCGAGATCTATGGTGATGTTCCAATTTTCTCTCACAATGATTTTAGATCTGCCAAATTCTGAGATGCCTGTTCAACATTGTGAAGAAAACTGATTTGTTTCCTTTAGGAGCACAGACCATATTCATCACTAAAGTGTTTGTAGATATTTTGATTTTATGGAAAGAGATTGCATCCTGCAAGGTCAATCAATTTTTCCAGAAGAGAGGTGAGTTTCTTAAGAAAAAACAACTCTCGGGGGTTTGGTAACCAGGCACAAAAGTGTCTTTTTCATTACATAAAGTTGGAGGGACAGTTAAAGTTAAACAATAACCTAAGTAGTGGTTTTGGTTTTGGGCATACCAGTTGTGTGGTATGAGCCTAGATGGGTGTTGGGTTCAGGTAGGAGAGGTATAATGATTTGGTTATCCTGAATATGGACGAAGGGTGATAGGATAGACAAATTACAATGCAAATTATATAGACTAACAGTTAAAAATGTGCAATGATTAACATAAAATTCAAAGCAATTACACATATTTATACTGTGCAAGCTGCACTAGACAGCCACAGTTATTAGAATAGGCTTCAGAAAAGCTAACTCAACATTGCTGTAATACTCACACCACAATTTAGGACTTGACCTGAATGTGACATGCTTAGAAATGTACATCATAACTGCAGAATGTTCCGGTTTTAATCAAATGTATTATTTTACTAAGCAATTTATTGTTGGTAGTGATTTAAAACGTCCAATTCTCACACTATTTCACATAATGCCTGAATAGAATAGTTGCACATACAAAATAATATTTCTTGTACGTATTAATGAAATGCATTACTAAACAGTAAATTTGCAAAGGTAATGTTTCTTCTCTTTAGCATAGTTCACTGTGTGCGCAGTGAAACAAACTAATTTAGAAGGTCAAACTGCGATCTATGCCTATGGGAACTGAGGCTTGTGTTTCTAGTACTTAACTACGTAAGAATGTCTGTAGCTAACATTATGATATGGACTTTGTAAGCTGCATGTTATTTCGTGAGAAAGGAAGAACTGAACCTGCTCACAGACGAGTGATGTCTCCTGATTGGACCACAGCGAACAGAGCCTGCAACATGTATTTCATGTGTTTTATATTAATGTGTGCTCCTAGTTAGTCTCAATGCCTTTTTCGAATGCCTTTTTTTAATGCTTTTCTGAATGCTTCTCTGGATGCTACCCCGACTCATTCCTTTGTCTTAGACTGACGGTTGTGTCTATTGCTACTTCTGTTCTTCTTTTCATTTTGATGCTTTATTTTACAGTTTGCTACTGCAACTGTAGATTGATTAGTTCGTGCTATTGAGACTCGGATGAGTTTCATGAACTACTCTTTATGGGAAGTTCTGCTGCTTTAATTTGGCTTTGAGCTTTATGCTCTTCTGATCTCACTCTTTTCCTTTGAAATTTGAACTCTTCCTGGGTTCTACTAACTCTGAAATTCTGGTCTGAACTTTTAGAATAGGGACTTTCAGGCACATGCATCAAAGCTTTTTGCGATCGCAAACAGTGCGATTCGCAAAAATCGGCCGTTTGCGATCGCAAAAATAGCTTTTGCGATGCATGACACAACTTGCCACTCTCAATTTAAGAAATTGCAATTTTTTGCGATTTTTTAAATTGCGACTGCATTTAAGGAATTGCAAATTGCGATTCCTTAAATGCAATGCAAGATGCCTTTAAAAATAGCGATTTCGCTATTTGGGCCCGCTATTTACCGTGGAGTCATACCACATGGTAAATAGCGAACACTTTGAAAAATGCACTAAAGTGCATTTTTCAAAGTTGTAGGTTACACACACACATGTCCTTGGGATATGTATGTGCGCAACATATGTGCACGGATCAATTTCAGGGGTGCAACAGGGTGTCCTTTTGACACCCTTGCACCCTTGAAATTGCATGCGCAATTTGCGAGTACCTATTGGTACTCGCAAATTGCGCTGGCAATTTCCCATTGATTCCTATGGGCCTGTAGGCCCATAGGAATGAATGGGAAGCCATTCCTTATTTGCGACTCGCAATTTGCTAGTCGCAAATAAGGAATGTGTAGGAATCGCTATTATTATAGCGATTCCTACATGCATAGGATTTTGCGAGTCCTTAATTGCGAATCCTTAATATTCGCAATTAAGGACTCGCAAAATCCAAGATTGATGCATGTGCCTGTTGATTCCTTTATAGAACGAGCTTAATGCAATCTTTGATTTATTGTCCTAACTAACCTTTTATGAGATTTCAGTAAACTTAATTGGATACTTGATTAATTTGAATAAAGAAAGAATAAGAGAACTTACTATTCTCCTAGTGAGAGTAAAGGTTTTGACAACTATTCCATACTCTCATCATTGACTGAACTTGGTGCTTGTGATGCCGACCGAGATAGCTCTTTGAATCATACTATGGTGACCAAGGTCTGTCCCCTAGAGAAGAGTGTCCGGCCTCAATTGAAGCACTGACAAAAGAGAGCATGTATCAGGAAAAAAAGTGATATGCCACTGTTTAGCTTATTGCTTTCAATTTTACAATTAAAAAACAGATTTAATAAAACTCCAACCTTTCCATTAAAATGAAAATTGCTCTATACTTGTAAATTAAATATTTTATTTTATCATTTGTGTATGTGTTTGATGTATAATTGTTTCTCTATTTTTGTGTATTGTTTTGAGGTTAAATCATAGAAATTGCTTAAGCCAGGGTCGCGGGCTTCCAGCAATGGCTCAGCAGGTGTCCCAGATTCCAGTAATGATTTATAGGGGGTCCTCGGATTCAATGAATGTTTCAGTGGGGGTCCACAGAAGCCAGAAGGTTAAGAACCACTCTTCTACGTTATCTGGATCATGAAAATCTTTTAAACGCCTTACAATTGTTATCCAATCATGACCCTGCCCTATATACCAATGCAGGCACAAACCTAGTTCCCAACACTTCTTGTACTAAGCTTGGGAAAAACAATTCAGGATAGTGTTTCCAAAGTGATCGTCTTCATTTCCCCTCTCCCATTGTGGTGTCTTTGCTTACCAGATAGAGCCTCAGAATAAAGTAGTTGTCTGGATCTGACAAGGGTATATAAAGTAGATCCTGAAGATGTACTACCTTCTGTGTTTCTCTCGTACCAATTCGGATATTTAACCTTTGTGTGGAGTTTTCCACAACCATGAATATCACAAATTACAGGATACCTTATACCAGTGAGGGAATATATTGTAGGGCTAGACAAATATTACCTTCCGAATTGTATATAGTTAATGCTGAGAAGGCAGATTTAGTCACTGGTAACACATTCCAAGTGAAATGTAAGAAATACAGCAGCGGCCGGCACAGGTAAGCGCGGTGGGGCGGGGCAGGGCGCGGCAGAAGGGGAAGCCAACAGATGACGGACTAGGTATTATTTATTTATTTAATTGTACCAATTCTGGCATCTGTCGACTTAGCACCGCCGCACCGCGTTTACCTGTGCCTGTCGCCACTGAAGAAATACAAGAGAATCAGTACTTTTATGCCCTATTGCGTTATTGTTTCCAGTACTGTGTCTCAAATACCATATCCTTGTAGCATCTTGGTATAGCCTCAGTGTGAGTTGTAATCCATTCTCAAAAGGAAATATTTGTGACTGTGTGAATGCAAAAAAAAAGGTTTGTTGAAGAGTAAACGGTGGTCTTTTCTTTTTAAACCCACTACTGTTTCCTTAAAGGAAAACAGGCTACATTTTAAAAAAAAGGTTTGCTTTATTGAAAAGTTATCACATGCTTCGTCGTCTTCTGAACCCAGCAAGCCACCAACCCTGCAATGGCCTCCAATACTAGTGAGTTATAATTTGAGACCTACCTCATTAATATTCTTGAGGTAGGTCGGATTCTGACCCACTACTGATTTGGAATTTTAAGAACCGACCTATAAGTATATAGTTTAGTTCTTAAAATTCTTTACTGCTTGTAAAAATACTGGTCACTAATTGCGACTGGTACTTTGCTAACATTGGATAGTACAGCTGGTCCTTAGCTCCCTGCACATGCCATGATATTTGATATTTCCCTTGTCCATCACCAATACCATAGTTTTCGAAGTGTTCATTTAAAGCATGTTGTTATCGTTGTACACAACCATGGAATCCATTAGTACCTGAAGGCCGACTGGAGGTTGACCAAAATATGATCAAATTAGCATACAAAAGAATTGATAGCTTCATGTTGCCCAATTTAGGTGGAAATACCTTGCACAGGAGATGTTCAGATATGTCTGTTATGTATAAATTAAAAAGGGAGTGGGGCAAAATACACCCTTGTTTAAGTTCAATATACATAGGAATTTTATGTGTTGGAAGCCGGCAAAATAAGCCTTAGCTAAGGATGGTCAATAATCATGTTACACAGTTTCTGTCATTAACGGTATCAGTCAACCCAGTGGGAGGCTCCACTGCAGTCAACAAGCAACAGTACTTCCTTTGACCCTTCAAAATAAGACCAAAGCCATCAAAGATAGTGCCAAAGTATCATCCATAGTTCTAGACCCTTTCCTAAAATCTCTCTGGTTTATAGGAATTAAAACATCCTCCTCAATCAAATTAGTTATATGATTCAATAATGAATGGGCAAATATTTTGCTCTAACTGTACAGCAATCATCAATAGATTTCAGGTAGTTCTTAGAAATACTCCTCTTCCAGGAAGAATGAATTCTGGTATTTTGAGAGATCAATGAACAAGGAGGCTACAGTAACCTTGCCCAAAATTGAGGATTTAGTTTCATAATGGCAGTGGGTAAACCATTGAGTCCTGGAGCCCTAGACAATTTGGCTTGAATTATCATCTTAACACCTTGAAAGTCCAGTTTGGTAAACATTCACCACCAATTCCACCAAATGACTTTTCAGGTGGGGTTTGCGATCCATATAGCTGATTGACGTACTAAATCCAATCTGAAGAGTTGATCTAACAATCACAGTTTCTCTTAAGAGACCCCATGCCTTTAGATATCTCATAGTTTTTCTTCACCTGTTCATGTACAGGTTGCATAGTAGTATGTTTTCCTTTTCTAGTATCTCTTTTGCCCTCTTACGCTCCTCACCAAACTGGGGATTTTTCCTCTCTTTAAAAACCCTCTTAATAGTTTCCCAGGTGGTAACACTTGTAACAGGATGCAGCGTAGAATGCGCTTAGCATTGTTCACTGGGTAGCCGCAGCACACTACTTTGAGGCTCATGAGCGAACATGTCTTTAGGATCAGAGGAGGATGGTGGAAGGGTGCGCAGAGACTGTGGTTTGCCTGGACAGAAGCCTTGTGTCTCAGAAGGACACATTTTATGAAACACCGGCGTAAAGACAAATAGTACAAAATGCCAATGAGCCATAATTAGTTTCACAAGATTTTTCAAAGGTGATAGCCATCTTGAAGCAAACAATATACATTCCTTGCGGCCCATAGCATCCGTGCTGGTCTTCTGTTAAGTTGACAAAGAAATCAGGGAACCAGAAAAGTATCTTGCAAAGAATAAACTTTTTTTTTAAAATGCATTTATTTTATTAGGTCTGTACTGAACAAATTTGAACAGTTGAGCCTTCACCCCATACATGTCATAAAACAGCAGTAATTCCATATAGAGAGACCATTGTGTGCAGAACATTACAGCAAGAAGAATCGCCTGTTAATCTTTCTCTCCCAGATAGGAGCCCCACTCCGCATGGTGGCTAACCATCCGACTCCTGCTTGTCATCTGCCTGACCCTCCTCGACCTCCCCACACTTTGTAAGGATCCCCAACCATGTTTGCAAGTACTCCTCTGCCTGGTCATCCCTCCTACATTGACAGAGCCACACCTCTTCGGCTACCACCCATTCTGTAACATCTTTAATCCATCCCTGTTCCCTAGGCCCTAGCGGGCTCGTCCATGAGATGGCAACATGCCATTTCGCTAGCAGCAGGGCCAGTTGCATACATTTCCATTCCATTTTCCTGCCCTTGCATTTCCTGACCGTACCCAAGAGACAGGTTGTCCAGGCCCAATTCCACTTCCATACTCTCAATACACTTCAATCGTCAGCCCACTAACTCTCAATAAGCATGCACTGGGGGGCAGTGCCAGGCCAAGTGAAGGAAGGTTGCAGGTCTACCCTGACACCGGTGGCATCAGTCAGTTTAGGTTGGGATTATTTTCTATGGAAGAACATTGGGGTGACAAATATGATGTGTTTATAATTAAAATGTCCTAGTTTAAACCGCGCATTGCTTGCTTAACGAGTGCGCAAATACCTTTCCATTCGCGTCTTCTAGTGATTTACCCAGTTCTTCCCACGTCGCCCTAGCCCAAAATATGGTCCTTGGCTTGTCTGCAGTCATGGCTCTATATAAGTGGGAAACTAAGTGTCTACCTCCACAAAATTCCAGTAACGTCCTAAACAGTTCAGAGGAAGGCGGGACTTCTGGGTATGTGGGCCAGACATCTAACACTATGTCCACAATACTTGCATACAGTAGAAACTGGCCCAACCTACACTGAAGGTCTCCTGTGCCGCTTCAAATGTGATGAACGTGTCACTGAGGTTAAGGTCACCAAGAGTCATGCAGCCCCCCTTACTCCCAGCACTAGTATCAACTGCGTCAGACAACAGGCAGAACGCTGGGAGATCCTAGAAAATAAACTCTCATGCAAAGGGGCATGTATGGGCACCACTTTCACAGCACGGTCCCATAATGATGATGTGTTTGTGATTAGATATGGTACCGCAGTTTCATCCCTCCCACTGCCGTGAAGCAGCTGTGGCAACGTTTCCTCTCGTGAGTCGTCCATGAGTAAATCCTTTTTCCCAGTTTTCCCCATCAGACAACCAGTGTGCTGCATGTTGCAGCTGAGATGCTAGATAGAACATTTCCATATTGGGCAGTGTTAATCCCCCAACCTCCAAAGGTAGGTGAAGAATCTTATGGGTAACCCTGCTCCGACCTCCTGCCCATACTAACGTCATTAATAAGGAATGTAGACGCTTAAAAGCTGTCCTAGGTAGTGTGTCTGAAGAGTGCTGTAGAATACCATTTTCGCCATTGCAAGACGTCCTATAAGGGACAGAGGGAGTGTGTTCCAAAACTGCACCGATTTGCTTAAGCTCTCTGTCAAGCGAGCAATATTATATTGCTTCTGATTCTGAGCTGTATGGGCTACCATTATCCCCAAATAATGGAAGTGGTCAGTTTCTCAGCGCAATGGCAAGTCCGGCAACGCAGAAGGGCCTGTGCCGCCAGCCAGCGCAGGGTGAAAATCAAAGACTTATTCATAATAATACGCAGTCTGGAAGTGTCGCCAAAGGTGTCAAAATACTCTAGGAGCAAGTGGAGTGATTCCCTCTGAGTCGTCAGATAGAAAAGTGTCATCCGCATAAAGCGAGATTAAATGATCCGCTCCTCCCACTCAGATTCCCCACCCGCCATGTCCCTCCTGAGTCTCAGGGCCAGAGGTTCTAGCACCATCTCAAACAACAGGAGTGACAATGGGCACCCCTGTTGCGTGCCCCTCCCAATCTTCAGAGGAACGGAGAACAGTCTAAGCGGGTCTCTTGTAGACACCCTATACTAGCCCCATGACGTTTTTGAAGTGACAGCACTAAATAGCGCCTGTTACATGTGCCAGGTCCTTTAACATATTCCAGGAGAGAAGTTTATAGTTAGTACTGACAGTCATGGTATTGTATGTTCTGATGTCCCGGTTGCTGTGATGCCCACATGTTAAGATGGCACCAACCTCCTTGTATGAACCTGAAAACCTTTCTCAAGGAAAACATTTGAAACAAACTGCCCATGCCCCACCCTCCCATCGGGCACCCACAGTGCCAACAAATGACAACAGGGGCCCACCAACAGTCATGTCAGGATGAACACAACACCCCCAATTGGTCCAACAGGGACCTGCTACCTGGAGCAAAAACGAGAAAACCAACCTCCCCTCCCAGCCAGTAATCCCCACTATCATCCCTGTACTTATAACCTCAAGCTACAAACAGCCATGTGCATCTCAGTGTATCATCTAGGTTCCGAAGTACCCCCAGTCTCAAGTACAGTAGGCGGCCACAGTAGATAAGTGGATAATCAACAGTAAAAAAATTAGACATATCAAACATTTTGATGAAACGCCATATCCCACATGAGTAGGCCTCCAACTATGCAAACAATAAAGCATTTTGTAATGGCTCTTAAACTGATCCTCTCAGCCCTCCCCATTCCCACCTTCCATAATAGCCGTATCCAGAATCATCTCATATGTTGGGTTCGGAGCCCTCAATACCACTCTCTAAGGTGACATTTTGCCCCCCTAAGAGGATGCCGGGAGAGTCAAATGCATTGCTCCATCCTCCCCTATTTGTATTCTGTCTGAGCCCAAGGGAGACAAATTGGGATTATCTATGTTGGTGGATCCTCGCTGGTGCACACAGGGGCGTATCATCCATTTCTGGCGACGGTTGATACCGCCAATTGAGGTAGTAGCAGCATTCCTAATCTCAAGCCATTCCCAGACATCCTTGGGTCTGTCGGAAAAAGTGGCCTTTATCAGTGTGAAAGGCTTTCAGCTTAGCTGGATACAATAACATATATCTCAGGCCCATTGCTCTCAATTTCTGTTTGACGGCTATGATAGATTTGCGCTGCTCCTGAACCAATTTTGTGTAATCCGGGAAGATAGTGATCCAGCGCTAACAATAAAAATTCTTCTCCTATATGACTCGGTCATCCAGGTACAACTATCCCTCCAATACACAGACTAAATCCATATGACGGTGGGGCCCATAACACCGCATATGCATTCACTCACTCATTTATTCCCTGGATTTCCTCCGTCATCAACCTAGGAGAAAAACAGTAGAACGATTCGCTGGAAGGAGACAGGATACCTCTTTTTAACACGACATAATATTTCTCATTGCTTTTAAGGTATTCCGCTCATTGGTCGATGGACCAACTAGTAGGAATCAGTTGATGGTGATTAAGACCAGCTCAATCACAATAACTTTTTAACATTTTACATTAATCATTGAGCTAAAGAACCACTGAGTCATTTGTTTAAAGAGTAATAAAGTTTATATAAAGTTTTGAAGCAAGAAATAAGTTTAGGTTTATTATTCAGATTATTACATTTATCATCATTATAAGAATAAATTGAAATTGCAATGCATACCTATTAGATGGAAGAATAAAGTTCGTCACAGCAAGAACTCCCAAAATCTCTATCTATCTGTTCTGGAAAAACAGGCCTTCTCGTTCATTTCCTCTTAAGTATTTTAAGAATAAAAGTCTAATAGTTCTAAATGGAAAATCTATCAGGAGTAAAAGTTCTCCAAAAGCAGCATCTTATACTCAATAAAAAATATAAAATAGCAGCAGCAGCATCAGCTTGTCAGCAGCAGCAACTGCATACGCAGCTAACAGCAGCCAAAACAGCAAAAAGCAGCTCACCCCCTCCCCTCAAGAGTAGGTCTTCTTATACCCTAATACTAGCTTACTAAGTGAAAATGTTGCATCTTTATGGCGTGATTCTCTCTAATTGGTCCGTTTGAGTCCATATACATCTTTTTATCAAACTTCCTTGTTCTAACCAGTTCTTTGTGGAATGTCCATACTTGCATCGTTTCCCACAGTTCGTGACATTACTCATCCGCTTCGATCAGTCCAACTTGTATCACTTTCCGATACATTCTAGGTTCAACAATTCTTTTGTCCATTTATTCTTTTCGACTTCTCACGCTTCTTGCTGACTCATCTTGGCACACATTTACTCAGTAAGGTCACAATAGCCTTGACCATGCTTTCATCCTAGGCTCTTGGAACGATCACGTGGTCATTCTTGTTCACGGCCTTTCTCCTTGTCTACATTTCCTCTCGCGCATGCGTATTCTAGCTCATGGCGGCCATTTTATATCGCTGCTCAACAGGCCTAAGCACACTATTTATAAAGATAAACAAAATATTGTTAAAATAAAGAATATAAACCCTTTCGTTTCCCTCCCATCATTCTACGTACCCCAATTAGGTATTACCTAGCAAAAAGCAACATATAAAGCCGTCCCTTACTTACCATCGCTTTATTTTGCCACTACACGTTTTATTTTTAAAGCACAAATCATGCATTTCATTATTCTATTAGTACGCAAATATTACGTTTATGTTAGCCACGTCAACAATTATAAGTAGATTAATTTGCACACAAAATAGCGTGTTACCTTTAACCCTTCACATGTAACATACATTGTTGGTTATTTACTTAAACGAACATGTTTATTAATTATTTTACGTAAATTATTAGGAGGTTAAAATTTTTCATTTATCCTGCTCCATCAATAGCTATGTTACTGTTCTCAAATCGAGGGACTTCCTGTTCCCGAGCTGCTATCAAGATGCAATCCCTATCCCGGTGGTGGAGTACCATAGCTATGACGGCTCTAGGGGGGGCGCCGGGATGCAGTGGCCAGACCATGGTCCTGTGGGCCCACTCAATGACAAAGATGTCTGAAAGGCCCTGCAGTTTCAGGGATGATTTAATTCAGTCCTCCAATAAACGCTCGGTAGACAAGCCCTCCGCTTTCTCGGGAAAACCCAACACCCGAATGTTGCTGCAGCCGGAGCGATCCTCTGTGTCTTCTGCTCTCCTGCCCAGATCTGCAACCGTGGTAGTCATTGTGGCCGTCTGACACTTCAGGGTCGCGACTTCCCCCTGCAGAGCCTCGATGTTAGTTTCAGTATTAGTTACCTTCTCTGAGACTTTACATAAATCAGCTCTCAGTCAATTAACATCTATTGATGCGCCTCTCTCTGATGCTCCAAAGCTGTTCTCGATCCCTGGAGAGCCGCCAGGAGGGCCGCCCTCGAGGCCTTCGATGTGCTCTTCTCCGAGTTCCCTGTGTCTGCAGCACCTGACTGCCTTGTTAAACTGAGAGAGGGCTGTCGCAGGGTGGTGTACTGCATAATGGTGTTTGTCACCTGTGATTGCGCAGCTTTGTCTTTACCCATAATGGTTGTTGTGTTGACTTTCTCACCACCCACTATACAGCTGAGTATCAGCGCTAGGGAGCACTCAGAGGCTGGCACCGCTTTGTGTTGTAGAATATACCAAAGGAGCAGGGGCCAAGACCACAGTGGGCTGGTGGATCGTTGTAAAGCAGGGTCTGAAGTGTAACCCAGAACCCCCCAAGATCCTATGCTGTATCTTCTGCATCCCCCACCAGACAGTTGAGAGCCACAGTTCTTAGCATTGTCCCACTGTTCTATGGGGCCCAAGTGATAACGACCCTCAAAGAGACAAAGGGGACATCCCAGCCCCCAAGAGGCACCACGGGGCGCCAGCGGCGGCGAACCACAAGAAGCAGGAGAGCCAGGGGATCCCAACCACTTCAGTTGTATTGCACAGCACATCAACCCCCTGCGTAGGTATTATCAGGCAGCCAGCGGTAAAGACCCTTGTATCAGCCTCACCACTCAGAGAGGGGGCTTCCAGAGTCTATAGTCACTGATTGTGTGCGTAGCCCCCCATTAGCAACCCCAGAACTTTACTGAGAGTGTGTGTCCCCCATACTCACTGCAGCATCATCCACCTGTATAGCATCCAGCTTCCCCATGTGGGTCGGAGGGATGATCGTGTTGCCCCCTGGCTTTACGGCCTTGTATTATGGTGGAGAGATCAGGGGGCCACCGGGACCACAGGGAGAGGCACCACGAGGTGGGGGATGCCCAGCCCCGGAGGAGAGGAGCCCATCCAGTTCACGCCTCACGTCTCTTGAGCACCGATGTCTGCCTCCTGGTCCCCGCAACCTGCTGCAGCCACCCAGGGACCCAGTGGCGCTCCAGTAACTTCGGGGCAGGTATACTTACCGGTCTCAGGATGACGTCTCTCCTGAGGGGACCCTCCAGGAAGGGCCAGGCCCCCCGCAAATGTGGCCCCCAATCACCAAGGCCGCCAGATAAAGGAGCGCCAGCCCTGCGGGGTCAGCACCCTCACTCTGCCTACGGTCCCACCTCTCTCCACTGCATTCAGCAAGGTCCTCCGCCACCGGCTGCTGCAACGAGGGCCTGGCGTCAGCCTTTCCCAGGTTGGACACAGAGCCACAAGGCCGGTCGGTCCTCACCACTGCCCCCAGGGAAGATTAGGCACCCTCAGAACGTTCTCCTTCAGCCGCACCGGCCCAGGCAGGCTCCGGAATCTCCCAGATTTCCATCCTGAGTCTCAGTCAGGCACCTTCCGCTCCTCACCTTTGGGTCTGCCGGGAGACCGAGGCCCAGCTAGGCCACAACTACAGAATCTCCTGTATCCGCTTCAATTACCTGGAAACGGATGCAGGAACAGCTTGGATGATAGTTGCTGTGTCAATATCATAACAAATTACACTACTTTGACAGGCTATAGGGGAGAAAGTCTCTTGGTTGGCCAAGAGCTCGGGAGCTCATGTCCTGTCAGCCATGTTGCCAGGCCACACCCCCACGAAGAATAAACTTGCACTTGTTAGTTTCACAGAAAGTTATCCAGAGGGATTACAAACCTTATAGCATTTGTTTGTTGATAAGAAGTCAAATGTAGTGATTACAAACTCTTTAGCACTAGCTTGTTTCTAAAGGAGTCATCAAAAGGAATTACAATTTCTGTAGCACTTGTTTGTTTCACAAGAGTCATCGATAAGATTATGAACTCTATTTCACCGTTTACTCCACAGGGATTTAAACATGTGGCTTATGAGCTATTACAAACTCCATTGGAAGTATTATGCCACTTACCTGGCTCTTGTCAGCAGAGAAGATACTGGACCTCCTCTCTCTCTTAGGGTGGTGTCTGATCAGGGAATTATAACCGTGAATCAACTGCCGCCCCAGAAGGGAAGGGGGGTTGGGACAAAATAACAAACAAAGAGACTTGCGTGCCTTCAAGTGCAGCCATCGTCTTCTTGGAATTGTACGTACATCTCTTCTCAGTCCTAGAGAGCGTCGTCCTGATATGTACAGAATGTAGTGCGCGGTGAGCTGTACTGCAAATACAAGTGGAGAGGTTATTCAACAAATGAGTAGTCGTGAAATATTCCCTACTGCCTTTGACGTGTATTAACATTCACTTACACGATAAAGTATCTATTGCTGCATAGACTTTCAATAATCAACTGTTACCCTTGGAGTTGAGTCAATCCTGCCAGAAGCTATATTGTGTTTTCACATCGCACACTAAGATACACCCTGTTTGTTTAACACTAGGCATGCAAGAGTGTGCTTTTGGATTCACAGACTACAGCACAATAAGGGATGGCACATAAGGATGTCACTGTGTGCTAATACCAAGACCTCTGTATGCGTGTTAAATAATACCCACAATGTCTCAATGTTCAAGAGTTGTCATGTTTTCTGATTTTCAAACTCATAAAAACAAGTCTCTGGTTGATACGCTCTTTGTTAGTCCACTAACCCTAATGATGGTACTTAACCAGGTTTTTTCCTTTTAGGTGCGGTGTTGCAGGGATGGTGTTCTCTGTGTCACTGGATTTGCAGGGGAGAAGATGTTTACAGCGTCGGAGATTCACAAGAAAGCCGTGTAGCGTTGCAGGGATGGAGTTCGCTGCGTTGCTGGAGTTGCGGTAGAGAATGGCCTTGGGGACGTTCAGGTGAGCAGAATCGCTGAAGAGGATCCGTCCTCTTCAACTAGTGGGGAAGCCAAGCTCTGCCTCATGCATTGAGTGCGGTATATATATACCATTTCTAAATCCTGATGAGTCAGCCCACATATCCCCATAGTCATATGCCTATGAGTCAGCCCAAATATCCCATAGTCATGTGCCTATGAGTAAGCCCAAATATCACCATAGTCGTGATGAGTCAGCCCAAATATTACCATAGTCATGATGAGTTGGCTGAAGCCCTGGGGGATGGTACTGTTTATACATTGGTGTTTCATGACTCAGTGGCCTAGGTTCCTGGGGGATAATTAGCATGCCAAGAACGTTGTCAAGCCTTTGGGCCAATCAGTCCCATGAACAGCCAAGAAGGCATTGAGATGTGTGCTTTATCCCGCAAGCCCCCCACACAAAAGGTACAAGAGGAGAGAGAACACAAGGAGGCCAGGGTCAAGATAGTTCTCTCCTGCAAAGAAGGGCTTACGGGGTGGGGTTTGTTGGGATGGCGTGCATGATAGAGGTGAACCAGATGGGGGGCGTGCATGTTGGCAGCTGGTTCCCATGATTGATTTTACAGACCATATCCTTTCCAGTCTATGAAGTAATATAAATCCCTGTTCACTCTTTTGACATCAGGGATCTGTTGAACCTCGAATTTCAACTGTCCATCGATAGCTATAGGGGGGGGTGGAGGTGCGTGGTGGGTCTGGGCACAGTAGGGTTTTAGGAGGGACACATGGACTTCTGGATGGACAGGTGAGTCATCGGGTAATAGGAGGAGTATGGCTACAGGATTGATTATACTGTTCACACCCACATATCGAGGGTGTAACTTACGTGGTTCCTAGAACCATAGATGTCTTGTGGAGAGCCAAACCTGATCCCCTTTCTTATAATTAGGGGCTTGTATACAATGTTTAGTAGCCTGCTTCATCATGTCTGCTTTTGCTTGTTGGAGATGTTTGAGTCCTTCTTGTTGTGTTAATAATTCCTGCACAATGGGGACAGGCCCAGTCTGGCTTGCAGCATCCTCAGGTAACATACGTGGGTTTGTCCCAGTTACACAGTAAAAGGGCGATACCCTGGTAGCGGTGTGACTGGAATTATTGTAGGCAAATTTTGCCAACGATAAGTAAAGTCTCCCACACAGTGGGATTGGTTGTCAGTTAACAGCTCAGGGTTTGTTCCAGGGCCCGATTTACTTATTTGGTCTACCCATCAGTTTGTGGATCATAGGAAGATGAGAGTCGAGCGCCAATATCCAAAGAAGTGCACAAGTTGCGCCAAAATCAGGACAGAATTGTGGGCCTCTGTCTGATACAATGACTGAGGGGAGTCCATGCAAACACTTTATCTGTTGAACTAACAAAAAGGAGAGGGTCTTGGCAGTTTGGTATCTGTTTTATGGCAGCAAATATGCACCATTTTTTAAAATAGTTCTTAGATTTCCCATATGGTAGTATAACCTTTGGAAGCAGGTAATTCAGTGATGAAGTCCATGGTTGTGGGGGCACTGGCAATGGACGCAATAAACGTGCAGGAGCGGAGTTGAAAGCTTTATTCTGGGTACATATGTGGCATGTTTGGACATGATTGAGCACGTTTTTTGACAATGTTGGCCACCAAAACCACTGTTTGCAGTTTCCTAGAGATTTTTGTATCCCAAGGTGCCGTGCTAATGGAGTGTTATTGCGCCAGGTCAAGGCTTCCTGTCTCAGATCGTTAGTAGGGATATACAATGTAGTGCTGTGATAAAGCAACCCATCATGCTTGCAATTGTTCTCTTTGTCCACCCACTTGTCTACATCTGCTTGTTATGTGCATTGATGGCCTTTGTCTAGAAACGACTCTTGGTTGCATAGCCCAATGATGTGTTCCGGAGCTAGGATGTTTTACGGAGGTGCCTGATTCGTGTCCTGGCTGTCATGACCCCTTTGTGATAATAAATCAGCTTTAGTCTGTTGGGACCTAGGTCTGTACGTGATCACAAAATTGAACTCACTAAAGAATAGGAGCCACCTGATTTGTCGTGGGGTCAAAGCCTTCAAGGATCTGAAAAACTGAAGGTTTTTATGAACTGTGTGTATAGTGACGGTGTATTGTGCTCTGAGTAAGGACTGCCACCACTCCTGAAAGCAGAGTTTAATGGTGAGTAACTCGTGTTCAGCCACTGTATAATTCTGCTCGACAGACAGCTACTTCTTGGAAAAGTAGGCAATGGGGTTCATGTATCCTGTAGAAATGTTGCGTTGTGATAAGATTCCCCTTACTGCCACCTGCGAGGCATCTGCCTCCACAAAGTACGGTTGTGTGGGATCAGGGTGTTTCAGTATCGGGCTGATGTGAAATCCTGCTTCCATGAACAGAAGGCTTGTTCGAACTCCTGCGACAAAATGAAGGGTACTTTTTTTCTCAATATTTTTATAATGGGACTTGCAATGTCGGAGAAGTGAGTGATGAACCTCCTATAAAAATTGGCAAAACCCATGAAACTCTGCACCTCTTTATTGGAGGTTGGGGCTGCCAATCCAGAATTGCCTGGACCTTTTTTGTGTCCGTGGTTATGCCTTCAGGTGACAGGATGTAGCCTACAAACTTGACTTTTTGAGTGTGAAACATGCACTTCTCTACTTTGGTGAACAGGGCATGGTCACGGAGGCACTGTAAGACTGTTCGTACATGAGTGATATGATCAGTCATGTTTTGGGAATAAATGAGGATGTCCTCAATTTACACGATGACGCATATGTCCAGCAGATCTTGTAAGACCTCATTTACAAAGAATTGAAATGCGGCCGGGGTGTTACACAGGACGAATGGCATGACAGTATATTCGAATAAACTAAACTTGGTTCGAAAAGCTGTCTTCAATTCATCCCCCTCCTTCACTCTATTTAGGTGATACACCCAGCACAAATCGAGTTTAATGTATACTGTAGAGTTGCAAACCTGGTCCAGCAAGACGGGGTTAAGGGCAATGGGTACCGTTTTTTTATTGTTACCTTATTCAGTGCCCTGTAGTCAATGCAGGCCCGCAACTTGTGGTTCTTTTAGAGTGACAAAGAAGAGTTGCGAGGATGCAGGAGAGATGGAATGTCTAATGATCCCTAACGCAAGGAGCTCATCCAGGTTACTCTTTAGATGCCTGGTCTCAGGTTCCGACAAGCCATAGATACGACTACAGGAGAGGGCCGCTCCTGACGACTGTCGAATTCTCGATGAGGGGGTAATTGCATTGCCTTCTGTTCATCGAATACATCCTGAAAATCCTGGTATTCGATAGGCAGGGAAGCTACACCTCCTTGTTCAATTGCAGCACAAATTGAGGGTGGTACTAGTTCCTGTGCTGTGGCATAACAATGGGTTCAACAATAGTGTGACCCCAGAGTTAAGGCCCAATCAATATCAGGGTTGTGGAGCTGGAGTCAGGGTACTCCTAATATAGCCCTGAACCTAGGTGTGTTGATCAGGTCAAAGGTCAGAGTCTCAGTATGTCCCTTCTCACATACCAGACTTATTGGTGCTGTATGGTATTCAATCATGCCTGAAGAGAGTTCAGAGCTCTATCAGGTTCAGACTCTGCCTTTTTAATCCTAGGAATCTTCAAGGAGTTTTCAAGGGTGAGGTCTAAAGAATTTCCAGTTGCCCCAGAGTCGAGGAGCATGGGCACGATTTTCCATTGTTGTGGAGAGATAATTATGGGTACAGGTATGGTTAGGTGCCGTGGAACGTTACTCAATGTATTTGCCTAATAGTGTGCAGTCTTATCTAGATACATACCCAACCGGCTGACTTTTAAGCTAGCCGGGTCTCTAGGTTTTCCTGTAATGCATCAATGGTGGTCGCTACAAGTTTACGAAATCTTTTTGGTTTCACACTGCATTCTTTAGCGAAATGTCCAGCCTTGCCGCAGTAGAGGCATAAATTCCTTTTTCTTCTGTGCTCTTTTTCCTCAGCGGTCAAAGGACCACATAGTCCCCCGATTTGTATGGGCTCATAAATGTCATTACTTTTGAGATCGGATTCCTTTCCTTCCAACTGAGCTATTAATGGGTTAGGCTCTCCACAAGGTCTTTCACCTCTTCGCTCGGATAACCTGTGATCTAGGGTCATGACTAAATCAATAAATTCTGAACAGTCTGACAGGGGATCCATAATGTGGGCCAATGAGTCCTTGAGCTATTCCCTTAGGTCTCCATAAAATAGCGAGCTTCTCTTCTCCTCTGGCCACTGAGTTTCCGTGACTAACCTACTAAATGATGTACTGTATGAAAGTAAATCCTTACTTCCTTTTCGCAGGTTCAGCAGCTCATTATCGCTCACTTGAACGAAGGTGTGATTAGCAAAGAGACGAAGCATCGTCTCCTTAAACCTTGCAAAATCATGCAAAACAGGGTCATTGTTTTCAATGAGTGGGGTGGCCCAATTGGCAGCAGTGCTTCCAAGATAAGAAATGATGAAGGCAATTCAGGCGGTATTAGTGGGAAATGCTGTGGGTTTGCACAGAAACTGCAACTGGCACTGACTCCAGAATGCGTTGAACATGGCGATATCTCCAAAAAAGCGCTCAGGCGAAGCCAGCAGAACAGACATGGGTGTGGTGACAGCGACATTCACCGGGTGACCCCCTTCCTGGTTTGAGAAACATACGGAATGTGTTGATGGGTGCCCAGACACTCAAAACTGAGTGGGTGGCAAAACCAGATGTGCGCCTTTGGGCACAGCCCCTGTATCAGGTAGCCAAGGGGAATGACGGGGGCTATACCTTACCAATTTGTTTTTTAGCGACAGGTTTTCTTGTTGTAGGGATAGGACTTTGTGGCATGTCAGCTAATGTCTTAGCCAATTCTAACCCTGTAGGGCCCTCCTCCGTAAGTGCCTGAGCTAAGTCGTGAATGCTGAACTGATTGTGAGAGTCCATTTATTCTGAGCAGAGAAGAGTGTATGGGGCTTGGCTTTCTGTCATGCCACTCACCTGGCTCTTGTCCACAAAGACAATGTTGAACCTCCTATCTCTCCTAGGGTGGCGTCTGATCAGGGAATTGTAACCGGGAATCAACTTTCACCCCAGAAGGGAAGGGGGGTTGGGACAAAATAGCAAACAGAGAGACTTGCATGCCTTCAAGCTCAGACACCATCTTCTTGGAGTCATACGTACTTCTCTTCTCAGTCCTGGAGAGCATCATCATGATATGTGCGTAATGTAGTGCACGGTGAGCTGCACTGCAAATACAAGTAGAGAGCTGCACTGCAAATACAAGTAGAGAGGTTATTCAACAAATTAGTAGTCGTGAAATATTCCCTCTCGCATTTGACATCTGTGCTAACAGTCACTTACACGATAATAAATCACCATAGTTATGATGAGTTGCCTGAAGGCCCTGGGGGATGTTACTGTTTGTACTTTGGTGATTCATGACTTGGTGACCTAGGACCTCGGGGGATAATTACCATGCCAAGAACGTTGTGAAGCCCAGGGGGCAATGAGTCCCATGATCAGCCAGGGAGGCATTGAGACGTATGATCGATCCTGCTAGCCCCCCACACACAAGGTACAGGGAGAGTGAGAACCCAAGGAGGTCAGGGTCATGACAGGAAGTATATTAGGACAGGAGTATTGAAGTATGGTATACTGATATCAAAGTCAGTGAATACATATATGAACAAGGTTAGAAACTACAATTGCAATATTAATTAATACTTTCATGTTACACTTCCCTACTTGTCACCTTGAACGCAAACCAAGCATTAAAAGTTATTTCCTGATTTTGAAGGTAGCTCTTGTCAGTTAACAAGCTTATTGTAATTCTGATGGGTATTCAGCTATCACATCAAAACTTAATTGTATTTCAGCTCAGAAGAAAGGGTGTGTTTTAACTTCCAATAGAGAATGAAAATACAGCGCGTCAACGGGTATGTATATCTTTGGCAACACTGTAGATTAAAACATCAGTGTTCAACTATAGTGTTACTAAAGCTCTCCTTTGCTTTTTTACATACCAACCATTTGGTAGTGCAGATTAAGCTCACCTGTGCGACCACGTGTGTTTTGCTTCATTTCTCTCTCGTGTCCCTTTCACCTTTGCCTTACTGTATAACTCCACAATAGTATTGTCATGATGGCCATGGCTTTGGCTAAGGGTAGAAAACAGTCTTGCTTCAGTTGGATCCAGATTTCCATGTTACTGCGTCCTGACTACTTGTTTCTGACCGCTTGCAACAAAGTTAATAACTTCCAGACATTTGGTTGCAGTCAGAGAAAACACAATGAACTCCTTTGTAATCCCCTATTTCTTCAGTATCCCGAACTGATTTCTTCCGAACCCAGTTATTTACCAAGTCAAATTTTGAACGCTAATGGACCCTAACTCACCAAATACCTGCCTATCTTGCAAGGAAGTATTTCTTTCATTAGAATTAAATACTAACAGTAAGGGGTCATTTTCAGTTTTTATCAAACCCCGTAAATTATATTCTGCATAAATTACCTACCTGGAAATAATCTGTAATATAAAGTATATTTAGACCCATGAAAGAGCAGATGTCTAGAATGAGCAGGTATATGTAATGGAATCTCCCATTTAGTTGTTTAAATTGATTAAAAAATAAGCCTCCTTCATCACCCTGTTTCCCAAGTAGATGTTTGTTCAACATATTAATTGGCAGGCATATTCTACAGAGAATCACAAATATTGTAGATACAGTCCTGTGGGTCTGTAACCAATAAGATACAAATGAAATTGCATGCGAGAAGAAAGATTTCTAGTGGGCATCTATCTGTGATGGCTGTAATATCTATCAAAGATGTACATATTAGCAATGTGTTTCTTATGAAGGGCTCTGTTGCCTATGTGACTAGGTTAGCACAGAACAGTGCTTCTATCCAACAATACACACCTCTCCAACTCCATACACAACTGGCAAAGTCACAAATTACAAGAGTATGATTTCATTAGAGAGGTTACAAAAGCAGATTACTGGACTAAACGGATAATATTGCACTTGCACATTTTATATGACTGACTATGATAGATGTTTATGCTACAAAGTATGCAGTGTGGTCTAGGCGTCATGCACTATTCATAACAACTGCTTTACTCATCTGGTTATGCAGCAATGTTCCTAAGACTTCACTCCAGAGTCTTCCTTAGACCTTGCCTGCCTAGAGTGCTTCTATGTACAGGGCTGACTACTCACCCCTCAGATATTGCTTAACACCAGGTGCACATTTAAAGCATATCTGCCTTGGACGATACATATGTTTTCCTTTTAGGCTACACGCATTATCCAAACTGAAAACACACCGCGAAACCTCCCAATAAATACATTGTAGACTGCCCTTCCCATACACACTCAACACACATCTGATATACCATATTTCCCTTTCATTGGGCATCCACCAGCACTGTGTATCCAAGCATAACACCACAATTCATCGCTTTTCGTTACATACATAGAAATGGTCATCCTCAGAAAGCACAAGTTAGACAGAACCTTTAAGCATGTGCACAAGAAGGCACCAAAGCCATATAGTTGGTGAAGTGTTGCTGTAGGAGTCATGCACCACATCAACGAACACCCTAGAATCACTCAAGGAAAACTGACATCAACATACTACACCTTCATGTAAACAGCACTGTTACCCATGGATTGTGAAGCGTGCATAGAAAGTACTCTACCATGCTTAAGGTTGGAGAACTGAGCACTCAATTGACAGAAATACAAACAGAAATGTAAACTTACGTAACCAACTGCTAAACACTGAAAAATCTTCCCACTAATGTCACACAAACAATCACCAACAAACATTGCCAACCCAGTGATTCCTATTAAAAGTGTTGCCTGATTCCAGGATGTAATACACTATCATGGCAATTGTGGACCGAGCTATACAAATGCCAGTTATATAACATATTTGGGTTTGAATCATAGTTGCATTTATTTTTTGGGAATAAAGGCAAGTGACACTTCTTGACACGTGTTGTAGCAAAGTCTCAAACTGACAGTGAAGGCTTGAAGGGGATCCCTGCCCCTCTGGGCTTTTCAGGTGGGTGGTTGGTCAACCACCGCAGCAGGAGGGACTGGTGGAGGGGTCTCAAGAGGTGAGGTTAGCTGGGGACTTACGGCATGGTACCCCAGGGCGCCCTCTGTGTTGTAAGCACGTCAGTGGCTGTTTAGATTTAGCATGTTATGTTTTTTGTGGTCTAGCCTTGGGGCTTCTTGCATTAGAAGTAGTGCCTTGGGGTTATGCAGGATTCTGGCAGGAATGCAGTGGTGCACGCCTTAACATTGCCTTAACTTTGTTGGGGGCGGCAAGGAGAGAGGTTCTGCTCTTCTGGAGCCTGGGGTCTTAGATCAGGCCTGGGTTCGTAGATGAGTGAGGACTGGTAGACCATCGGTGGAAAGGGTGGTGGTCCTTGCCTGTTCTATGCAGAGTAAAATTTAAAAAACGGAGGAGGCGCTCATTGAGAGAGGAGAAGGACGAATGAGTCGTGATTGGCTGCCTCCCCACTGCCGAGGTCTTCTAACAGGTCTCACCAGGCCTTAGAAGCAGCTTCGAACAGGTAGGTCACAGGCGTTTAGAGGCAGGTCAGGTCACACGCGCACTCACCTGCTGATGCTGAGGTGGAATCCCGTCCTGTGTGGTGTGGTGTGGGTGGGGATGGAGGGGCACAGCAGTGTGTGGTGACAACGCTTCACCAGCAGGGATCGCGGGTGCCATTGATTGGTTAGAACCACACTTGCGCGACTGAAGAGGGGCGAGGGAGTGGAAGGGCCTGTTTTGGAGCAGGGTTACAATTTCAAAGGAAGAAACAAATTATTTATTATATTGGAGGGTACCGATGATGGTTCCTTGAATTAGGACGTGCCGTTGATGGAGCTAAGAGGTGCTGAAAAAATAGTGGCTAGTTAAAGACAGGGCAACAGGGGGGCATGACGGAGAAGGCCAGGGGGTGGAAGGACGTGGCCAGTGGTCGAAGTGGGTGGGATTGGCAGGGCAGGGCGTGCCCCTACTTCTTTAATTCAATAGATTCCATTCCCCATCTTTTGTTATTTTAAACATGCATCCCAGGATGTCAGAAATTGGCAAGGCCTAGAGATAAGGCTCGGCGTTGGGGACGGGCGGGGCGGGCAGAGAAGGAAAAGGACTCTGTCTTTTCCTTCTTGCCCAGAGAAGACAAGGACAGTGTCCACTTCTGCTCTGCAGCTGGCAGCTGCCCCCCTCTCTCTTTCTTCTTCTTATTCCCTCTCTTCCTGTCTAGCTCCTCCTCACTTGCTGAAAACCATGACTTCAGGAAACGGTTCTCACCCTCTCTTTCATTTATTTGTTCTCCTGTGAAATGGATCTAAACAAGAAAAACACTTTTGCTGGAAATGTCGTCTTTTTCTGACATTTTTCTTTTCTAAAGTGCAGCCTTGGGAATAAAAGGTTCAAAGTATGAAAAATAAATAAATAACAAAATAAAGCAAGACAGAGTGGTCGCAAAGTAACCAGATTGATTTTATTCACACCCAAACACACTAGCCTCACTTTACAGAGTTTTCCAGTGAAGCGCTACTTTTGTTTTCTTGTCTTTCTTTGAACAGCATTGTTTTCCCCAATTGGGTAAGTGCACCAATCCTGGAGGTACCGCAATGCCTGATTGATGTGTGGATTGGAAAACAAAATGTGTACTGCGGCTCTGTATTCACGGATGTGGTCTTTTTAAACCATATTGCTTACATTTTGTGAGGATATAAGCAATGGACATTGAAATAGGTCCCTTCCGGACCCTGTACTCATGTCCTTAACTTTTCAGGCAAAAGCACTCACTGATTTCTGAATAGTGAGTTAAGCGTTAAGGTAACCATGTTGTTCCTGCTTACATTTCACATGCTTGACTTAATCTTACATTCCCTAAGAGTGTTTGCTTTTTCCAGGATTTTGTTACTTTTTTTTTAAGGCAGCATATTGCTCCTATTGAGTGTGTAATTTGAATTGCTTAGCATCCAGGTGTATAGGGGGCACAATTGCATTGTAGTTGAAGGCAGTGCAAGTTTCTCTCATCGGGGCAGTATGGTGTTCAGTGGGGGAGAGAATGTGGCACTATGGCCAGAGCTACCGAATTTGGAACTGGGGACCCAGGTTCAGCCTTCATGACCAGTCCCCCAGACCACTCTCCTGAGAGAACACATTCCCATGCTGGACCTTAGAAGCCCTGGTGTCTTAGCACCAGCAGGTTGACCTTAGTGGTGGCAAGTGTTTGTGAGCCTTGAAGGCCTGTCCACCACAATCCATGCTGAAGTTCACCTCCAGTCTTGGGGGCAGGCCTATGAAGCAGCTCACCCTAGTGCAACAGTGACTCTACCACTGAGGTCACAGGACCCTTGAGAAGGGCCAGCTCTAGGGCGGTGCGACCGGTATGACCGCAACAGGTGATGACTTTGGTTGGGGGCATTGTGTTTGCAAGTATATTATGGTTTTAAAAGGGCTTGCTGCCTCCTTCCTGGCCTCCAGCAATTTTCGGCAACAATAAAAATGTCATGATAACTCTGGTGATTAATGCTCTACCTAGAGAGAGATCGGAGTTTTGTCTAGTGGAAGTTTTGGCTCATGAAAAGGTAGCGCAGAGGGTTAATGTGCCTGCTGCAAAGAACATGTACCATGCAGATCACAAAGTGCACACAATGTAAATAAGTCAGTGGGTTACTGCTTTTGTCAGAGAGATCCTTTTGTTATTTGCAGTTTATAAGTTAAAATTGTAACATAGAACAGTGAACTATTAACTATCATCTAAGAGCTGCATGCAAACTGCAAGGTATAAATTAGAGCGTTATGTTTTTCCCCCAGTCTTTGACTAAACTAATGTTTCAAAAAGTGTTCATTTGGATAGAAATCAATTCTGATTATTAAAGAGAACCCCCAAACAGTATTACATTTTAAGTTCTGAGTTTGTGTTTCTCCAGACCAATCACTATTAAACTATACTGCCTACTAGTATGGTTGTCATGTGACTCCTACACCTTGTAGTCCTTGGTCTTATATAACATTTCCTATACAGTGATTTACACACGTATAATTGATTGTCTCTGTGTAATGTCTGTGATATAAAGTGCTCTGACACCCTACACTGGTATGAGTGGCACTGTAAATCAAATTAAATGCATCTGAGAGAGAGTGTGGTTATGGAGACTTGAGGGGCACTGTTAAAGGGTGGTAGTGAGGGAATCCGTGGCGGAGGTGGTCATTGGAGGGCACCAACAAGCATTGTTGCACAGGGCACCACCAGCACTAAAGCCAGCCCTGCCCTTGAGGCCAGTCCGCCTCACCCATTGGTCCCTCCATTGGCCTTGTTTCCGCAGTAGTAGCTGCAACTCAACAGGGATCGGCGATGCAGGATTTATATTGGTTTCTTTTTGCGCGCCTAGGATGTCAGCAGAACAAGCGACGGATAGACAGTTTTGCCAGTCACTGTCTTTGTTAGAACAGATTCACAATTGCTTTATTAACCTTCCTGCTTTCTCAAATTTGCTTTAAAATGCACCATTTGCCCACTCTTTTTTCAAAATTTTCTCGGGGGGACAAACACCCCCGAACCCTCCTAGTTTGTTCGGGCTCGCTCGCTACGCTCGCTCGCTACACTGCATTACCGTGTCACTAAACGTTGCATTTCTAAAAAGTGTGTCACCAACATGAAAAGTTTGAAAAGCTGTGATTTACACGCACACCAATCTAAGTTAGCAAACTTCACAGTCTCTGCTTCATGCACAAGCATTTTTAACATGTGCTGCATGCTTTGGGGCAGCTAGAATTATGCAGCAAAGGAAGACAAAATGATGCTGCAAAAAGGCTGTAGCGTAATGCAGTATATCTTCAGATATTTTATGATTTTTAGATTTTTACACATGCTAACAGGCACTGGAAAGATTTTGCCTTGTAGTACCAGTGTAACATGCAAATGCAGCAGTGAGAAAGGTGATCAGTCAACCTTTGCAAAGGGCCGCCGTCCACTTCGCAGCAACACAAATCACATTTTTTAGTAACTTTTGACCCATTTGAGGCACAAACAATTTATAAGTTAAAATTGTCAGATTATGCAGCAGATGTATTATGTTGCAAATATGGCAGAGCCATAATTATATAGAAAACATTTGCAAACCTGGATATTTTGCCATTCATGTTTGAACTGCTCTTGTGGAAAAAGGGAGGAGAAGCACTGATGACAGAAACTCCATGGCTCAGAAACAAATGGCTTGTGCTTCCACTTTTAAGTGCATTTGAGACAATCTGTGATTGGAAACATATCCCACTTTGTGAATATATTTTAATGCCAATAACTCATATTAAACCTTAGATAAGCATACGCATCAATTGGTTGAATGAAATGACATAATAAGCTGAAACTGGTCAGTAAAATGGCAAACAAATACTAAAAATCAGGATGTTTTGCGCATTCTTGTCACACCCTTGACTCCGCCCACTGATCCAATCCTTGGGTTATTCCTGCCTTCTGATTCTCTGCCCACAGTTCCCCTACTATTTGTTCCCCACTTCGATCACTGGACGTGGCAGACAGTAAAGAGAGAGAGGGTAGCCATGGGGACAGGGGTGTATGATAAGGAGATCAGGAAGTGATTTCAGGAAGGAGGCACAGCAATAGGAGGTAAAAGGAGAATGTTGAGCAGGTGGGTGTTGCCTGAAGGGGAGCGGGTAGATTGTGCAGGGTAAGAAGTATGGTGTAGTGACGAGGGGGCAGATGGCCAAACATGAGGTACAGGCAGAGCTAGGGATCATAGGCTAGAGAGAAGGGACCTGTTGTTGAGGCCGAGAGAGTCCTATGTGGCGTGAGGCCCAACTACCTGGGTGCAAAGTCATCGTAAGGTCCATGCGTCTGACGCAGAGGCAGAGGAGGACACAGTCGGAGTGGGTTAGTGATGGGTCTTGTGCAGGCACAATGACTAATTAAAAATAACAATATTTAACCAACAGTTTTTTGGGATAGGGGAGTGGGTGATGGTGAGATACCAGTGGTTTCAGATAGCACACTGGTCATGATGTGAAGCTGGAAGAGACATAGCTGGACTATGAAGATGTGAAGGAAGTGGAAGAGAGAGAGAGATTGTTAATGTAGGTTGGGAGAGCAAAGTGGTGGTGTTCAGGCATATTGTCAGCAGTAGACTGAGTATGCAGGAAGGGAGGCAGCCCCAACATGCTAACCTGGAGGAAGAGACTGGTGCTTTACAGACAAAAAAGAACATGAAGGCATGCAGTCCTGTGAGGAGGTGATCAGGACAGATGCAGAAGCAGTGTCAGTGGAGGGATGGCATTTTTCAAGGGGAAGGCTGGCTCTGGTGTGGGCCACGACTTTGAGACCAGGTACAGGAGTAAAATTTGGCAGAGAGAAGAATGGGTGTGTCCTTGGGAGCACCCACACGGGTTTGACTGGAGTGAGGAGAGAGGTTTGGTTAACTGAAGAAGAGGGTCAGTTACATATGGGGAGCTATGTTTTGGATAAAGGGATTGGAGGTGATTCAGGTGGATGAAGAGGGTAAGATGTCAGGTGGGGTGACAGAAGTAGCGAAGGTTGTGGGCAGCAGGTACAACCAAAGAATTTTCAATACATGGATGGAGTTTTTAGTGGCCCATACTATGGCTGCCTCAAAATCGAAAATAGGAAAGACTGAATACATTGAAGTGTTCAAACTATTACGCAGGGAGATATGAGCGAAAAAAGGATCCAAGGAGTAGTAGCTAGTCAAAGAAGCTGAAAAGTGCTGGTAGCTATTTAAAAGTAAACAGCAGCTTTTCTGATTTACACTATACTGTGGGAAGTATTCAGAATGGTGTGTTGTGCCTTTTAAATATATTGATGCACTACTAATAGTGAAAATAACTTTTGGGGGTCTGACATGGGTCCGTTATAACTAGACATTTTGGGCCAGGTTAGCAGAAGATGCTGATGGTAAGTGGGGAGAGTTAGAAATGGGCATGGTGTTACAGTGGACGAAACCCACAAGGTCATGTCAGTAACCTATACAGCAAGTGGTTTACCAGTGGCGTATCGCCCCTTTCAAGGACAGTCCCTCATGTTTGGATGGGCGGAACAGGAAGAGGTCAGGTGGTCAATGAGGGCATGCTTGGTTTTTAATAAGGGCTTCTGCAACAGAGAGTATTGTAACTTTAAAGTGCTCCAAGTGCAGCTCAAACATCCAGTTAACCACTCTTAATCACTTTGGGCAGGGTGGAAAGGGGGTCTAGCGGGGTCTTGGCAACCACAATCAGCTAGGGATATGGACAGTCCAGGCCAGATAGGAAAGAACTTGTACCCCAGCTAAGTTAGAATTTTTCCAGTATTATTTGGAGCTTTGCCCTAAAAGGGATGATTCAACATTACGGGGCAGATTCACAAGAAACTAACACAGCGCGGTGCCTCAAGTAATTTTGCTGCGCTGCGTTAGTTTTGAAGCACAGGGATGCGACATATTTACAACAATATGTTTCATCTCTGTGCTTCCCCCTGCGCTTGCACACACACACCGCTGCCATGCGCCGGCGTAGGCACCCTTACACCATGGTGCAAGGATGCCAGCGTCGTGGGGAGATTGTTTTTGTGCAGGAAGGGGCACCTGATGATGATGATGATGAGGAGGAGCAGTGATGATAAACAGCCACACCTGCGGCTAAAGCAGATAAATTGAGGTGGCAACCACCGCGGGGAGGTGAGGGGCTGCTGCAGCTCCGGGGTACCTGCTGGGCAGTGGACTGCACCCGATCAGACGAGGCTGAGGGAACAGTGACCCACGATGGCTGAGTGACTGGAAGCTGTGCTCAGGAGCCAAGTGACTTCACCTGCGGTGGGTTGGTGAACACTACACGACTGCAGCAGCATGATTAGGATGCCCCATCGCTGCCAGGGTTGGCCCCCATGTTGATGGGCGACGGAGCAGGTGAGGCGGCACTGTGCTGCATGCCACTGGTTTGTGCGGGTCCTGACCGGACAGTGGGAAGAGGGCTCTTCAGTATCCGGAAACTGGGGTAAGACACTGAAGGGAGAGCAGCAGACTGTGAGACATGTGAGGGCACAGTGTGAAGAGTGAGGTTGAGGACAGGTATCCTCCCTGCACACATCGATGTAACATTGATCATGCAGTGTTTGGGCTGCGCAGGATATTGAACTCAGCTAAGATCTGTGCAGACACAGAGTGCACCCACTGAACCTAGGGCGTTGAGGTAGACGCTCCGGATGCTGCCCAAGCCGCGAAGTTGACTGGGGGTTACCTCGAAACAGTGACATATGATGAAGGACAGGACCGCAAAGATGACACAGAATGCAGCCCATGCTGAGACATCCAGGCCAGTGACAGTGATTCACCCTCCACCCTAGAATTAAAGCAACTGATTTTGGAGGACAATAGAGTGATCACAGAAAATATAGATGGGGTAGAGACCACAGTGGCGCTACTTTGCAAGATATGGACAAAATAAGGGGCTGCGTGAGAGAGCTGGACACCAGAGCAGATGATACAGAGTAAATCGTCGGGTACCACTGCCATCAGCTTGTGGATCAGGAGAGGCACCTGCAGTGGCAGCAAAATAAACTGGGCGACCTAGCAGAGAGGTCAAGACGAAATAATGTGCGTATCTTAGGTCTGCCGGAAAGGACTGAGACCTACCCCATGGAACAATATCTATCGAATTGATTGCCCACCTTCTTGCTGCACATGGAGGGCACTTAGGGTGTGCAGTTGGACAGGGTCCACAGGTCGCCGGAAAGAGGCCACCGCCAGGGGCACCAGCACGTATGATCATGGCCAGGATGATGAAACACAAGGACAAGATATGGATTCTGCCAGTGGCCCACCAGCAAGATACAATGGAGTACAATGGAAATAGAATTTCCTTGTATCCGGACTGTGGTATTGCTAACCAGAAAAAAGGAAGACGTTTATGGAAATGAAAAAGAAATTAAGGGATTCTGGACTAGCCTATGCGCTGTTGCCTCCAGCTTGCCTCCCTATAGACATACAGGGGAAGCGGCACTTCTTTGGTCACGCAGAGGACACTATGCAGTTGGTGGAAACCAACTGAACAAAGCACTGGAAGGGGGCACTCAAATGCTTGTTTGGTTACGTTGAATGACTTTTGGGAGGGTGGCGGTGCCGATGATATGATGTAGTAACCCGAGTTGGGGGTGATTACCAGAAGGACTGAGAATACTTCCAATGTCGGCTTTAGTAAGAGAGGTTTCTGTTATTAACTGTGTTAATTTACCTTCCTGTATGTAAGCGCTAGTGGTAGCCTTACTGGGAGCCACTGAAACGGCGCACTAGGTAGGGCATCATGTTGGGGGAAGGGACGACACCGATTTTGTCCATTGTCCAGGTCAGGTTGGGGTTGGCCACACGGGAGGGGGTGGGGAAAGGGTACAGTTGTTAGTTTTGGGAAGAGCTCACATGTTCAGCATACCTAAGGTTCAACACCACATGCTAGGCCCTGGAATGCGGGGCGCTCTCCATTGCACAGATAGGAGCGATCACATTGTCTTGGAATGTCAAGGGTATCCAAAACCCTATCAAACACCAGAGAATATGGCTCTATGTATGAAAACAGCAGGCATGCATTGTGATGCTAAAAGAAACGCACTTACTCCCTGCAGAGCATGAGAAACTCCAAGCCAAGTGAGGGGGCATTTTATGGTACGCTAGCTTCACATCGTCTGCATGTGGGGTATTGATTTGGATTGATGCTAGTGTTCCCCTAAGAGTAGATCCAATATATAGGGATGCTGACAGGTGCTATGTAGGGATATTAGGGGATATTGGTGGGAAACCCACTGTACTTATCAACACTTATGCACCGAACATAGACACCCATGACTTCTTTAATGGGATAGTGAGCATGCTAATGCCATATGTGCACTATGATATTTTGTGGATAGGCTATTGCAACTGTATTCTTGACTGAACACTGGACAGCTCGAGAGCTTTCGCCAGGCCACTGGGTAGCTCTTCCTGGGCTCTGTTGGAAGGTATGGACAATCTAAATGTGGTGGAGCTCTGTAGGGCCCAACATGGTCAGTCGAGGGGGTACTCTTTTTATTTGGCACCAAATGTAACATTCTCCAGAATAGATTGTACATTTGTACACCCAGAACAAGTAGCAGATTTCGGGGCGGCCCAATACTTGGACCTCACTTTATCAGACCATGCCCCACTAGCACTGGAACTACTTAGTCGTGTGTGAGTGGCGCAGCTCCTGCAGTGGTGCTTCCAGGCCCGAGCGCTGCTCGACCAGGTATTCCGTAAAAGATATTCGGGAAGCAATTCGGGAATATTTATTCATTAACAATATATCTAAATAGCAGTTCTCTATTGTCAGTGCTTATTAGTTGCATAAGATAAATAAGCCCCAATTATAGCTTTGTTGCATAGCATATTGAAAATGCTTCCATTCTGAAATGGTGAGACTGTGACGCATTTGTGTTTGTAACATTGAATTAAATGTCTCAATTAAATTGAAAAGGCAAGTTCTACAGCCAATGAGACCTTTCCCAATAAGCAGCACCACGAATCAACTGAATCCAACAGTACCGCCCTGTAGGTCGGATAAATGTATGTGAAACCCAGCTGTTACCATACGAATAAATAGAAGCGGTTTATAACTGGGAAACTGCAGAGGCCGCCGGTCTCCTTCCGCGCCCTCCGTACTTCCGCGATAGCCAGTTAGGTAACGTGCGCACCAGCCATGCACTGTGCCCCAAAACTAAAGCAACCGCCATTTGAAACCGGAATGGCAATGTACAAACCTTGCGTTGATGGGAAAACCGACTCGTGTTGGCGTCCCCCTCACACTGAGCAAGTTATTTTTTTAACCATGGTGCCTTCAGCGAACTGCACTTCAAAAGTGAACTGGAAGGTCTTCAAGTAGCAGCTGCACTTAAAATTTAGCAAAGTTGGAGTAATTGTATAGGGTGGGTAGATTTAGATGCCTCTCCTGGAGCGCCTTAACATTATTATGCAGCATTATTTTTAACTTCGGAACTTCTGAATGAAATCACTGCCGGCTCCAAACTGTACGTGTAGAGAGATGCATGTACTGAGGATTAGCGACGTGCCCAGGCGACGTGGAAAAGCTGGCGCCGAGCCCAGCAAGCGCCCAGCCACGAGGGAAGCATCCCGCGGGCAACATGTGCAAGGAGATCGCGCGCCGAGCAACAACACGGGCAAGCAGGCGGGACGAATCCTTGACAACTGTGAGGTCCGGGGGGAAACACAAAAGAGGAAGCCCTCCCCTGCACTCTGCAGAGTGAAACTCGTCAGATCCTGCCTGCATCCCTTACCCAATCCAAACCCTAGACTCTTAATCTGTTACACTGCACCAACTCCCCAAGAGCCGGCGTGGGATCCTGGCAGCCCCCTCCTCCCCAAGACACCCACTCCGTCATTCCTCTCCCCTCATATTCTCCACCAGCCATCTGGTTACCGCAATGGTATCTCCCCCGATTCATTACACTCTACACGCCTTTATTCACTAAGCAATTGAGCTGAGCTGTGCCGCTGGGGCGCGCAGGGGGATGAAGGAGGTCATTCCCAGTCAGTGAGTGACGAAGATCTGCAAGTGCTCTGCATTGAATCCAGTAGGCTGTTTGTTCCTTTGAGATCGACCGGCTCACATCATTTCATACGCCTCCCATTGTGAAATGTTAACCTTAAATCAAAGTAGCTGGCCACATTATGTACAAATTCTGTCCCCCCAATACTGTGGTGCTCTGATTCTCCCCAGCCCCAGAAGGATGGCACTGGGGGCGTCCCCCACCCACTCCGGGACACCCGTCTGCAGCTCGCGCTCTACTCTCCTGTCTATTACTCACTGGAGACGTTTCTCTGCCGGGAGCAGGGCTATAGTAATACTTCAATGAGGCTCTATCGGCGAGTTCTGCCAGAGGTTTAACATACCCAAGTGCCTTATTCCGCGCCCATGCCCTGTACACTCAATGAACTGCCACATACATGCGAGGCATGCTCTCTCCCACCACGCTACCTCCCCGCATCTACTTTGCTGGGTGGTCCCCTGAGCAGCTAGATCCTTGAAGGAGGGGAGAGGTGGCCCAGGGCGCCGTGCTGGGAGTGGCGACATTACTGCCAGGTGAGTGCCGCAATGGCTGGGCCAGACTACCGGCCTTGGACAGGCAGTGCATATGACCTTGCACTGCGGGAGGGGGCTGACGCCTATCAGGACGTCTGCCGGCCCCTGAACTGGCATGGAGCCTGCGGCAATCTGAAGGAGCTATGGGCCTAGCGAAGAACCGTGCTGAAATGTTGCCGCCCCAGCGTGCCCGTTGCTGGGGCGGGGCAGACTTGTTCCTGGCATGATGGGGAGGGCCCACGCGCTCCTGTGACACCCCTCCGCACCCTGTGACACGCTGCCAGGGCCCGCGGCCTCGCGCACCCCGTCGTAAATTTTTTGCTGCCCCAGCGTGATAGTTGCTGGGGCGGGGTTGTGGCGAGGAGACTCCCATGTCGAGGAGGCGCCGCAAGCTATCACAGCGCCCTTCCCGCTCCCTCTGTGCACGCCGTTGCCGCTCCAGCGATCGCGCTGGGGCGGATGCAGCCTGTCTCCGTGCGTGGTGGTAAGGGGGGCCTGTCCTACTCACGTGGGCCCCTCCCCGCGCCCTAGCAGCCGCTCCCCAAAGCTGTTGACACGTCCGGGGACCGAACCCGTGACCTTAGGGCCACCAGCACCACGCTCTACAAATGAGCCAACCGGCCCTACGCACCCGCGCCCCCGCCCTCTCGGCCAATCCCAAAACATAGGAGAGGGGTGGGAGGAAGCCCGGACGCCGCTCACAATGCCCGCCCGCCCCTCAGGTGCATCACCGTCTGCAACGCCGTCACCTGCTCCGAGGGAGCCTGACACTGGACCGGGGGAGCTGCATAACCCCACCCCCCTAGCGAACACCAGTCAGGCAATGGCTGGGAGGTGCCGAGGAGTTGAGGGTTAGGGGTGGGGGGGGATCACAGACTCACCGCCTAATAGCAACTCCTGACCGACCAACGGATGTCTAAACGACGTGAAGTCTTGGCGCACAAAAGGATCACCAGATGGGCGGGGGAGGTCTATATACCTTCCTCCCCGCCCACTAGCGCGCCGGAAATGCCGTCATTAGGTAGCACCGGACCCCGAGTTGGTCCAAACACTAGACTTGTCGGGGCTTGGGCCCTCATGTGGCACTAAGGTGGCCACCCTCCTATGGGGGCCCCCTGCGTGGGCCGCAGGCAGCCTCATACCAGGTGTGGAGTCAGGAGGTAGTAAAGAGAATGAGATGAATCCGGGCGCTCTTGTAAGGCTGTAGAGGCCCCCCAAAATCAGAGGCTTTGGCGGTTGGTGGAGTCGGGAGCCCTGTGCAGAGAAACATATCCCCAGGGGATCACTTGTAGTGGAGGTGGTAGGGCAGGTAGTGGATTGGCAGCAGAAAGTAGCAGTGCTTCTGCTTACCCACACCCAGTTATGCTGCCAGGTGCAGACTGAGGCAGTGTCTGAGGGATGCTGCTCAGCTGTAGCGCAAAGGAGGGCCATTGGTGCGTCATGCTGGGTAGAGGAGTGACGTCAGCATATGGGCGGTCCCGTCAGGTAGGATAAACAGAGGAAGGTCAGCAGTAGTTGTCAGTGTGAGTGCATCCGGGATGCTTGTGTGAAGTAGTAAAAGCACTGAGGAGGCTGGCAGAGCTGGGGGAGGCAGACAGCAGGAGTGCAGGATCTGCGCCAAGGGAGGGACTGGGCTATGATGCGAATGAATGAGGCACCAGGAGACACTGGAAGTAGGACGAAAGAGGGACAACAGTTTATGTCAGAGAGGAGCAAGGACTGGGATAGTGTGGGAAGGAGGGCAGATAAAGGTGCTCTATGGAGAAAAGAGTGCGGGGATCAAGGTTGTGAACCATGGTGGTGATATGCACATGTTGATGGCCAGGACTGGGATAGTAGGGAAAGGCTAGAGGGAGAAGGGGAAAGAAGAGATGGGAATGGCAGAGGGTATAAGAGGACATCGAGGAAGGGAGAGATGAGGACGAAGCAAAGGATTTGGGGACAAGAGAAGGTAGCCAGATGGTTGGTAGTGAGACGAAAGGTGAAGGCAAACAAGTAGATGGTAGGCTTCAGCACAGGCTCTGGGCGTTCAGTCAAGTGGGATTGCTGGGAAAGGACAAGGGGTTGTAAAAGTCTTAGGGGCATATTATCAAGAAACGGCGTTAAAATTATCGCCGCTTTAGCGGCAGAAACTGCCGCTAAAGCGGCGATAATGGGCTTGATAATATGCCCTTGAGAATTCCAATAGAAGCCCTTGTTCTGGTGTCAACATGGGCTTCTATTGGAATTCTCAAGGGCATATTATCAAGCCCATTATCGCCGCTTTAGCGGCAGTTTTCTGCCGCTAAAGCGGCGATAATTTTAACGCCGTTCTTGATAATATGCCCCCATGTGATTTGAAAATCTGTCAGGTTGGAGAGAGGTTGGAATTGGAGGATCAGAGATTTCTTACAGAGGGGCAGGTACGTTTGGGATCAAAGTACAGGGGCACAGGTAGCTGCCAAAATGGTAGAAGGGAGAAAAGAAAACACGAGCATCATAAGTGGTAAAGCAGAGGCAGTGGGCAGCAATTGTACCCAGGAGGAGACAAGCAAAAAAGATAATAAGTTGCATTAATTGAGGGTGTCGAATCCGTCGGGGTGCATTTGATAGCTTTCACAAAGGAGAGAAATTGGAAAGGGTGAATATGTAGAGTTTTTCAGGTGACTGCATAGGGAAGTGCAGGCAAAAGAAAGGTTGAAGGAGGAGGGATTTGAGTTGTCAAGGAGGTCTAAAGTGCCAGTGACAATAGAGAACTTGATAGCAGCTTTTCTGATATATGCGAGTGTTTACTGCAAAAAGTTTCCAGATTGTTGAGGCACATTATTTAAGTATGTTGATGTGATACAAAGATCCAGATTATGTTTGGTGGGTTGGCTTGTGTCTGGTGTGATGAGGAGTTAAGGGCCCCCTCGCGTATTGAGTTAATCAAGCGGATCAGGTGTAAGGATTACATGGGAAATCTTGGAAGCCCCAGCATCAGACGGGAGGAGTAGGAGGCAACACTGGGCAGGTGGTAAAATAATAATAATAATAATAACCCGGTATTTGTAAAGCGCAAACTAATCACCCCTAAGGGTCTCAAAGCGCTGGGGGCTGTCAGTAAGTTGAAGCGAGCTATTGCTCAGAGTCACTTGGGGCTCAGCTGACCTGCCGCCGGTGATCGAACCGTGAGCCCCGTGTTACAGATTGAGCCACCCTGGCTGCTGCGCCACACCTCTTCCTCTCTTATGCCAGAGTTAAGACAGAACAGTTGAGGTACTGGTTATAGTTTTATGATGAAAAAAGAGGATGTGAAGTTGCTGTAGAATGGATTTCAATTTGGTTTCAGACTAGGTTATAAGGGCCCAGGAGTTAAAAAATCGCCTCATAAGTTCAGCCAGAGAGCACAGGTCTGTTTGATACATGGCTGCTTTGAGAGGTTATTTATATCTCCAATAAGCGTGGTGCCAAAGAAAGAACAAAGTGAGTTCAGGTTCATTCAGCATTTTTCTTGGCCTGAATGGCAGTCAGTGAATGATTTTATTGTGGGAGAACTCAGCTCAGTTAAATACATGTCAGTGGATAACACAATGGAGACTGGGAGCAAACATTGCAAAAAAAAACAATGCCAAACTTTCAACTTTTACCGGTGCACTCTGAGGATTCTGAGTTACTGGGTACGCAGGTTGGAACTCAGTTGTTTGTTGACAAGGCTGTACCCAAGGGGTGTTCCATCTCATGCACATTATTTTATAAGTGTAGTTCTTTTTTGCAGTAGCTGTTCACTTTTAAGACAGGCACCTGAAAAGACAGTGGGGCCAGCAACAAAGTTTACTTTTTGGGCATTGAAATTGATTCTATGGCAACAGAATCAGGTTTGCCAGAGAATAATGAGGTGGGAACGTTGAGGTTGTTAGAGGAGACGCTGGTGAGGAAAAAAAATGTGACTGTAAAGGACATTCAAGTGTTGTTGGGCCACTAACATTTTGAGCATTAAGTGGTCCGAGTGGGGAATACTTACTGCAGATGGTTGGGCTTGACACTGTCAGGACACAGCATAAAGCATCAGAGCGAGAATTTGTACTAAGTGAGAGCACACTTAGTGATATGGAAGTCATTCTAGAAAAATGTAATGGCATTTCCTTGTGGGGTGAGGAAGAGGAGGTTGAATAGTCCATTCAGATATATTCTGTTACGCTGGGAGAAGCAGAATTTGGCCTTTTTTGGCAAGGGAAATGGTGTGTCGAGTAGTGGTCTGGAGCATGGAAGAGAGAAGACGAGGAGTGTTGCCTTTTTGGAATTATTTCCACTGATGGTACTCTGGCCGCCCTGCCAAGTACCACGCATCAGTTAGAGTACCACATTCTGGATAAATCCCAGCATCACCGCAGAGTCCCAAATTAGTCAGGCATATCAGCGGAGTTCAGCTGATAGATAACGCGTTCTCTCGTGATCTAAGAAAGTCGCCCTAGGCCCTGTGGTGGCATGACTCTGCCCCACCTCCTGAATGCCAGACATTTAAGCTGACTCAGTCAAGTAGCAGAATGCACATCCCCAGGCCCTAATGTGCAGCATGCTGTCTCGGGTGCTGTTGTGTCCCTATTGGGGAAGAGCACACTAGCAGTGGGCAGCAGAGACGTTTGAGAGTGGAGAACACCCCTATTCAGAGCGCAGTGCAATCGCTTCTGCGTCATCATCAGACTCCAGCCAGCCCCAGTGTTTTGCCATTCTCCGGCTGAGCTCTGGACTCAACCAGCCGCTCTGCCAGTGCATCCCCACTGATAACTGAGATGGTAAAGAGCTCTGCTGTGGTACACATGGTGAGCACTATTTGAATTTCTAAAGCCAGAGGCCAGATTGTCACCTCTTACACTGTTATCCCGGTTTCATCATGCACAATGGCCTTTTCATTTGGTTATAGGTGTACAGAGTGACTTAAATATACCAGATTAGCCAATGTCACTAAGGAGGTAACGGTCCTGCCATGGGTTTAATGTAGCAATCAGATACATTCTGGTACTTGTACTCCCAATGCCTATCACAAAAGCCGTAGGACTAAGCTATTACATCATAATGTTTTGTAGAAGGAAATCCTTGGTAATCAGACTGTGACTGGGCACTGTAGGAACCACAGAAGCAGGACTGGATCCAGAAAAGGATTTAATGCAGGAGAACAGGCAGGTACAACATCACGCCAGCTATAATCTCTGTAACTGTTCAAGAACTCCCAACATTCTGGAACCAGTGGCCTCCAGTCACCTAGGAACCGGTGACTGGGATACCACATCTTCTCTCTTTAACAAAATTGCAATAAATCATACAACAAGAAATTATTAAGCATTAACACATGTTTGACGTGAGAATAGTGATCTCAAACCAGGAAATAAGGAAAAGTAAAATGTAGTGAGAAGGAAATATAAGCAAAGTGAAATACTACAATAATAAGCATTTGTACTACAATAGTAAGCAATATATATATATATTGGAATAAGCAATTCAGGTGTCACCCCCCCCTTCTAACAACAAAACAAAAACTTTACATGACAAAATCCAGAAATTTCTTAGGAAGGACAATTTGTCTACCCTTAGAGGAGGTAGTGGCAGATTCCACGTCACTTACAGGCAAAGGTGGCTCAGGATGGGGAGCTAATGGTGGAGAACAAGAAGCACTACCACCAGTACTGGAGTTAGTGACATCATCCCACATCCAATTAGTGGATAAGCTAGAGTCTCCATCATGAACACTTCCCCAATTCAAAACTCTGTTGCATCTGGCCATTCTACCAAAATGCCAAACTTTTTCATTGCTCAATTTTGCAGATTTGGAGTACACTTCAGTCACTTGCAAGGGATTGGAGAATTTGCTGCCTCCTTTCTTTGTTTTGTGAGCAAACTTCACTCTAACCCAATCACCTTTATTTAGAAAAACATCTTTGGTGCTATGCTTCTGATCGTAGTGATATTTACAAACCTCTTGCATCTTCCTTAAATTCGCCCTTACTATTGCAGGTGACCACTTACTACAAATTTTCCTTTGACTCCAAGCAACATTATCTTTTGTGAAACGCTCCCTACCCCTCAAAATTCTGAAAGGACTATATCCAGTCCCAGTGGGTGTAATTCTGAAAGCCCAAATAGTTTTAAAAAGTTCCTTCATCCAATCCTTGCCAGCACCAATAGAAGCTTGAATGCTGCCCATAATCACTCTGTTGAATCGCTCAACGATTCCATTTCCAGCCGGATTATATATGGGTGTCTTTTTCCCAGTAATGCCATTCCTGGTCAAGAAATTGTTAAACTTGTCAAAGCAAAACTGAGTACCATTGTCACTCAATATATCTTTGAGAATCCCTTCCCTCAAAAATAAATTCTCCAAGCAGTCAATAACAGTTCTACTCTCTATATTGTCTAATACATCTACCTCTGGCCACTTAGAAAAATTGTCCATTACTACCACTAGATACCTAGGTTTACCAACAGCATCTAACACTGAGCCCAATAAATCAACACTTAAATCTTCCCAAGGTCCGTCGGGAATTTTCCTGTCACCTAAGGGTGGTCTGAATAACAACTGTGCTCTATCCGAATTAGAACAAACACAACAAGATCTGACAACATTCTCAATATCCTTGTCCATATTCGGCCACCAGTACCAAAGTTTCACCCTTTTCTTTAATTTAACAATACCAAGATGTCCACTATGGCAGATCTCAAGTATTCTTGTCCTTAAGGAGTAAGGTACCACTACTCTGTCACCTCTTAAAACTAAATCTGAATCATCAACTGATAATTCTTCTCTTATTTCCCAAAAGCTTCTGTGATGAGTTAGAACTTCTTTCTTGCAAGGCCAACCATTGACAATAAACTCCTTAATTTCAGTAAGGACAGTATCTTTGGAACATTCATCTACCCACTCAGCCTTTGAAATAGCACCGGAATCCATTTCATGAACAGTCACTACGCTACAATACTCCCAGTCTGAGGTGGTTTAGCTCACAAATGCTTGCCACACTATAATCATCCCAATCATTTTCAATATTAGCTGAATGAGGTAAGGGAGCTCTACTTAAAAAATCAGCCACCTGATTTTTCTTCCCAGGTAAGTATACTACATTGTACACAAAATCTAAAAGGCGTAAAGTCATTCTAGCAATTCTGGGTGTAGCCTTCATGATCCCCTCAGAAGTAAGGATCTTCACTAAGGACTTATGATCGGTGCGGATGGTAAACTTGGATCCCCAAATGTACTGCCTAAACTTTTCCATGGCCCACACTGTAGGTAGCATTTCTTTCTCTATGACCGAAAATTTGCTCTCAGGAGTGGTCAAGGATCTTGAAGCGAAGGCTACGGTGGATTCTTCACCCATATCATTCTTTTGTGTAAGCACAGCACCTTAACCTTTACCATTTGCATCAGTGGTTATGATGCTGTGAGCTAGTGGATTGAACCCCTGTAAAGGAAAAGCACAGCACAGTTCATTTTTGATAGCATCAAAATCTTTTTGCAATTCTGAGTTCCACTTAAATTCTTGCCTCACTTTCAGTAAGTCTCTCAGATTATGAGGTTTTTGAAGAAAAGTTTTTGACAAATTTAGAATAAAACTCTGCCAAACCTAAGAAGGACCTCAAATCTTCTTTTGAGGTTGGAGAGGGGGCATCCCTGATGGCCCTGATTAAGGTTTTTTTTTTGAGAAATGCCATCACCTCCAACTTCATGTCCCAAATATGTTACAGATTTCATGGCAAATTTACATTTCCTCAATTCAGAAGTTAATCCATATTCTGAAAGTTTGCCTAGAACAAGTTCTAACTTCTTGTCATGTTCAACCTTATCACGACCCATTACAAGGATGTCATCCTGAAAGTATGTTACTCCTTTTGTGCCTTTGAAAATCTTGTGCATCAACCTTAGAAATACCGCAGCGGCCGATGCCAGGCCAAAGGGCATGCGTACGAATCTATAGCAGCCAGAAGGGGTAATAAATGAAGTGAGATTTCTACTGGCAGGATGTAACAAAACCTGGTGATAAGCTGAAGTCAAATCTATGGTAGAGAACCACTTTACACCTTGAGACTGTGCTAACAACTCATCAATTCTAGGGAGTGGAAATTTGTCAACAATGATGTTTTTGTTGAGGTCTCTCAGTTCAATGCATAGACGAAGACGCCCATCAGGTTTTCGCGCGACGACCAGTGGGGTCAACCACTCTGCACTTTCTACAGGCTCAATTATTCCTTTTTGTTCCAAAGAGTCAAGCTCAGCCATAACTCCCTCTCTTACCCTAAGGGAATATTTCTGGCTCTGTGGCAAACGGAACAGCTCCTTATTTGAGTATGATTTTGTGCACAAAGCTGTTCAATTTGCCCACAGTACCAGAGAATACCCCAGGAAATTTATTTTTTAAGGAATCTACCAAAATCTGGTTTTGATCATCAAGTAGTAAAACTTGGTCCTTCTTGTTAGGATCGAGAATGATACCAAGAGCCCCTTGGTCCTTCCAACCAGAAACTGAGGGACCCTTTTCAGCCACATACAGCTTACCCAAGGCAGATCTGTCCTTAAACTCAAATGTAACTTCTGTAAACCCCACCATGGGAATTTCTTCACCAGTAAAAGTGACTGGATGTACATCAGTGGGTCTTAACTCCTTATTCAGAATATTAACTAACTTCTCTTTCCATATTTTCCTTTGAATAATGGTGTACGGGGATCCCGAGTCTGCAACTATTTGAATTTGCACACCATCAATAGTAGCATCACAACGTGGTTTCTTTTGTGAACTAGAACATACCCCTACAACAGTATCATCAAAAAAAAATTCTTCTTCAATGCATAATACACAATCCTCACTTAAGGAATCTGCTTCTTCATTGTCATCTATACAGTTTTCATGCACACACATAACATGTTTGCGACCTGTTTTGTTTAGCCTTCTTCTGCACCCTTCTGCGAAATGGCCAGCAATTCCGCAAAATGTGCATTTACCCTTCCATGCTGGACAACTGTTGTCTTTCGCAAAATGGCCCTTGTTGCCACATCTAAAACAGGTGGGAACTCTATCATTTTGAACCACATTGCTTTTGTACAACTCCTTGAAATTAGGTTTATCTAATTGTTTGCTCTCCCATTTAGGAGCAGTGGATACTTTCCCAACTATTTCCCCTTCTTTCTTAAATGCTGCTTTGGCACACCTTCTAGACATCTCTGCTTTTTTTATTAAATTAGTAACCTCAGCCAAAGGTGCCTCACCACACACCCATAGCTTCTCTTGAATACCTGAACTACACGAATGCATAACTAATTGGTCTCTAATAAAGTCATCGTGTAGTGGTCCAAATTTGCACATAATGGCTAATTTCTTCAGCGCAGCTTCGTAATCTTCTACACTTTCAGTGTTTGCCTGCTTCCGTTGAAAAAATGTATATCTGTCTATGCCCACGCACACAGTGGAGTGATAATGCATATCTAAGTCTTCCAAAGCTTCAAAGAAAACATTGGTGCTGCTAGCTCTGACTTTCTTCTCCATCTGATAATAAACGCGTAACCTCTCAGGCCCCAAATTGTGTAAAAGTAGTTTTTTCTTCCTGGAAGGTGAGAATTCATCTTCACTTTCCTCTTCTAATGCAGAAATGTAATTTAAAAAATAATCCTTCCATTCTGGCCACTTTAAAATAGGTTCTCCTGGATGAGCCAGAAAGGGAACTGGAGGAGCAAGTGCACAACTCTGTGAACTCATCTTGAAAGTCACAAAAACTTAACACTGGTACTCTGCACTTACTTGTTTTAAATGACTTGAATAGCTGGCTGTGACTGAAGGTAGATGCAACTGCAAGGAGTGAGTGAGCGCTAGAATGGTGTGGACATCACAGTGTGCTGAAAATTGTATCAGAAAAAATCAGCGCTGTGTTTATATGGTGTGCGCATCACCGTGACTATTCCTGAAATGAGCTCAATATGGCATACAATGAGCACAATTCTTATGGTGTGCGCGTCACCGTGAATCTTGGATACACGCAGACTAGTTGCAGTGAAACAATGTAATTCCCTGTTTCTTCCCGAGCGGAAGACTTTTCCAAAATGGCGTCGCGTATGTACGCAATGACGTCACGACGCCGGTTCAGGGTTCACCGCAGGCATGCGCAAGCACGTGAGTCTCCATCTTGACTCACGCAGACTGCCTCAAGCGTTCAAATCTCTTGTTTTGACTCGCGCAGGCTGTCTCGAGCGCACCAACGGCCACACACTCCCCCTAAGACTCCGTACCTTAAATTCTTGAATTTCAGGCCGAAATGCTGAACCGGAACCTCACATCGACACTCAGGAGGGCGTTGCTACAACCAGTAAATTAGGTTTTCCTCTTTATTTTTTTTGTAAGAACGAAGTAAAAATTCGCTCCCTCTGCCTGCTCTCTCTTGAAGAAGGAATGGCTGTCAGCAGTAGTAGGTCGTCATCCCTCGCTCGTCGCCAATTTGTAGGAACCACAGATGCAGGATTGGATCCAGAAAAGGTTTTAATGTAGGAGAGCAGGCAGGTACAACATCACGCCAGCTATACTCTCTGTAACTGTTCAAGAACCCCCAACATTCTGGAACCAGTGGCCTCCAGTCACCTAGGAACCAGTGACTAGGATACCACAGGCACAGAGGCACTAGTAGGAAGTGGGGGCTAAATCTAATAAAGACTGCTTCTTTCAGCCACAGCAGCTGCCAGCAACAGTACATCGCAAACACAAGGAGATGATGGACGGAGCGCTGAAACTTTTCAGACATTCACCCCCAGTCACAGATCTGGGTTGAATCCATCATCGTTCTTTAGCTCACTTCGCCACCCCAGTTCAGACACAGCTATATGCAAATCAGTCTTGACCCTGTGCCTCATGGGAACAGTCCAGCCCGAACTGCCAAGCCATGTCTTCCCTGGACCAGAAACATGCATCCTGGGACCGGTTTCGGGCTAACAGCCCTCATCAGCCAAGCTAGCTTGAATCCAGTGGCAAAGTGAGCAAGGGACCCACGTCTGGGCATACCCTGCCAACTTAGGGCGAACAAAGCAAACACAAGGAGATGATGGACGGAGCGCTGAAACTTTTCAGACACTCACCCCCTGTCACAGATCTGGGTTGAATCCATCATCGTTCTTTAGCTCACTCCACCACCCAGTTCAGACACAGCTATATGCAAATCAGTCTTGACCCTGTGCCTCATGGGAACAGTCCAGCCCGAACTGCCAAGCCATGTCTTCCCTGGACCAGAAACAAGCATCCTGGGTCCGGTTTCGGGCTAACAGTACATCCCCATTCTACTCTATCTTTGTTTGTACCATCTGCACTGTCGCTCAGCTCACCTGCCCGCTCTGCTGTCTACCATAGTCCTGCCGGTCTCAGCCTCAGCTTCTTTAGTTGTCTATCTGCTATCTTCTCAGCACTTTACTTTGGATCTCATTCTGATTCCAGACAACATGGCAATTGTGCACGTTGTGAACGGGCAGTCTGCGAGGAATGCAAGTGTCTGGCATTTACCGAAAGTTTTTGTACTCGTCTCTTTGTACTTTAACATCACTTTCAGAGCGAGACATGTCCCAGGAGTGAACAATAAAATTGCAAATGTGTTATCTTGTTCGCATTGGATGAGAATCCTGGGAGCAAGATGCGAGTCCCAGAGGAGCTGCTGACAACAGCCAGCGGAGAATGATTTGGTTGATCAAAGGCTTGTTGGCATAGTCAATGAGACAAGCATATATGCAGGGTCCAACTGACCTATAGAGTAATCTGAAGTATTGGTCTTATAGGTCAGTATGTTAGCCATTTTTTGGGCTATTTGTTGTCCTGTTTTATGGTCTGGTTGGCCAGGTTTTACAGTTGATTTTTCTGATATTACCACAAACAAAATACATGCAGTTTCCCCATAACATGCAAAACACCCCCACAGCGTGTATTTCCAAGTTAACATCTGCCTATATATATATATATATGTTCATCACCAAAATGCCCTGAAGCATTGAAGGGGCACTCGACGGCGCTCCCAACCATCCGGTCTCTTTGCCTCGCTGCAGCTCGCCTTTCTCTTGCCATTCTTTATTTCATGCCGACGCGTTTCGAGGCTGGCACGCCTCTTCTTCATGGGCTGCAAGACAAACAGGCATTGAAGGCTCACTTCCGATCATTTCCGGCATGCTTTTATTAACAATTTCCCCAATGGGCTTTGCTTAGTGCAATCTTTGCTTAGTGCAATGTCTTTAATGCAAGATGGGACTTGTAGTCCCTCGAGGTGAGTACAAATGAATACCTTGGTAGGTTCAATGCCAGGTTTGTGTCTCTTAAAAGCATATTTACATCCTTTGTAGGAACGGCAAAGTCAAGGCAGGCTCAATTTTCATTCGGGAATGCTGTGCTGCACGGAGTAAACCAGTTCCAGTCCACAGCCTTTCTGTTGTAGCGAAATGGTGCTCCCTTCCACGGCCGGGCAGCCGTGCAGAAAAATTCATCACCAAATTGCCCTGAAGCATTGAAGGGGCACTCGACGGCGCTCCCAACCATCCGGTCTCTTTGCCTCGCTGCATCTCGCCTTTCTCTTGTCATTCTTTATTTCATGCCGACGCGTTTCGAGGCTGGCACGCCTCTTCTTCATGGCCTGCAAGATAAACAGGCATTGAAGGCTCACTTCCGATCATTTCCGGCATGCTTTTATTAACAATTTCCCCAATGGGCTTTGCTTAGTGCAATCTTTGCTTAGTGCAATGTCTTTAATGTATGATGGGACTTGTAGTCCCTCGAGGTGAGTACAAATGAATACCTTGGTAGGTTCAATGCCAGGTTTGTGTCTCTTAAAAGCATATTTACATCCTTTGTAGGATAGGCAAAGTCAAGGCGGGCTCAATTTTCATTCGGGAGTGCTGTGCTGCACGGAGTAAACCAGTTCCACTCCACAGCCTTTCTGTTGTAGCGAAATGGTGCTCCCTTCCACGGCCGGGCAGCGTGCAGAAAAAATCATCACCAAAATGCCCTGAAGCATTGAAGGGGCACTCGACGGCACTCCCAACCATCTGGTCTCTTTGCCTCGCTGCAGCTCGCCTTTCTCTTGCCATTCTTTATTTCATGCTGACGCGTTTCGAGGCTGGCACGCCTCTTCTTCATGGGCTGCAAGACAAACAGGCATTGAAGGCTCACTTCCGATCATTTCCGGCATGCTTTTATTAACAATTTCCCCAATGGGCTTTGCTTAGTGCAATCTTTGCTTAGTGCAATGTCTTTAATGCATGATGGGACTTGTAGTCCCTCGAGGTGAGTATAAATGAATACCTTGGTAGGTTCAATGCCAGGTTTGTGTCTCTTAAAAGCATATTTACATCCTTTGTAGGATAGGCAAAGTCAAGGCGGGCTCAATTTTCATTCGGGAATGATGTGCTGCACGGAGTAAACCAGTTCCACTCCACAGCCTGTCTTGCAGCCCATGAAGAAGAGGCGTGCCAGCCTCGAAACGCGTCGGCATGAAATAAAGAATGGCAAGAATTTAAAAGCTTAAACTGGTTTAAAACCGAAAATGTTATGCTTTTCAGTATGCACATAGATGTGTATTTAACACCGATGAGGTTAATGTTTCATGAAATTTGAAAATACTCAATCATGTCTAATTATATATATATATATATATATAAAAAAGCGCTATGTGCACAAATGTTAAAAACTCATTAGTGTAAATATGTCTAAACTCAACCGCTTTAATTAATCACACTTTTTGTTTTAAGTTTCGAAATTCACCACACCACTTTTAAAAACTAAATTCTTTTGTTTCATTTGATAGAGACACAAATAGAAAATAAAAACAAACAAAAACAAGGATTTAGGCACTATTGCACTACGATTCCCATAACACCTTGAAATAGGCAGTTGTGAAAAAATTTGGGTCACATGTCATTCAAATGTATTTTTATTGGTCGTAATACAAACTGCTCACCATACCATGATCAAGTTCACTGTGTGAACGAAACGCGTCGGTTGGCTTTCAACCTGGAGAGAACTGAACAATAAAGAATCTTGGAAAATCGTTTACTCTGCAAGTGCGGCTTCATTTTCCCTAACAATGAATGTGTTTTGAATGAACGACGGCGTGGCTCTGCCGAGAAGCCTGCACCGGTCTGATGCGCCGTGGGTTTGAGCAAACTTGAGCCAGCTGAGGAGGATATACATATATATATATATATATATATATATATATATATACACACACACACACACACACACACACACACGCACGCACGCACACACACACACACACACACGTGGGCAGAGTTGTTGGAGTCAGGGTTATGGAAGTGGCCTGTACTTCAAGTTGGTGGGAAAAAGAGAATAGCGGATGTATTGAGAAAGATTTGTCATCGGCAACTATAGCAGGTAGGCTGGCATTAATCGAAATTGAACTGTAAATTGCTGTGGGGATATGAGCCGTCAGCGGTGGAAATGAGGATGAGGATCTTGGAGCGTTGGGCGGGGAGCACAGGGACAGTGGCAGAAAATCATGCGGCCCATTATAGCCCTATGAATGGTGTGTGGAGATGCCACGGAGGTGGTGTCATCTTCGTCGATAATGGTGTGGATGTTTTTTGGCCCTTTCGGGATCCAAGGTCTTAGGCGGAGGTAAGAAAGAGAGATTGGGTAGGAGCAAAGTGACAGAAAAAGGTAACACAATTGAGATTTTTGTTAGAAAGTAGTAGTTTGTGGCTTTACTTGGGTATCCTGTCGATGACATATGCCCGGAATGGCTGTTGAGAATTTTTCACAGTAGTGGATTGGGAGAGAGGGAAGGACTGTTTTGGTATGGGGATAAGTCAAAACTCTAGTTTTCAGCTGCTGCCAAAGAGAGAATTTGCGACATACTATTTCAGGATAGGTGCAGCAACTGAGGCAGCGGTAAGAGGGCTTTCTGTTGAAAAAATAAAGAAGCTAAAGTAATGGGTTCCGAACTGTTATAGGCACTATGTGTGGTCTGATTGGCAATTGTCAATCAATCAATCAGTATTTGAAAAGCACGCTATTCGCCCATGAGAGTAACCAGGCGCTCACAATTGTTGTGATGCCACGTTAATTTTTTATTGTTGCAGGTTGTTTTGCATGGTGTGTTCCTGTTCCAGCAAGGGGCTATGTTACTGTATGGGTAGGTAGCCACTCATTCTTAAAGTGTGCAGCACGGGAGGCAAAATAAAGGTGCTTTGCAAAGCAACTGAGCTTTAGTGGTACAAGAATTAAGGTTAAGTGGTGTGGGAAGGGAGGTATGAGATAAGGCAAGTTGTTTACAACATAATCCGCCTTATTTAATAGTTGGGGATGCCAAGTTGTGGTGTAGTGTACCTGGGAGAACATGACCTAATGAAACTGAAGGATTTGGAGCAGTTGAAAAACATAAAAAGAGATGTGATGGAGCTGAAGCGGTTGTGGTCGGGTACTTTGTTTAGATCAATGGAGCTTGTATGAAAATGCCTCTTCTGTATGATTACCCCCATTTTTTCTGGACTAATGCCACTGTTTTTTTGGCTCTCCACACTGGGACACTGCTAAGCAGGCCCAATGCATGTGCTCTGATCCCTAAAACATTGAATTTGGCTACACTCCTGATTGACATATTTAACTTACCTATAGATCTGTAGCATATGGTACAAAAGTGTACCCAGGGCCGGTAAATTAATGTCACGAGTGGATTGTAGCACATTTTGTGCCACCACTAAAGAGGCAATGCAAAGCTTGTCTCCTGGCCTGCCCCTTCAGCCTAGGAATGCAGTTTTAGAAACTTCCAATTCGGCCTGGCAAAAAAAGCATTTTGCCAGGCCTAAACCTTCCTTTCTATTGCTCATAAGTCACCCCTAGGTTAGGCCCTAAGTGCCCATAGGGCAGGGTAAATGGTATTTAAAAAGTAGGACGTGTAATTTTGTTTTACATGTCCTGCCAGTGAAACCCTCCCTCTGAGCCCATCCCCCAACACCCACCCCCCAAAATCGGTTTTCACTGTGGCAACGCTGCCTCTCCCATAGAAAAGCACTAGGTTACGCCATAACACATTATAATGCTTACCTTGGGAGTAGATATAAAAACGATTCAAGGACTTTTTTAAATAGTAATTTAAAATCCAACGTAATGGTCAAGTTGAATTTTATATTACTAGTTTGATAATGACAATTTTAGAAGTTGTCATTTTTCTGCCCGATACAAACATGGCTTTCTGCCAGTGTTCACTGTCACCCAGGAGCTGAATGACTCCTTGATTAGGAGTGAAGTGACTCCCAGAGCTGAAACTAAGTGAGAGGGGCTGGCCTTCCCCTGACTCTAATGGCATCTGGAACTTAATTAACTTCAAAGGATGCCTAACCTGTCACAAGCAGATGTAGTTCACACCTGAGCCTGCCCCTCTGTTGTCGTGCTAGCCAGCGAGGCACCAATCCCAATGGAAAAGAAGCTGCCTCTACAACTGGTTTAGAGTGACCACAAGGAAGGGTACACCCATTATCATAGCCACACCTGTAGGTGGGCACAGGGAGCTCTGCACAGGGGAAGAAAGGTTCTGCCATTTTGGTTTTTGGTAGAGATAGGCACTGTGGGATAGTTTTTTGTAGGACAAACAGAAAGTGTTGCAAAAGTAGGCAAGGTCACCCCCCGGAATCTTTACCACATTGGTTAGGGAGTGGCCAGGAGTTTCCCCCACCTGTTGTGTAGTTCCTACAAATCTATATAGGATCTGCGCGCTTAGACAACATAAACTAAGAGATTGGTGTCCAGACTGATTCCAGACACCCCCAAAGGATATGTTAGTCTGTAGACCAGCTAGCTCACAGTGCCACTATAAGCCCCACAACCTTACCAAGGAGCGAATAGTTTCTGGCAACTATCGAACATGACAACCCTGACCCCTCAGGGATCGTGGAAACAGTACAGTACTTTTCGCACAGTCACTCGTGCTCACACGCTCTGAGAGATATATAGAATAAACGATGGGGACGTTTTCAATAAGCATTTATTGAACCAGCGTCATTCTAGTATAAAATACGTGTGCTGCAACAACCATTAGACAGAAACAGATGGATACAGTTATAAGCACCAACAGAGTAAAGAAAAGGTAGAATTCTACCATGGTGCTAAAACAATGAATATATGCAGGCATATAGATACATGGCAATAATTATGAGTACTCCTATGATGCAACCCTAACTAGATGTACCTGAGTGTACCTAGCATGTATGTAGGTGTAGACCCAAGAATCCCCCTAGGAAAGAGCCAACCCCATTAGCTGATGTGAGAGAACGAAGGACCCCGTCTTGGTCTCGAGTTGGACACCCCACGAGGGATGTCAGACCACTGCATGCTGGAGTGTCTGCGTGCAGGACCTCAGCGTCTCGTGTCAGCGTATCAGCATGGAAGCTTCTCCTCTGGTTTGCCCAGCAAAGATGTGATGTTTATATACAACAAAAGGTACCCTTGAGGGCTTTCTATAGATGTGTCATTGTACTGTGGGCATGTCGACCAAGGATAACGATAGTGATGACCCTTATACAGAGTTATTATGCAGAAGATGGTAATCCTGCTGTGATACTAAGAATCCTCATGCATAATAAATGGGGCTAGTTTTTGGGAGAAAACCACATGACATTTATTCGGCACTTAACTAGGTAAAAGATCAGCACCAGAACCGTTATGTAGAGCAAGGTAGGACAAATGTAGGTAAAAGGCCGTGCAACTACCTAGGCCGATATTGGGGTTCATTGGGGCTCATAACACACCCACAGGCTTGCACTGGGCATAAATGTGGAACCCCCAGTACCCTTTTCAGAACACTGCTGGACCTGTGGAAGACAGAAGACATACTACACTTGCTGTTGTGAGGAGATCCCAAAGGGCTGGACCTGCTCCCACGTTTACCCACGACCAAGAAGAGGACTTTAAGGGTCAGTTAGCCGACCTCCTGTTAAGCTACATGGACACAAACGCTGCAAGAAGCCCACTTTCTTGAAGATGGCAGCTGACCAGTTTTAACTGGACCTGCCTGGACTCTGCTGGTGGCTTCTACTGGAGTGAGTCCTCACCTCTAAGTGGTATCTCTGAGGTCCTGGGGCCCTTAGATATGTGCCCTTCTCCTCCCTCACCATAAAACGTTTTCAAGGGTTTTTGCCTGGAACCAACATAAGACCAGGACAAACCTGCCAAGTAAATCGGCCGAAGGCGCGTTGGCGCTGGACCAAAGATTCAGGTTGTTCCCATTCTGAGCTTTTCAGCAGTGACAAATTTGTTTCCCCAGGCCATTGTGGAGAAGGTATCCATCCATGTGGAGCACTGTTTGGCTATAGCTTGTAGCCCTGTGTTGCTGGAAGAATCTGTGCTCCAAAAAAGTGACTGAGTGCGAAGGTAGACATTTTCACCTTGAGAATGTGCCAAAAGTATCTGGCTGGTGAGGGACCTTCCTTGGGTGTGAACTTTGAATTTCTCCCACTCTGAGCTTTCCATCTAAAGGTCAATGGCTCCAGTGAGATTTTGTCCAATGGCTATTGTAGAACCAGTCTTGGCCACAGCCTGCTGCCTTGCCATGCTGAGGATTTTTTTTAAACTTCGAATTCAGTGAATAAGTCAGAAGGTAAAACTTCCAGCCGGTACGGATCTGGTCTCAGTATCCGACCTGTACTCAATCGCAGTCAGCCTTAAACCTTACCCTTGTCCCGGTCTAGTGTGACCACAGCCTACAGTTGTTGCTTTGCCCTTTTTGATGCTAGTTTTATTTAAAACGTTAAAAATTATCTCTGGTTCCCCTTACTGGATTTTTGTCATTTTGGTGTTTTTCTGTTCATTAAAATATTCTTTATTTTTATAAATTAGAGTGGGATTTTTACTGTGTTTTGTTTTGAAATTTTTACTGTTTTGATACTTCTAAATGCTTTACACATTTTCTGAAGTTAAGCTAGTCTGCTCTGTGCCGTAGTTACCAAAGGTTGAGCTCATGTTTAAATTACTGAAATCATTACTGCAACTAACAAGGATAGTGCCATTGTTACTTGTGGTGAGCTACCATCCACCCCAACTAATAATACACTTTCTCATGCAGCTCATACCCCAAAGGGAATGGTGTGGGGTGAGGAAGCAAGCATCAATTGATAAGGCCAGGAAGAAAATAGTGAGATGAGAGATTTTTGTAGGAAAGAACTACTAGAATTACACTTTAAGATATTTATTTCGAAGAGCGTCATTTATTTTGCACTGATGGGGTGGATTTATTGGTGTTGGCCTTGGACTTTTATTTGATGCCACTGCGAGACGGGGTGGCAAAATTACTGGGCAAATGATTGTGGTGGTGAATGTAGGGTGGGGCAGAAAAACTCTTGTGTTGAGTTTTCTTCTGAGTGACAGTTTTAGGACACGATAAAGGCTGGTTACACTACTAGTCAGTTGGATCAGTTCCAGGGGAGGACAGGGAGGTTGGATGGGAAGAGTTCAGAGTGTATTTGGTAAGGACACAGAATTCTTTTAGCTGTTACGAAATGGTATTATGCAGGATTATTGCAAGTTGTTATGTGGATTTACATGCATTAAAGTTGAATGGTTTGTTTAGGCGATGGGTGTTGTTTTTAGTTAGGAAAGTAATGTACAGTTATGCCTTAATGGGCTTTTCGTGCGGGTTGGTGCTATTCAAGGTCAACAAGTGGCATAACTGATCAGAGGCTAGAATGGAACTGGGTCACGTGGCTTTAGAAAGGACTGTCAAGGTGACATGGTACTCTTCTTTGGTATGTGACAGCACACTGGCTTCCGGTGCGAGCAGGGTTGGTTTTTGGTCCCGCCCTCACCATATAGGAGCTAGGATTCCTCTTGGTTAAAGAATAGGAACATGGAGGAAGGGAGGGGAGCAGGCCATGAGGAGGTCTCCTCCAACTTGGGTGCCTTGGGCAGGTAGAGCAGTCCAGGGGGCTTGGTGCAAGAATAGGTCAGTTTAGGGCAAGAGTCGGGGTATAGCCGGATAACCGTCTAGGAAGAAAGTCTTGGTGGCAGTTAACGGTAGGGTGTAGTCCTGCAGGGAGGCATTTTAAGTACCAGGTGATTTTAAGTTTACAAAACAATGGGGTAACCTGGGTATAGTTTGGTATAAACAACAAAAAGAAATACAACACCAGAGCCAATCTTTACAATATATTGTATTGCAAAGTTTAGCTCTGGTGTTGTGTTTCTTTTCCCTTTTTACCACAGAAACTGTCTCGCACCAATTTATGTCTCACTTGTTGTTTGAGTGAGTATGTTTTCCTAGCTTAAATTGTTCTCTGAACATGACAATTTTGTTGTTTATACTAAGGTGATTATAGCTGGCGGGTTAGCAACTTGAGACTGGCTTAAAATGGAAGATAGTGCATGAGTCTGCGTGACACTACATGTCCTTAGGGATACAGATAAAGAGGACTTAATTATACCATTGATACTGGCCCTACCCAGAAGAGAAGAGGTTGGGGTATTGCGGTTACTATTTTGGCATGCTCGCTGTCACTTTCCAAGCCAAGCTTAGGCAAGAGGGGGGAAAAGCATCATATTCTGTTGGAATGTTTACTGCACAACAAATAAAATAAAATGAGTCACTCCAGGTTCAGCAAGCCCCCAAGTATGGGCAGGGTGGAAAGGGCAGCAGTGCAGGTGAGAGGGCAGAGTGTGGGCTCCAGCGGTGAGGACGTCTAGAGGCACTGTCACCCGTAGAGCAGCCAGTGAGGCTGCAGCTACAAGCATGGAGAAGGAGAAAGGGAGAGCACCCTAAACAGAAGGTGTGAGGATTTGGGTGTATTGTATGTTATGGTTGTGCGACCTTACCATGTAATACAATCGCAAAAACTGTCTTGGGTCAAGTCAGGGTTGTTTGCTGAACCCTGGGTAGCTGCGGCTTTGAGCAGTAAGGCTTAAACAAAGGAATTAGTGTAAAGCATTTAGAAGCACCAAACAATGAAATAAGAAAGTCCGACAACACGAAAGATATTCAACACAAATTCATAAAAATAGATTATATGTTTATGATTTTTAGAGACCAAGATGAACAAAACCCATCTGAGTGTTCATGTGTTATAGATTTTTAAAGAAAATGTAAATCTCAGTTCTTTTAGTCACAACCACAAACAAGCATTGATAACAGAAAAGTGTGGAAACGTTTGAAAAGTTTGAAAGAGTTGTGTTTGGCTACTCCGGCCCGTCTAGGGTGACCAAATCTGGCAGGTAGAAGGTTGGGGGGCCCACTAAATAGTATTTGGACAGTTACCTGGTCATCAAAGCATTCTCCAGTCCAGTTCTGAACTTTACACCATGACCGCCATAGACTTTATTGGGGTAGTCCTCTTATTGGGGATGCAGAAGATGGAGGATGCTCAAGGATGCTCTGGGTGCTGTGCACTCGACGGCTGTGTCCCTACAGTTACTCCTCGGTCCACGGGCCAGGTAGGGTGACTTTGGCTACAGATGTTGGGGTACCTCAAACTCCTCTTTGAGCCAGTAGAAGGCCAGGTGCTGCTGGGCTACTGGTCTAAGGTCACAGCGGGTCCTGCGGTATCCTTTGATGGAGGCAAGTGTCCCTTTTGGATGACCAATCTGGACTCAGACAACACTCCCGGGTCCACCAGACTCGGGTGCAACTTTTGACCATCGAGGGTCGGTCTCTTGGGGCACCCAGCTGCGATTCTCCAGAAGTGGCTACTGACTTGCAGAGCTGGGCTACTTCGGCTTTGATGGACCTGGTGCTGGTTCGAGAGGGTCAGCCAACTGACTCTTAGAATCACTGCTTTGGTCTGGGGCTTAAGAGAGAATTTTCCTCATGCCAGGGGTCAGCAGGGCAGTTCTTCTTCGGTCCTTCCTTCAGTTCGGTAGTGATCTGAGGTTCAGGGTGCCAGGGTTGCCATATTTATGCCAAGAAAGTGCCCTTGGTGGATAATGCCGTCCCTAGCCAATGGGCTACCAGGATCCCTCCCGCCATATGACGACTCCGGCTATGTGTGGTATCTAACAATCCCAGGGTGCACTGTTCTGCCCACTCCCAAGATGTCTGAACCCTACCTTGGATATTAGGAACTTGGTAGCCCACCTTAGAGGTGTGGCTACTTGTGGGCTACATGTCCATGGGAAAAAACTGTTTGAGCACTGGTCTCTGTTCCCGCCGCCAGCTTGTCTACCTGAACAAAGGGGCAACACTTCAGGAGTGTGATCCCCATTTGCCCACCAAAAGTGACTTAGCCGATGAAGCTTGCATTTTTGGCCAACACCTTGAGTGGCTTACTGCAAAGAAAGAGGTAACTCTTCCCTCTGTAGCAGGATACCATTGTTCCTAAGTCTAAGAGCTGTTCACACTACTCCCTAGGAGAACAGAAAGCTGTCTGGTAGCCAGCAACCATGTGAGGCCACTGGATAAACTGAGCTACAGAGTGGCAACTTTCTAAAGGCTGCAGTTCCTTAAAAATGACATTAAATTTGACTTGGACATCAATGCGGGTTTAATGCCATGATTAATTTGATACCTTGAAGTACCCATTTTAGAAGTCCCATTCAGAAGTTGGCTAGGCTGTGTGGTCAGTCGGCAACTCTATGTTAGCCAATGGGGCTACTAACTTTTCCACAGCAAAACGACAATTTGAAAGTGTTGCTTTCAGGAAAAATTAAAAGCATATGTCCTACTTAATAATATAAAGCTCCCTGCCTCAGGGCTCCATAGGCCTTCCTTAGGGGAGGCTTACATATATTGTTAAGAGAAGTGGGGGCTTTGCCATTGGTTTAAATGGCAGAGTCGCTCTAGCAGTTTAAAACTGCGCGTCCAGGCTGCAGTGGTGGGCTGGGAGCCATTTTGCACCTTGTCCTATACAGGGTGGCACAACCAGTGCTGCAGCTCTAGGAGGGACATTCTGCCTTACATGCCCTGGGTACCCCTGGTACCATATACTAGGGACTTATAAGTAAGTCAGCTTATGCCAATTGGGGGTAGCCAGTTCAACATACACTCTGTAAGGGATTAGAACACTTACACTGAGGTCTGGTTAGCAGGCCTCAGTGCGCTCTCAGAGTCAAAAAACCAGCAGCATCAGTACAAAGCTTTGGGGGTGATCATGCAAGAAGAGGCATTTCCTTTAAGGCGGCGAACATACAAGCAGGTAGGTCCAAGTGGTGGAGTTGTTGGGGACATGAAGAGGCAAGGGGTGAAAATGTAATGAGAGGCAAATGTTCAATGAGGGTTGGGTGGAGACAGGAGGGGGACTATTGCGGATGAAGTAACCAAAAGCTGGGGATTGAGATGACAAATCATTGGAGTTGGAAGACAGGGGAAAATATGTCATGGAAGATTGGGATGGGATGTCATAGGGAGCAGCTGTGAAGAAAAATAAAGGGAAAGCAAAAAATAAAGACAAACAGCACGAGGATGCGAAAGATGATGGGGATACTGGTGTTAAGGGCAAAGAGAAAGAAAGTGAAGAAAATGAGAACAAAACCAGAGACAGACACTGCCATACATGTGAGCATCTATGACATTAGTTGCTCATTTATCCAAGGCAAAGAAAGAGACAACATGTAGTGTAAGTATTATACAAATTTCTTTATTGCAAAATTCAGGCATATGAGACATCTAAAGAGGAGGCATAGAAGTTGGCTCGTAGGACCACGGTGCTGGTGAATATCGAGACTTGGACTTCTGTGTTTCCCATTTATTCTAGTGTTTCCTATGAAAAGTATCCTCAGTGGTAAGTGGCAATATTCAAAATTATGGACATAATAAGGAACGTGCCAATGGATTTTAGGGGCCTTGCTAGTCTGCATTAAGATGAGGAATTTAGAGCCATAATGGGGGCTTTCCCAGATGAAACTTGTGGGGAAGTGGATAGTGAGCTGTGGCTACAATGGATGATCGCCACAACACCACTTCCAGCACTTCATTCTGCGAACTGGTTACCAATGCAATTTAGGCCCTTTCTTGGGCATCCCCCCTTGGAGGGGTGGATTCATGGGGGAGGGGCAGGCACTCAATGCAGGTCCATGTTTCGGGTTTCACAGAGGCTTTTGAATCAGGACTCCCAGCAAATATAGACATGAATGTTTAAAATGCAGGGAGAGACACCCAATTACCCAGTGTCTTGGGGAATTACCATTCACGGGGCAGTACTTGCAAGGAAGGGGAAGGGGTGGACATCTACAGCTTGGACACAAGGGTGGTTACTTCAGTTAAAACAGAGTGCTTAGTTGCATGGTTGGCCTTTTTCCCAGTTTTACAGGGATGGAGGTTTGAGGCAGATTTCCAGTTGGGATACCAAGGGACCTAGGAAGAGAAGGTTTTCTGATAATTTAAGATTGGCTAGAGAAATGTCTGACGTAATACATGATAAAGTAGGCAAAGAATTGAAAGAAGGAAGAATGAATGGACCATGAAAGACCCATTTGTTTATTTTCCTTTACACTGGGGATTTCAGGTGGATTCACAATCTACCATGGCCAGAAGGGCAATCTGTAAACGTCTTCATAGCCAATGAGGCTACTTTAGTGAAGTCTGTCTTAGTGGATGTGGCTAGCAGTCTGGTAAGGCAGTGTGAATCAGACACTAAGTTGGAGAAATTACATTAAATTCACTTCCCGATTGCTTCCAGTGTGCCCTATGGATTTTATCTTGTTGGAACTTGCCTTTGATGGACATAGATTTGTGGATAAGGTTTGACCCATTGGCTGTTCCATTTCGTATAAATTGTTTGAAATCTTTAGGCTGTTTTTTTACAGTTGTGCTTTGTAGTAAGCCCTGGTCATGATTTTGTGACACATTACTTGGAAGACTTCCTGCTTTTAAGTAAGGCAAGGGAAGTGTGCAACAGCACTGATGACCTTTGGGGCTTTGGTAACTGATCGTGAAGCCCCATTAGCACCTGAGCAAACAGAGGGTCCTGACACAACTAACCTTTTTAGGTCTCGCCTACGCAGCGCGCATGCGCTGCATAGGAAAAAGACCTCTTGTAATCGATTCAGTTTTGGCCCCAAAAACGTGCACGCATTGCATTGCTTTCAATGGCAACGCGTGCACGTTTGGGGATTCCCTTGCGGGAGCGAGCTTTCAAAACCATCTGTTAGTAATTAACAGATGGTTCCTGCTCGCTCCCGCAAGGGAAACAGGCGCAGGCCCCCTCCTCTCTCCTCTCCCCCTGCTGCCTCTCCTGTTTCAGCGCGAGGCGCTTAGATTATAAAAAAAAAATGTGCACAGGATGTGCGCGCAACAGGCCGAGCTTTAGGATCTCGGTGTCCTCTCTGGGCTGTCTTGGGCCCTCACTTGAAGCAGAAATAAATGTGAAACACTCTTCAAATGTCACCATGAATGGGTCCTCAAGAGGGGGAGTTTTTGTTTGTTCGGATGTGGTCTTTTTGGGAAATGTAAAAATGGAACAGGCAATTCGCCCTTTTCCATCGTGATGACATTCCATATGAGCAGAGTTCGCGCAGCTGTAAAAATAATTATAGTCTGCTGAGCAACGGGGAATGAGGTGAATTCCGATTTGACGTTTTAGGGGATTTCTTTTAAGTTGTGTGGTAAATTAACCGCACATTTAAGATACTTTTAGAACTACCTTCAGCAACCGCATGTAGAAACAAATGGAGGCATCGGAAAACAGCGAAAAATGTTAGTGGCATCTAAAAGGAACTGTCCAGTTTGTGTGTTTTTTCGTGCCACGGCCCTCTGGCCCTCTCCTGAGCGATGCCATAGGGAACAGGTTCATGGGAATTGTCGAACAGAGTTTAACACAAAGTTCATTAGTTTACCCCAAACATTGTTTTGCGCCTGGTCAGTGAAAGGGTGTTTGCAGAAGTGAGTTTTTGCCCACCTCTGCCCGCAAACTATCCTCGCCCACTCCAACCCAAAAGGGGAGCAATGTTTCCTGCTTTTGGGATGCGTCAGACGGGTGGCTCAATAGAGGATTGCATAGTATTCTTTATTTTGTGCTCGGAGTGAAAGTTTGTGATTCCTCCATCTGTCACAGATCAACCAGTCAAGGAAACTGGCCCGAGAGGCAGGTAAGTGCAAGGTCGCGTACAAGGTGACGCAGCAGTACCAGGGCACATGTATTCGGCTAACAAAGGGAATGAACATGTCTCTGGTTGAGAGCGCAGACTTTGTTACCCATGATCCCCAGAGACATTTTCCACCTGCTTCTAGAACCTGAGCATGCCCCCAGTACATGTTATATTGCCATCCCTCACTTCTTATGCCAAACTAACCTTTGGCTTAAGCTGCAGCCTGACCAGGACCAGGAGTGGATTAGCGGTGCAGAGGTTGGGGTGGTGGTCAGTGAAGAGTGCAAGAAGTACCACAACAGACAAAAGATAGAACGGTGAAATAAAGTTCACACAGTAGAATAGCCCCCTCCAAGTCAGAGTACAAACGGGTAAAGGTTTCTTTTTTTACCTTTTTTTTAAATACATTTTATTGTTTTTTCAAAACATACATATTTAATCCAACTTCAACACTAAAAAACCAAGCGATACAGTGACTTCTACACCCACCTCCTAATCTCCCACCCTCCATGACAGGAAAACATGGCATACCAAATGTCCAGGAGAATGTCACACACCACAGTGCACAGGACACCATATCTGTGCTTCTGTTGCTGTTGTAGTCTCGTTCTATGCCCGTCAGCCACTGGGTCCCCTGAATGAGTAATGTTTTTAATTGAAGCATCGGAAGAAAGTTTACTTGAATTCAACTAATGTTTAATCCCTGGCTCACTGAGTAACTGTATCAAACTGGACTGTTCTCTCCCAATAAGTGCCCTCATTTGAAGCAGAATAGGGCCATACATGGTGCATAGAGCGGACACAGCTTCTAACTGCAGTCACAGTTTTAAATGGCTTTCACTGTGATGACGAGCAAGCTGTCAGCAACCCCCTTCTGCGCTCCCGCTGACCACTTCAGTTCACAGACCATGAAGTCCCAGGCCCTCTCTATGGCCTCCACACATCTCACCACTTTACTCAAGCATTCTCTACTCACGTGCACCTCTCCACAGCTCTTTCACTCAGCTGCTCTTCTAAGTTCTCTCAAGAAGCCTTCAGCCAAGCCTTCGTCTCCACCCAGCTACTGCCCTGTATCTCAAGTGGTTTGCTTCTCCAAGGTCCTCCTTAATCGGTGTGCTCCCTCTGCCTAGTAAGTCATAACCTGATTACCCAGTGCTTAATTTGAGCTGATGGTTGCAGTTCGGGCCCACCAGCACTTAACTTTTATCATCAGATTTTGACCCAGAACGAGGGAAAGAATGGCAGAAAAGAGAGGAAGAAGAGAACAATGGGAAAACAATTACAAGCATGAGAAAACAGGGATGAAAAAGAAACTGCAAGCGTGAAATTAAGAAGCAGAGAGCGTCTGGTGATGGAGGAAAGACTAGACAGCCATGGCACTCGACAGCCCCAACATTCAGCATCACTGGAGGTGGGCTTCTTTGAAAAACATGAAGAGCTGTGAGCAACGTCAACCCTTTCTGCATTAGGAGACCCCACATTTGGCCCTCAATATTCGTCAAACTACTACACTCTCTGTAAATATGCAAGACATGCAGTGGAATCAAGACTAGACCGATTTGGGATTCGTCAGCCCCAGCATTCAGCACCACCACCGGTGGGCTTCTGTGAAAAATGTTGGGCCCCTGCACTTACAATTTTACAAATTAAGCGGTTTTAACCATTTCCAGTCTAGGAAATAGCTTTCCACATGTTCCAAGCTTTAGTACCTCTGTGAACTACAATCAGCACAGCTTTACGCATTCTCTTCAACCTCTCTGCAGCACTGAGCACAGCTGACCACATATTACTCTTAAGAAATCTTTCTTCCTTGGCTCCATTCACTGCACGACACTCATTCTCATCTTATTTCTATAACTTTTACTACTGTGTCTCCTGGAGCTCGTAACAATTTCTGCATGCTCTTCGGCCTGTAGGCATCTGCTATTTTGCTTCCTGTTCCGTTTTCCTTTATTAATCACCTCTCTTGATAACATAATCTCACGTGTAGACTTTTTGACTTATACTGTCACGTTGGTGGCAGGTAGAGCTTTTTCTGCTTCACCTCTCACCCCATCCCTGAATAGCAAAGGGTGTGCCAGGTATTTGAAATTAGAAAATCCCCCACTCACTCATGCTAGACTTACCATAAATTCATATACATCCTTGTTTTTTCTGCTTTGCCCATTGGATCTTACCATATTCAGTTTCACCCTGATAACTCTGACTTGTTCACTTACTACCAGGAACCTCAGAGTAGCATTCCAGTCCACCGTGTGTATTGGACTTTCAGCTTCACCACTGCTACTGCAAACAGTTTCCAGGTACTAAATACCTGAAAAAAGTCCATCTCATCTACCCTTCCATGAAGCCAAAAGTCTGATTAGAACATCAAACTGCCAGTGAACAATTTGGTCTGCTGTCAGAGCCTCCTTGTCAACCTTCCGTATACATATTCCCAAGTAGACAAAGTAATGAACTTCACTGTATGAACTGTCTTCAATTTCCATAAACACCCACTCTCCTTGAGCTACCCTTGTGTCTTGGCACAAGGCAGCAATAGCATTGTACGAACTCACTGCACCTGTGTATATGTCTTGAATCCTAATCTACTACACCACACATCTACTACTCCTTTCTGCCAATTACTACGCTATTGTTCTGTACAAACTACCATGTGCTCCTTCCTGTTTCAGATATTTGGATCAGTTTCCACTGAAACCCTCTCCTGGATGAGCTGTGAGAAGCCCTAACCCTTTTCGCATTGGGAGACCCCACATTTTGCTCTCCATGTCCTTCAAAACTTGCACACTCTCTGTAAATGTGAAAATATAGGCCATGCATAAGATATATGTGTGTGTGTGTATATATATATATATATATATATATATATATATATATTTTTTTTTTTTTTTTTTTTCCTTCTGCGCCAGGCGTGATCCACCATTAGTGGTTCACCTCCAAAACTGCTATTGACCATGGGTTGCTTTCTACACCGTTTTTAGGTCTCGCCTATGCAGCGCGCATGCGCTGCAAAGGAGGGCCTTTAGCCCTCGCTCTGCTCATTTTCAAGCACTGCACTCGTGCTTGTGGCGGCATCCACCTTGCGGGAGCGAGCAGCGGAGCGCCACAAGCACGAGTGCAGTGCTTGAAAAGTGAAGACTGCTCTCCCAAGCGCGCGCGCACCACTCGCGGGCTTGTTGTAGTCCAGGAAGTTTGCATCGATGCGCGCTATGGCCAGCTCGTCTCCTCTCTATCTGTGTGTGGAAGCAGTTGTAATTAATATTCGCGTTACCCCTGCAGCTGTTTGTTCTTTGCTGAATGCATGTCGTTTATTGCTTCCTGAGTTTGATGGTCTGCTTCTACGTGTATTCCGCCTTTGCAGTCCCACGCAGGGGGTGGATTTCCTTCCATTGCGTGTGAGAATGGAGACGGGTCCGATCCTGTTTCTAGAAGGGTTGGTTTTATTACAGCGAGGTTTGGTGACGCTAGTAACCAATTTCCATTAATACCTTTTTGTGAACCCGTCCCTGCTACTATCTCATATCTACATTCTTAGAGGTCTTTCACCCATCTTCTTTGTCTCCCCCTCGAACTTCTACCCTCCTTCTCCAGCAGTCAATGTCCACCCTCCTCCTTCACGTATAGCCCCCACCCCGCCAGCGTCATCTCGAGAGTCTTGCTGACTTACACAATACTTCAGTACAGTGCCCTGTTATAATTTCAGGGTAACCATCAAGGCACTAAATATGCTCGGGACAAACATCTCGCAAACCAGTTCGGCAATCACAGACGCGCCTCGTCGTGCTGTCTGCGTCTATTTGACAGCGCGAGTCACTTCTTAAAATAGAGCAGCGGTCGTTGAGCTCTGGTTCAAGCCCTCGTAAATTTTATTTTTCAATGCAATACATCTGTTCCAAAACAAGCAGGACCCTCTGCCTGTCGTCGTTGCTGCTGCACACAGGCCCCGTTGTGCCTGCCGCGGTGAATCACTCTTCCTGCAGGCTGCTGAGACAGGCCCCTCTGCTGGGGCTGGCGGGCGGCCAGGGCGGGCTGCAGCTGGGCCCTTACTGTCTGTTATTCATGCCTGGGGGGCAGGATGGGTTGGCAGGGTTTGTCCGGGTGTACTCGCTATTATGGATGTTGCCTGTACCCAATTTCCTCTCGTTCCACGCCTGTACCCTGAGCCCATCTTCTGCCTCTGGCTGTGGAGCTCTTCTCTCTGTTTCTACCGCGCCCCCCCCCCAGCAGCGGCCGCATTTAGTACCCCCTCCAACCATACACCCTTTTCCCTTCATGTCCAATGAACTGTGTTTCCGTCACTGCTCTCTCTCCCTGCCAATGTCGCCTTTCTCATCCATTACCCACTGTCTCTGGCCCTTCTCCAATGGCTGTCTCTTCTTCTCTCCCTGTCACATCTGACCCTTCTCTAATGGCTGTCTCTTCTTCTCTCCCTGTCACCTCTAACCCTTCTCTAATGGCTGTCTCTTCTTCTCTCCCTGTCACCTCTGCAAGCGTCTCCTTTCTTCATGCCCTCCCATGCTTTGCTGACATTGTCACTCTCTGCTCTCCTCACGCGCCCTCTCTCCTGAAGTGGCAGTAATCGCGGCCGTTTCTCCCTCCCATCACGCCTCTCCCTCCTTCCCTTGCTCTGTCTGTAAAGCGTCACTGCTTCTCCCGCTCCTGCCCGCCGGCGGCTCCTCCCACTCTCTCGCTGTCTGTCTGACAACCTCTCTCACATCCTGCCTGCTCTCTCACGCTCTCTCTCATCCTGCCATCTCTCTCCCATCCTGCCATCTCTCTCCCATCCTGCCATCTCCCTCATCCTCTCTCCCATCCTGCCATCTCTCTCACGCTCTGTCCCATCCTGCCATCTCTCTCACCCTCTCTCCCATCCTGCCATCTCTCACCCTCTCTCATATCCTGCCATCTCTCTCACGCTCTCTCCCATCCTGCCATCTCTCTCATCCTCTCTCCCATCCTGCTATCTCTCTCACGCTCTCTCACATCCTGCCATCTCTCTCCAATCCTGCCATCTCCCTCATCCTCTCTCCCATCCTGCCATCTCTCTCACGCTCTCTCCGATCCTGCCATCTCCCTCACCCTCTCTCCCATCCTGCCATCTCTCTCACGCTCTCTCCCATCCTGCCATCTCTCTCACCCTCTCTCCCAACCTGCCATCTCTCTCACAATCTCTCCCATCCTGCCATCTCTCTCACCCCCTCCCATCCTGCCATCTCTCTCACTCACTCACCCATCCTACCATCTCTCTCACCCATCCTGCCATCTCTCTCACGAATGTGAAAGCACCGCATGGGCGCTCACCATGAATGTGAAAGCACCGCATGGGCGCTAGTAATTTGCAATGCAATGGGTCTCGCATTTGCGAGAGTTTAAGCTATTGCATTGCCAATCCACTCTCACTTACTAACTAACTAAATCTCTCACTCTATCACTAACTAACTAAATCTCTCACTAACTAACTATCTCAATCTCTATCTCACTCAATAACTCACTCACTCTCCTACTAACCCAATAACTCTCACTAACTCTATAAATACATAATTAACTAACTCTCTCACTCTCTCTCTCTCTTAATAACTAACTGACTCACTCTCTCAATAACTAACTAAATAACTAACTACCTCTCTCACTAACTAACTCAATAACTAATTCACTAACTATCTCACATACTCACTAAATCTCTAACTCTCTCTCTCACTAACTAACTAAATAACTAACTAACTCTCTCACTCTCTCTCACTAACTAACAGGATAACTAACTAACTCTCAATACCTCACACACTAACTCTCTCACTAAGTAACTTACTAACTATCACTCACTATCTTAAAAACTCACTAACTCTCTCACTCACTAACTAACTCTATAAAAAAATAACTAACTCTATCACTCTCTCATGCTTCTCAGTTCTCACACTGCACCCGTCCTCCATAGGTCCCCTATATCACTACCTTCGCTGTTTCCTTAAGGTAAGAAAAACAAAAAACTGCTCTAGGCACTCTGTCTAGTCCTATCGTGGTTGTTATACCACTTTCAAACTTTATACTTTGATCTCCCCCTACAGGCCACTATATATTCTGCTATTTACTGTTGTTTTACAGATTTAATATAGTATGCTTTCTTCTCTAATATTATCAATATTTTTTTTTAAACTGTTTATTAATAAATACTTATATTTTATATATGCCTTCTATGGTTCTCCTTTAATTTGCGCATTCATAAGGTTCACAAATGGTAAAATAAGCAGCTTTACATTCCTTTTATTAATAAATACTTATATTTTATATATGCCTTCTATGGTTCTCCTTTAATTTGCGCATTCATAAGGTTCACAAATGGTAAAATAAGCAGCTTTACATTCCTTCAACTCTTACACTAAAGGCTACTCTCCATAACTAACACTAGGATAGCTTTCAATAAATGTTGTCTTTAACCTATTCATCAATAAGGGTTCTTTAAACAACTGCAAAGTGCACACTATAATTAGTGGTCAACATAGACCAGGCCAACCTCTCACATTTATAACAATACAAATTAACATTACAAAAACCATTCCTTCAAAACACTCTCTCAAACATTCACATAGCCAATAGGTCTCGCCTTTAGGACCTTACAAATGTTTCGCCATACAACAGTTCATAATATTGCACCAAAGATATTATACTGCATAACTAAATACTTATAAGGTCCCAAAAGCAAAACCTATTGCCATATACAATAAGACCTTATAAGTGTTTAGTTATCCAGCACAATATCCTTAATGCAACAACATCAATTGTTGCATAGCTAAACACTTATAAGGTCCCAAAGGCGAGACCTATTGGCTATGCCAGTGCTTGTTTGGGACTTGAGCTGGACACGGTACAAATGGAGGCCAGATTGCCAAAGAGAAAAGTTGGGAAATGAAATGTTTATTGTAAATGGCAGTGAAGGATGCTAGATTGAATCTGAGGACAGTGCAAACATTGTTGGGTCACCTGGCTTTCACATTTAGGGTGGTGCGAGTAGGAAGATCATTTTGTAGATGACTGGGCTTTGCAATGGCAGATGCAAAGTTGCCACACAACGGAGTGAGACTTTCAGTGGCAGCAGGAGCAAATTTGAGGATTTGGCTTGTTTTTTGAGGAAGTTTGTTGGAGTTATAATGTAGTCATTGGAGGAATATTTTTGTGGCAGGTGTAAATATACTGTGATGTGGCCGGAGCAGATGGTTTCGGTCTGTTTTGATATGGAAGCTGATGCTCTGATCATTGGCACCAGAAATAGCAGGAGGAAGGTAGGACCGTAGCCTTTCTGAAGTTCTTGTCCTTGCTAGTAGCTCTTTCCCTATGGGGTGAATACAGAAAGGTTACATTTATTGTTTTCGTTTAATGTTGACAATCAAACAGTGGCAGTGCTAGTTAATGGACAGAGAGTAAAGGACAAAAGGCCTTTAAAGCTGTTACAGCACTTTATGTCGGGATGCCTACTGTTTAACATTGTGGTCAGGGCTAGAAACGTGCCAGGTGTGAACAATAACATTCTGAACGTTTTGTCTCGTTCACAGAGCAAAGATTCTGTGGACTACCAGTGGGAGCAGATGCACAGAAGACAGTGGTTTCTCAAGAGGTCTGGGTCCTACGAGATTGAGGGTGTTGCAGATAACATCATCTTTGAGGCAAGCATATAGACAGGCATGGTCTGAATTTTTAGCCTGTGGGGCAACACAGAGTGGTCAGTCACAGGAGAAATGGCTCGTAGAAGTGAGAACGTGGTTCATTTCATAATGTGAATGATTTTGAAAGAGCTTGCACTGGTCACCATAGCAGGGAAGATGTCTGGAGTTACTTTTTATGGAAAGTTATTTTTGTTGCCATCAGCTGGTGAGGTGGGCAGAAGTATTTTAAAAAGGTGGGCTAAAGAGCGAAATAGCAAGCGGAGAGCGAGATTGCCCATCATGGTAGAGATCTTAAAAGGGATGTTGAGGGTACTGATGATGATTTATACACTGGAATTTTAGTGTGGTCTGTTCAGGTTATGTATGCTTTGGCTGTTTTCTTTGTGCTTTCAAGGCATCACAACTGCTGGATAGTGCAAGATGTGATGGGATTGTCATGAAGGAGGTTAAAGTACAAGGGTAGTTTTAAAATTATGGCTGCGGCGGTCAAACACGGATTAACAAGGGAAAAGAAGAATGGGGGTTCTGAAGGCTTTTGGTGGGGATCTGACTCCAGTGGAAACATGGTACGCGTTTCAGAGGCTAAAGTGACAGAAATGGAACATCAGTTTTCGCTCATGCAGACAGCAAGAGGCTTACAGGTTTTCAAGTGTTGGCAGTTATGTGCAAAGTGTTACATAGAATTGCGTAGCAAGTAGTCGGTTTTGGGGCTCATTCTTTCAGGATAGGCTCAGCTACTGAGCCTAATAGGATGGGTTTGTCAGTATCACACATCAAGAAGTTGGACATGTGGTCAGAGGCTTGTTGCAGGAGATTAGACAGGAGGAAGGGGTTTGAGTTTAGGATTCTCTTTTACAGGTTGTGTTGCAGGACCAAGAGTGGCAATATCTACACTTTGGATAATTGGTCACGTCTTCATTTATTGGGTTGCTAAACAGGGGGAGAAGATAACATTTGGCAAATCCCTCGAACAGATGTCTTTTCTGGTCAAGGGTGGGGCAGGAATTGCATGCGGTGGGGGCAATTGCTACCGTGGCTGGTTGAACTTCTATCGTTTATCTATCATTCGACCTGCAGGTAAACAGAACAGTTTCTACCTGCTTTTGGATAATCAAATCCCTGAGGAAAGTGTTTCCCTTCAACACACTCCCTGCACAAAAACAAGTGGCATTGGCACTCATCATGTCCAGGTTGGATTACTGTAATGCTCTCTATCTGGATATTGATGAGTGTTTTTGCTAAACTGCATTTTGTTCAGAACGCTGCAGCCAGATTAATCCTTGATATCCCTAAATTTCTGTCAGTCTTTGAGGGGATTCGGAAACTTCACTGGTTATATGTGAAAAAACGAATTACCTTTAAGGCTCTTTGCATGGTTCCCAAAGCCCTGGACAAAAATAGGTCCAGGACAACTCAGGAATCTATTTCAATGCAACATTCCCTCTCGACAGCTGCGATCCTCAGGCAAACATCTTCTAATTGTTCTTTGGTATAGAAAATCGAGATGGGGAGGCAGAGCTTTTTCGATGGCCGCATCCAAGCTGTGGAATTAGCTTCCCCATTCGATCTCCAGTCTTCAATATCATGCTTCATTTCCCAAGGCCTCAAAGACCTGATTTTTTACTCTCTAATGGGCAGTTAGTGAGCTCTTCCTTGTTTTCTCCTCAATTTCTAAATCTAACTGCTATTAACGCCTTGACGTAATTTGGCATTTGTTGCGCTTTAAAAGTCTTTTTTCATTCATTCATTCAACTTGCGTCAGGAAGCGCATTTCCAGACATATTCCAGATTTAGTGCTGCTGTCCAGCTGGCCTAGCATTGTTAGCATTAGCATTGTTAAAAATGAACTTTATTTTTGCCAGAATATGCGGTTAATGGTCAGGAAGATTTGTACCGTGGGTAGAGTTTGTTCCAAGAAGAATGTGGTTTGAAGCAGTGAAACACACAGCAGTTAAGAAAGCTAAACAAAAGGTAAAAATATGAGAAGGTTTGTGGAAAAAGGAAGATTGGTGAGGTGAAGCACAAGAATATTGTGCATGAAGATTTTTGGTTGTTCAGGCAAGATGGTATTCACCTATCATGCATGGGTAATAAGCATTATTTGCTAGATCTAAGGGAGTCCCTGCCAAAGAAATTGGCATTGAGATTACAGTGTTGCATCTGTTTTGGTTAAGGGTCTGTTGGAGCGACAGTCCTTTCTTCTCATCAATATTGTAAGTGGTTAGAAAGATGGTAACACCTGGAAGTTGTTTGGCATTGTTCATGGTTACTATCAAGAGTTTTGACGGGTGGGGCAGGAAAACAACTATTCCGTTTTTCCTTGGTAGCAAGATAAATCAGAAAAGAGACGTAAAGACGGAGAGGCTGGGATTGTAGTGGATACTGTAGGTTTTTGTTTGGGGAGATATAGGTGGGGAAGGCTTAAGGGTGGAGAGATAGGATTCCATAATGTATTAGCGAGGCAGGATTGTTTAATTATTTATTTTCAAGGCAAGCTAAAAACTTGTCCTAATAAAGAAGTGTTTTTCTCTCTAAATGGTGTCCTGGTTATTGCACAGTCTTGCCTGAAGGTTTTTTGGTGGTGTGGGGAAGGCTTAGGGGACTGAAGAATGTTAAGTATTGTCTCTTATGAGTGGGTGCTGTGGGTAGGCATATGTAGGAACTGTTTTAGTAGAAAATGAAGGTTGGGTATGTGAGTGCTTTATACCAATAAAATGCTAAAGGGCTGATTTGCAGGACTGTGCTGCGTGAGTTCCAAAGGACGATGACCTACACAGACAATATTAAAATTTGAAACTATGGGATTATTTAAAAATTAATACTCATAACAGAAAGCAAAACCGTAGTTAGTTAAAATTAGCATCAAAATAATATATGTCAAAGGAAAAATGTAAGTGTGTAGTTAAAAGACAGACTGTCATAGAATCTGCCTTCATAAAGGGGGAAAAGGACTAGAAAATATCTAAGTACAAAGTCAGTAAGAGGTTGGACATGAAGTCTGCCTCTGGAGAATATCCCAAGTACAGAATTAAATAACAAATTTACATCCAGCGGTAGCAGATCCATTAGAGCGGAGGAGCACCGCCCCCCCCTGCTACCAGCAGCAAATAAAACTATAATAAACGGGTTTTAAACACGTTTTATTTGAATCCCCTGTACCCGCCCCCAGGACTCTAACGAGCCGGGGTGGCGGGTCCAGGGATAACACCTTTGGTGGGGGAGTGGTGGGCACTCCCTTCACTGTGCATGAGGGTTTGGCTGGCCATCTCAGGCTGGCCAAACCCTCATGCGCAGTGACGCTCTCTCCAGCCCCAGCTGCGTTGCTGGAGCTGGAGAGAGCAGGCAAGGGCTCCCAGTCTGCCTAGGAGCACAAGTTGCCAGTGGTCAGGCCACTCCAGATGCTGCTTTCATGTAGCGTCAGGACTGGCCGCAGTGCATTCTGGGAGCCTGTGCCCAGAAGCAGGAAGCATACATAAAACAATGTCTCAACCGGAAATCATTCACAAGGCAATTAAACAAGAAGAATTAATCAAAAGAAGAGAAGGAAACAAGGGAGACCCAAGGAAGTTTGTAAGAAAAAGGTTCTTATTTGCAAGTAGTTATAACAGCACTACAGTACATTATATGTATAAGTAACCATAAGTGGGTTGTGCACTGGACGTGCTTGTGATAGTGAGCGGGGCAGTGACACAATGAGGTGACAAAACAGCATGAACGGCGCAAAAAATATATAATAAGATTGGTGGTCAATAACAAAAATGAAGCTATATACAAGATAAATATTCCACTTTAGATTATTTAGATTGACCACATTGGAGCCAGAGATAACGCTGGGTGGTCAACGGCGTTTCGACCTGTCTTAGTTAAGGTCGTCATCAGGACCAGGTTACTTGAATTTGATATAGTGCTGTATAGACAAAGAAAACAGGAATGAGGCCCTAGGGTGACCGACAAGGTCAAGTATTAAAAATAGAGGGAGATTGGAGGAGCAAAACGACCTGATTAGTAGGGAGATCCAGTTCAAAAGGCGAGGAGGGTTAGGCAGTCCAATGGGTATCTGAGGGGTGAAAGGAAAATTACTTACATTGAAAGGGCAAAGAAGTAAGGTAGTGGTAGCAGGAGGAAACATTCATACCTGCAATGGTTAAACCTTGTGGGGCACTGTGGGACCGATTGAGGTCCCCGTGGGGTGCAAAGGAATAGTAGGTCTGTGCGGCAAGGCAATGTCATCCGCGGCGACCCGGAGAAATTGTGAACATCAGCTTGAAATAAATAAGGTGCTTAATCAATGAGGGAATTGCTTATGTGGCAGCCGATGTATCTGGCATGAAGAAAAACCACACGTACCTCAAGTGTAGCAGAGGTACCCTTTTCCAAATGGGAAATCCGAAGAGGAATGAAGCGGGCGGGAGCACTGCGTCACAGAAACCGCTGTCAACCCTAGCGGTGATTCAAAGGCAAGGCAGTCGGATGGCCGAGCAGGGCTCTGCCGCGGGGAGTAATCGCGGTCAGAGCAGGAGGCCGTAATTGATTAGGGAGAGCGGGCGGATTAAAGCGTCCCGTCTCAGGTGCCCACGGAAATGATGCAACAGTCAGGCTCAGCGACTGTTGCTGCTCCGGATTGCCCTATACAACAATTACTTCCTATATAATGATACCTTTTATCTCCAAGTCAAAGGAGTATCAATGGGAGCATGTTTTGCCCCTAACTTTGCAATTCTCTATGTCTATAACCTGGAAACCACACACATCCTTTCACCTCTGAATCCCTACTTGCAACAGATACGTCTATTGCAAAGATACATAGATGATATTCTCCTACTCTGGCACGGTACACATAATATTTTGTCATCCTTTATCACCTGGCTCAACAATTGCCAATCCCATTTGACTTTTACATCTGACGCCATAACCAATGACTTACCCTTCCTTGATCTCACCCTCCATGCCGAAGATGGGACCATTGGTACATCCATATTCCGTAAACCGACAGAGCATAATACACTCTTGCTATACTCCAGCTACCAGCCGCTGGGCCTTCGGGATGGTTTACCACACGAACAATTCCTCCGTATCCAAAAGAATAGTAAATGGCGCAAGGATTACTTTCGCGAGGCAGCCGTTCTCAGTGAGAAACTGGTAAATCGTGGCTACCCCAAACGCCATGAGTCCCGCGCATGCTAACGAGCGTGATATTGCCACAGAGAAGTTCTCCTAGCTCCTTCACCTAAACGAGTCAACTTCCGCATCCCCTTCCCTTCTACCTATAGCCCTTCAAGCCACAAGGTCAGCTAGGTGATCAAGAAAAACTGGAACATACTTCGGACTCACGCCTCCTTTCGTGAACCACCTCTTTTCTCATACAAAAGGGGTCACAACCTACCAGACAAATTGGTACGTGCGATCACCTGGCCAGATAACAGGAAACAAACCCAACCCATCACCTCCCTTTGGGGCTTACCACCTACCCTGGGCCACTACAAGTGCCAAACTTGCTCCGTATGTTTATACACGCAACACGAAAGTATTTACCACCGGAGACCGTACTTACCAACTTAGACAATTCTCTAATTGCCGGACTACCAATATGATCTATTCCATTTGCTGTCCCTGCAATCTGCTATACATCGGCCAGACAACCCAAATGATTAAACAGCGGATTTCGCAACATAAGAGCCGCATTAGATGCAACGTTGAGTCAGCTCCCTTAGTCGCACATTACAGGAACCATAACCATTTCGAAACAGATATGGTGTGGCAAGTCATCGACCAGCCACTACTACCTCTGCGAGGTGGTAATTTACGCCTGCTTCTGAACAAATGTGAATGCCGCTGGATCGCAAGATGTGACTCCGTTAACAACGGTCTCAACACACTTGATGAGTGGAACACTACTATTGATACACCTTGACACCTACGTTGCTATTTCTGATTCCTTCTGCTCACTTTCGGGATCAGTATCCCATGTGTCAATCTAGTGTTTTACATCTGTATGTCTTCAGTACTCTAATCCAAGACTGATTAATTCCTCTCTGTTTGCACTCTGGTGCAAAACCATGTTTAATGTCCGTTTCCAACACAATGCCTTTTTTAGTTCTTTCTTTTTTTCCCAAGCATCAATTTTAGAACAATTCTAATGCTGTTTTATCTCTTTTCTCTATGCATCAATGCTAGAACTACTCCGAGTGTTGTCCTTAAATGATCACTCTCTGTCCTCCCCTTTTTGTCTCTCCCCTACCTTTCCCTTCCCCACTAAATACCAACTCCCCTCCTCCCCCACCCCTTCCTTTCCACCCCCACCCCCCTTCCGTTACCACACAATTGTACAACAATTGAGAAAACACAATGTACCATGCTATGGGCTTTGTTTCTGATATAAACATATATTCATTGTATACAGAGCTCGTTTTTATGTGTGAAATTTTAATGTGTCACTTATTCGGGTGCCTTGCTCCTCACTGTCCCCCCAGGGTACCACGTAATGTTCACTAGCACTCTGTCTAGTGCCTTTCACTTCACGTGACCCACCAGCCGTCCTTGTTTGCAGCTCCCTCTCTGAGCCCGACTGTTGCACCATTTCCGTGGGCACCTGAGACGGGACACTTTATTACGCCCGCTCTCTCTAATCAATTACGGCCTCCCACTCTGACCGCGATTGCTCCCCGCGGCAGAGCCCTGCTCGGCCATCCGACTGCCTTGCCTTTGAATCACCGCTAGCGTTGACAGCGGTTTCTGTGACGCAGTGCTCCCGCCCGCTTCATTCCTCTTTGGATTTCCCATTTGGAAAGTGGTACCTCTGCTACACTTGAGGTACGTGTGATTTTTCTTCATGCCAGATACATCGGCTGCCACATAAGCAATTCCCTCATTGATTAAGCACCTTATTTATTTCTAGCTGATGTTCACAATTCCTCCGGGTCACTGCGGATGACATTGCCTTGCTGCACAGACCTACTATTCCTTTGCACCCCACGGGGACCTCAATCGGTCCCACGGTGCCCCACAAGGTTTAACCATTGCAGGTATGGATGTTTCCTCCTGCTACCACTACCTTACTTCTTTGCCCTTTCAATATAAGTAATTTTCCTTTTACCCCTCAGATACCCACTGGACTGCCTAACCCTCCTCGCCTGAACTGGACCTCCCTACTATTCAGGTAGTTTTGCTCCTCCAATCTCCCTCTATTTTTAATACTTGACCTTGTCGGTCACCCTTGGGCCTCATTCCTGTTTTCTTTGTCTATACAGCACTATATCAATTTCAAGTAACCTGGTCCTGATGACGACCTTAACTAAGACAGGTCGAAATGCCGTCGACCGCCCAGCGTTATCTCTGGCTCCAATGTGGTCAATCCAAATAATCTAAAGTGGAATATTTATCTTGTATATAGCTTCATTTTTGTTATTGACCACTAATCTTATTATATATTTTTGTGCCGTTCACGCTGTTTTGTCACCTCATTGTGTGACTACGCCGCTCACTATCACAAGCATGTCCAGTGCACAACCCACTTATGGTTACTTATACATATAATGTACTGTAGTGCTGTTACAATTACTTGCAAATAAGAACCTTTTTCTTACAAACTTCCTTGGGTCTCCCTTGTTTCCTTCTCTTCTTTTGATTAATTCTTCTTGTTTAATTGCCTTGTGAATGATTACCGGTTGAGACATTGTTTTATGTATGCGTACTCTACCCGGGTCTCGACTGGGTTAACGGGTGTACTCCTGTTCTTCTGTTTATAACAGAAGCAGGAAGAGCACGATGTGGTGCGTTAAGGTACGTTTTTTTTTGTTTGTCAAACCCGAACCCTCCCCACCTCCCTCCTCTGGCCAGGCCTGCCCTGCCACTTTGGCACAGGATGGGCGGCTACACCCTACATCGGGACTGCTCAGTATAAAAGCAACGAAAGGTCTGGCACACATCTCAGAACAGGAACTTTTTAGTTTCAGAGGAGTGAAAAAGAATGCTCTCGACATGACGAGGGGTGGTAGCGTAGGTCTGAAGTAATAAGGTTACATGAGATAAACCAATCAAAATTCCAGAATTTGTACTGCATAAAACAGGCTACTCTAAAGACAGCCTAAATTATCATGTAATAGTTCTCTGTACTCTACATAAAATGGAAATGGCATTGCACTGCTAAACAATAAACTATTTAAATGAATAAAGAATCAGTTGTAGCTGCACATCTCCAGTATGGGAGACAGCGTTTACAACGCAGTCATTACATCGCAGTTCCTTTACAACGCGGTCGTTACAACAACCGCGTTGTTAGAACGTGATGCCTTTACAACGCAAGTCATTAGATCGACTTGCTGTAGGGGGCGCTCTAACATAAGGAATAGTATGATTTACTACTCCAACACCTTCCCTACTGTTGCGCAGGCTGGAGTTGGAATAGTAAATTATACTATTCCTAAGTCCAGCGCGCCCCCTACAGCAAGTCGATCTAATGACTTGCGTTGTAAAGGTATCGCGTTCTAACAACGCGGTCGTTGTAACGACTGCGTTGTAAAGGAACGCGATGTAACAGCATGCGATGTAACATGCTATTTTCCTCCAGTATGGCTTCCTCCGAAGTACAAGTTAGATACAGTACATAAAGCTTCACCACAGAATAAAACCTGTTTCAGCTAGTAAAAAAAAAAAATAAACACAGAAGAGAGAAACCTTTCATGCAACTTTCAAAAGCAACGTTGTCTTCAGCTGCCAGTGTAAGCAAAGAAAGGACTAGTGAATTCATTTTGCAGCATTATTATGCAAACATAAACACACACAAATTAACATTAATTTTAATAAAGCTACTCTAAGAGTTACGCTACTGGTTAGGCGGATCAGCTCAAGGGGAGGCAAGTGTAGGGGTTAAGAGAGTTCAGCAGCGGCGACTTCTCCGCTATGGCGGAGGAGTGTCGCCCCTCCTGCTGAGTGCCAGGCAGCAGACAGAAACAGGACAAATAAAATGGTAATAAAACGATTTTATCATCATTGTACTTTTCTTTCTGCTGCAGGCAGCCAAGTCTGGGCGGGGTGGGGTCATGACGCGTGCAGGGTGAGGAGTAGTGCACACTGTAAAGTGTGCATGACGGTTTGGCTGGCTGCGTAAGGCGGTCCAAACCGTCATGTGCACTTTGATCTCTCTCCACCCGAGCTGTGTTGTACAGCTAGGTGGAGTAGAGGCACAGGCTCCTAGGACCTGAGCGAGCGTTACACAAGCTCGCTCAGGCCAATCACGGCACTGCTCTCATGAGAGCAGCGTCTTGATTGGCGTCTAGGAGCCTGCACAGTGTGCAGGGACCCCAGCAGAAGAATCCTGAGATGGCGGCCGTCAGCGGAGCATTAGGTAGGTGTTTTTTTATTTCTTATATTCCCACTACCCTTCCCCCATCTTTCCCCCGCCCCACCACTTGTTATGAAAGGGAGCCGCTGCTGGAGTTCAGAGTGAATTTAATATGGAAACAGAAGGCTTTGAGATGTTATGAAATGGTGCTATGCAGGGTTGGATGGAGTTGTGATCTGGATTTACATGTGTTCAAGTTGAAAGATTTGTTTAATGGTAAGAGGTTGTTTTGGGTAGAAAACAGTTGTGTAAAGTGGGCCTTAATGTCCCTCTGTATAGTGGGGTACCAAGGCTTTGTTTATGTGATACGCACACCTGCAGGGCCATAGCCAAGAGGGGCATTTGAGGGCCGGGCCAGCCCATATTAATGAGTGCCCTCCACCCCCCAAATGACTGAGGCAGCTAGCACAGTATTTTTCTAATCGAAAAATGAATGAAGTCGCTGGATATAGAAGTGCAGCTGTGGGTGTGCCCACCCAAAATAACCATACTGGTGTTTAGTAGGTGAATGAGCAATAAAAATGCCTCTAAATTTTGTTTTTTTGTGTTACATTTGCTGCTCATTAGAAAATGCTGCTTATTCTTTTAACATGCAGAAGCTGTTTATTTTTTGTTATTTGACTGCAAAGTGAGAGGATTTAGCTAAATGAACTATGTGATAATATCGCTGGGGCAAAGGCTGGGCCACTAGAATTATGTGGCAGGCCAGGTCTAAATTATTTGGCATGGTTGACTAAATTATGTGGCAAGAAAACAGACATTATGCAGCGTTATGTGGCATATTTTGTGATAGTATTATTTCATTATTTGGTGATTTTTACACCTGTTAGCACTGTCTGGCAAAGGTTTCACTCCATTTGTACCAGTTCCACATCCAAATACAGCTATAAGTAACTGAAAGGTGACCAGTCAACCTTTGCGTAGGACCATCTTCTGCATGGATGCACATATAGCAGCGTTTTCAGAAACATTTTTTCTGTTGAGCCAGAAACAAAATTCGTTTTTTGTTTAAATCTGAAGATTTTTCAGCAGATCATGGATTATGTGGCATATTCATAATCATGTGGAAAATGCAGCAGCTGCAGAATCGCATAATTCTAGTGGCCCTGTGTACAGGGAGTGTGAAAAGAAAGACTGCAGGATGTCAATGGCCGTAAATGAAGGTGGAGAAATGTTGAAATGATACACAATCTGTAGTAAGTCAATCGCTGGCCATGATAAGCCCCCCAACTAGTATGTGGGCAGGTGTCCATATGTATCTAAACAAACCAAAAATTAATTTACGGTGTGGACTAGGTACATTGAACAATACTCATATGTTTGTTTGGAATCTATATTGGATACAAATGCCTTCATTCAAATTATGGATATTTGGTCCATTAATAGTATCATCTACGAGTAGAGATCTAATTTAAGCCTTGAAAAAGTCATTGTTGGACGAAACACGTGTCGCCTGCTTTTGATATGCCATTAACTCACAATCAAGTTATATGAGGACTGGTGGACGGAAGCAGAAATAAAGATACTTGGAATTTCTGGCACCTCACATTTTATTGGACTTTTTTCAATATGGACTACATTTTAGTGTGTGCTTCAGTATTATCATTTTCTCATTTAAAGAAACTTCTGTTTTTGGTCCTCATACACCTTAAGGTAGCGGAATGAATATACTATGTGAGCACCTTGATAGTCTAAGGATTGGAAATAGATACTTGACCCTTGTATTGATTTTTCTGGATTGCTAGACCACAGCTATCGCTCTACTGTTTTGATTTAGCAGTTACAGCGGTCCTTTTTTCTGGGAGGCTCTGTGAACAATGTAAAGTGCCTTGAACTTTGCCCTTGTTGATATAGGTAGCCAGTGGAGTGATTGCAAGACTGGAGTCATGTGTTCTCTTGGGTGAACGCAGAGAAGAAGTCTTGCAGCAGTATTTTTGGATGAGTTTTTATTTTGTGTATGATGTAAGCGGGTGCACCAAGGTATAGGCTATTGACGTAGTCAAGCTTGGAGATTGCGAGTGTGAGGATGGCTAGCAGTTTCTGTTAGTATCCAAGGTATGAGAGGATGCAATGTGGTGTTTTCTTTGTGTAGAAGGCACTCTGTTTTACATAGTTAACATGTGGTATCAAGTATAGGTATGAAACCATGGTTACCCCTAGTGTCTGACTTCTCTTGATATTGTTGGAGGAGCCTCATTTTCCTTTGGTAGTACGGCAATAGGTTGGTATTTTTGTCATTGAACGCAGGTCATAAGCTCTGTCTTTACAGTACTTAGCTTTAGATGGTTATTCATCATCCATGTGTATATGGCCCACAGGCATTCATCAAGTTTTAAATTGTAGAGGTCTTCCAGACCATATATTTTAAAATGATTTGGGTGTCGTCTATATAGTTGAATCAGGTGAGGTTAAATGAACTAATCAGGTTTGGGACAGGGATTAGGTAGATGTTGAATAATAGAGGGGATATGGTGGACCCCTGAGCAACGCACAGTTTTGTGTGTGAGGAGCTGATATGAAAGGTGGTACCAACTCTAGTACACAGACACAGCTGGGAAGTCAAAAATGCAACGGGCATTAGCTGAACTCCCTTCTCACCTTTCACATATGGTATGTCATAGAAGAATTTGCTGTGTTAAAAGATAGCACGACTGTGCAAGACATTGAGTGATGTTGTTCTTATAGCTAGCGACTTTCGTGACATTTCTTATTCCTGATACATAAGTGTGTATCACTACCAAAACCTACTAGCCACTCTGAAGCAATATCAATGTGCAACTCTAGATTCCAATATTGCCTGGTGCTTTGATCAATCTATTGTTCCTGGGCAGAGTTATCACAAGGGAGGTACGGCTTTCATTTGACTGATATTGCTCCAACCTAGACTGGCCTGTTGTGAAATAATAGTGTAAAACAAGGAGAGAGCAAGGGAATTGTAGGGGTGTGTCCTTGTCCCCAGTTCAATAACAAGCTAAACAATGTGGACGAACCAACTGAAAGAAAGGAAAACCTTATGAAAACTCACTGTTGTGGTAAGCTGTCTCAGGGAACCATTAGGTTTTCTTCAAAGACCCCTCACACACCAACCTAGTTGGTGTCATGCTTCATCATTGGGGTCCAAACCACTAAGCTGTAGTGCTAGGCAGAAATTCGGGGCTCAGGAGGGGTCTCATCTGTAACCTGTTGCGGTCTCCCGTGGTCCCGGCAGCCGGGACCACGGGAGACCGCAACAGGTTACTGCGGGTTTTCATCTTGACGAAAGTGTGACTACAGATGAGACCCCTCCTGAGCCCCGAATTTCTGCCTAGCACTACAGCTTAGTGTTTTTTATTGAGTGTCCGTAAGTATACCGACACTGACGCACAGTACCACACACCTTAGCGCGTGTGTTGGATAATCACATTCACGTGGCGTGATTTTTTGCCACTCACAACCACTCACCCGGTCCTGAAGAAAGCTCTTTCACTCTTTTTGTTGAGCTGAAACATGTAGACCATTACTTGACAACTAGGAGCAAATCCCTCCACTAGTTGCCACACCTGTTTTTAACGATATCCTGGGCCGTCATTAATAAATTTATCAGACAAGGATCCCCAGAGATATTTTTTAACCCACACTTATCACACAACACACCACACCCGCTCCGCTGTAATCAGGCGTCGTAGCCAACCGGGGGGCATTTGGCCACCCGGTTGGGACCCCAATGATGAAGCATGACACCAACTAGGTTGGTGTGTGAGGGGTCTTTTAAGAAAACCTAATGGCTCCCTGAGACAGCTTACCACAACAGTGAGTTTTCATAAGGTTTTCCTTTCTTTCTGTTGTGAAATATAGCCTGGTGAGATAATGCTCTAGAGATCTTTATTTTGTTTGTAGAAGCCAGGTAGTTTGTTAAGCTAATGTGCCTGCTGCAGAGGGCTATACATACCCCAACTATCAATAGTGTGAATCTGAAAAGACGCAATGTAGCCTGCCATGTCACAAAGGGCTGCTTTAACAGACTGTCTATCTTTCAAAAATGGTTTAATATCTAGATAATCTTGCCAGGCTCAATACACTTGAAGGACGTGGCTACTCTAGGGCCACGCGGGTAATCACCACCTTCTATGCCTTCCCAAATGACAAGTCGGTCAGACAGTGGAGAAGATACAAGCGTTTATTAGCATATAACTCTATAGAGGAGCCCCATCAGAACCTCACCATAGGGAGAGCATCGAGAGGACTGGCCACCAGCCTCTGGTAATACAAGATAAACCCCTTGGGAAGCCTCGGCCACGCCCCCGGTGGAAAGCTACCAGCCTGAGCTGGACATGAACAATGGAGGCACAACGAGATGGGTCTGCACCTGCCAGCAGGTCGTGTTATCAGCGGCTCAAGGCCGCTGAGCCGAGTCCCAGCATCTTCCCTATGTGAGAACATCATGAAGTGTATCCATCGGAATGAGAAAACAATCTTACTCTCATTAGCGGGTGCAGATGTAGCCTTGGGCATGGCAGAGAGAGGAAAAAAAAACATATCAAATGTACTGTTTTGCTGAAACAAACAGTTTCACATCTAGGCCTAGAGTGAGGCAAAGGCAGACTAACAGTGATTACGAAATTTAAAATGGAGGCACTTTAGTCAAACAGGCCCTACTGCTTCATACATAGTCTATTAAGCCGCAAACACGAATCTCAGTGTGTAATATAGCCACACACGGCTAACTATATGCAACATAATTCATTGATATGGACAAAAGATCATTAGAAACCATCAGACCCTCCTTTTAGCCTTGTGTGGCTAATCTTTCGACCGTAAGCCTTTATTCGCTATTGGGCAGGGTCTTTCCATTCTAAGAAATGTCTAACCTATCATATCATATACTGATTAGCTGATAAAGTAAATAGCAGGAAAAAAAATCTTTTTATAGAGAAACAGTAAGTACCAGTGAGTAAACAGCACATTTCAGTACTCAAATATACCTTCATCTATTAGCATAAGCGACTGTATTTCTTGCATCATCATAGGAGAAAACTTGGTATCACTTTTAGGCAATGGAACAGTAGGAGTTAGTTTACGTATGCAATATGTACTGCAGATCGGGAGGCAATGCATACAAAGGCAACAAGAGAAAATAACACCTACAATTCCTAGCAAAATCACGCATATTTTCCAGCCCCAGGAAACGAACAAACTCCAAAGCCATCCTGACCAAGACCATGACCCATTGTCTTCGTGTATTTCGGACGCTAATCTATGCAACTTTCGTATGGCTAAATTGACAGTCGGGGCAGTATCCGGTATGTATACAAAGCAGCTGCTCCCAATGACACGGCATGCTCCTCCCCTATCAGCAAGGATGACGTCTAACACCATCCTGTTCTGAAGCGAAACGAGCCTCGTCGCCTCAAGCTCGACCGTGACATTGGCAAGTATATCCGCTGTGGTATTAATGACCCCCTCCACCACCCTGGCCAGTCGGTGTATGTTACGACTATTGAATATGGGGCCCCAAAAAGGTGTCAGTCCTTTCATGATATCGACAAACTGCTGCAGGGATGTATCAGTTTGATCAATATCCTCTGCATTGACAACCCTCTTACTTCGGAGAACCTGTCTACGCTGGAGTCGATGCGTCTTGTGATAGTCAGAAGGGGCCACATACACTAAAGGAAGGAGGTAAGAAAGGTAGCATCGCCCGGACCACCCTTCGGGTAACCATACATAACCATTGCTTCCGCAAACAAAATAAACATTGGGAGGAGGGATCAGTGAGGGGCTTTTAGGCATCTTTAGTACAGTGGTAATGGTACAACTGCTATTTCCGACTTCAATATTCCCCATGCCCTGGACACAGAAGGATGATCCAACTTCAACAACAGCCAAAGGTATAGGTTTATCTTTGGTAACATTACGAACTTGGAAAGCATGGTAATATTCAGAGGCGTTAAACTGACGAAATCTATCTCTATCCACTTCTGCGTCATTGGTCTTCATTCTCCTACTTATCACCTTACCACAGGAAGCTGCAAAAATGCGGTCAAAACGCTCAGTACCAAAAGGAGTGCCATATGGAGTTCGGTGTTGGGGCCGTACCTGCATGGTCGTAGACGATCGAGATCTAATACCCTTATAATCCAAATTATCTGGTTGGGAGAAAAGTCGGACCAAGCTAATCAGGGTGAACCAGCCTTCGCAACTACTACCATAAGGCAACGGCACAGGTAACCATTTTTCACTTTTATGTGTAGATGAAGGTAATAAACCGCACACCCAACAGTCCGTAGTGTTATAGACAGCGTGTGTCTGGTGTACAGTCTGGATGAACACATTGTCTCGATAAGCCTTACGATGCTCTTCCTTATGCGGGGAACGGGTACCAATAATATGTTCAGGGGGCATTGGTGTAGTACGTATTAGGGTATGCACAGGGTACTTTTCTTCCAGAAATATTAATATGCCTACAACAACCATTAAAGCACTCATAATTATTGCTACAAAAATGATCTTCGTTTTAGGTGGCCAAGAGGACCACACAGGGCCATGGGAATTCGAGCGAGGAGCCGCAAAAGGCTGCTCCTCATCAGGAATGGGACGACCAAAAGGGTACATTGCTAAAAGAAAGAGTACTTTGTGGAATCAATATCCGCTGCGCAACCAGCCAGAGGGGAGTCTTCTCCCTGTGTCCTTCAGAGCCTCACAGGCAGGCTCCTATCGTTCATCAAAAGTTCTTTCCAACGGTGGAGCTGCCCAACTTGCAACTCAAACAGACAATCAGGGCCCAAAGTTTCTTCTTCTTTCAGGATAGGGCACCCACTCTCCGGGCGAGTACCCTCAACGATCCTGTCCAGTGTTTCAAGCAGTGCACCAGTATTCATCACTCTAATCTAACAGGCACCAGAAGCACAGCACCTGTACCCTGCATTCAAGTCCTTCCCTAACTCCTGTATTGCCCTGCTGGCACACTGTTCTTTCGTCGGGGCCGCAAATTGTACCTATCACGCCCAGACACCTCCTGATCAGCAAACAGAGGTGCGGGCTCACTTTCAGCTGGGAATCGGGACTCAGGGGCTAGATACTCGATACATGGTGTATCCGAGGCAACCCTTGTTTCAGGGGAGGTCACCTCTAACACGGCCTCTTCACCTTCCTTGTCGGTCTGTGCCCAGCTCAACCAGGCATCAGAGAAAGGAGCGAAGCGGGAATCTGCTCTCCCTCCTGATCCACGATCCCGTCCTTCACCCACGAGTCGTATGGCAGCGGCAGGGGAACGCGCTTGACGTGGCTGGCGTGGACCCAGTGCTTCCGGCCTTCGACTTTCACTGCTGTTCTCGTGGCAAGTAAGACTTGCGCCGGTTGCCGCCACCTCGGCTCGAGACTGGACTTGCGCTGGAAGTTCCGGACAAGAACGAAATCTCCTGGCTGAATCTGGTGTCCCGGCCCCTCTGGCAGTGGTTGTAGGGCAGCAGATATCTGTTGATGAACAGAACGAAGATCTTTAGACAAGGCATACAAGTAATCGATCAACAGAGGATATTCAATGTCAGAAAACTTCTTTGGTCTCGGGACGCCCCATACATTAGCAGGGCGCCCAAAAATCACCTCATAGGGTGACAGACCAGTCCGTGAGTGTGCTGTCACCCTCGCGTACAACAGGGCCAAGGGCAAAGCATCTGGCCACTTCAATCCTATGCTTTCATGAATCTTGGCTAACTTCAGTTTAATCGTACCATTGTATTTTTCAACAAGACCTGCCGATTGGGGGTGATTTGCGGCATGGAATTTCTGCTTTATTTGCAGACCCTTACATATAAAATCAATCATTTTAGCATTAAAGTGGCTTCCGTTATCAGTCCAGATCACCCGAGGCAATCCATAGCGTGGGAAGTACTCCTTTAAGAGTGCTTTTGCTGTAGCTATGGCTGTATTCTCCTTCGTTGGATAGGCCTCCACCCACTTACTAAATGCGCAAACTACCACCAACACATATTTTACATTATTTACACGTTCTATTTCAATGTAGTCCATTTGAATAACCTCAAAAGGAAAGGAAGGAGGTGCAAAATTCCCAGCCGGGACAGGGGTGCCTTTCCCAGGATTGTGTCTCAAACAAACCATACAGTGTTTCACTAAATGTGTTGCAACTTTGGCAATGTTATCATTCTGCCAAACTGGGTCTAGTAGTCTGCAAATGCCCTTCGCGCTTATATGTGCTGGTCCATGTGCCATTGTAACTACAGGGAGGACATACGCATTAGGTAGTAACTGTAAGAAAGTGGCTCTGTATATACTGCACCAAAGTAAGGTTCAGTGTGCACAGAGTCCACAGTCCCCAGAGGTTTGGCAGAGGCTAAAGTTAGATATAACCTTACTCTCTAAAGTGGTAGCTTGGTCGAGCAGTAAGGCAGTATCAGAGGACAGTGTAAAGCATTTGTTGTACACACTCAGTCAGCAAATGAAGCCACACACTCAAGAACTGAACTCTAGGCCAATGGTTTGTATATAAAAATATAGTTGTTTTATTTTAGAACCAACAATGGGTGTCAAAATATACTTTCTCAGAATGAGATGCTTTAGTTAACTACTGTTCAATTGGCAATAGACTTTTGAATGCAATAGTTACAGTTGTTGCAATATGCAACACAATTTTAAACACAATTATACATTGAGCTCAATGGAAATTTCTGGTTAAATGCAATAGATTACTTTTGGATTACTTTTCTAACCACGGGACTGGATCTTGGATTCAGTCCTGGGACACTTCCTGTAAACAGGTGAGAAAAAGCGTTTTGGTTATGGTAGTGATTTTTGAGGAATATTACTGTATTTCAAAAGTTGACACTTAGAAACTTTTCTGGGTAAAATTACCAATGTTATCCTAGGGAAGGAAATACAGTTTGCAAGCAAAGTATGTTTACGTTACTTTTGTAATCCAGTGCTGGACTCCTAGGTTCAGCACTGGGACATTTACTTAAAACAGGTAAGTAATTACGTTTTTGTAGTTTGTACGATTTTTAAAGAATATTTGTATGATTCAGAAATCGACACTTAGAAACTTTTTCAACAAAAAGCAGGCAATGATATCCTATGAGAGGAATTTCCAGTTACTGGTAAGTACGGTAAAAATTACTTTTCATGGTCGGTACTGGACTAAAAGATGCAGTACTGAGGTCTCTCCTGATAGTAGGTGAGTAATTCGAATTCGTTACTGTTGTGATTTTTAAGCAATATTTTGGTATTTCAAAAGTGGACAGTTAGAAGAAATTTCACAGAAAACCAGTCAATGGATCCCTATGTAAGAAAATTCAATTCGCCGGTAAGTTACTTTTAACGTTACTTTTGTAATCCAGTGCTGGACTCCTAGGTTCAGCCCTGGGACATTTACTTAAAACAGGTAAGTAATTACGTTTTGGTAGTCTGTACGATTTTTAAAGAATATTCTTGTTTTTAAAAGTCGACACTTAGAAACTTTTTGGAAGAAAAAGTGTCCATGTTATCCTATGAGGAAAAATGAGTTATCGGTCTCGAGGTAAGTAATCGGTCTTTTGAGTTAGGGTTCTGGGGTTAGACTCAGGGGTCTCCCAGGGTCAGTGATGCACTGTTGTTGCACCCTCAGCGGCACTAGGGCGGCCGGGTGCAGAGTGTTGAGGCCCAATGTTATCCTATGGAGGATAGGGGGACTCCGGTTGGTGGCGGCTGGCAAGCAGGCCACGGGGTTGTGGGAGCAAAGCTCCTAGGGTTAAGCTCAGGGCACGTTGGGGACCAAGTTAGCACCAAAGAGGCACCCTCAGCGGCACTAGGGCGGCCGGGTGCAGAGTGCTGTTTTGAGGTCGGGTGCCCTGTTGATTTCAATGGAAATTTTCGGTTTTGGTTTTCAGCTGCAGGCTCGGTCCAGGAAGACTTCCAGGAGGAACCAACAGCTGGGCAGGTAAGTTGGAGGGCTCGGGGACGTAGGTGCACCTCGGGTTCCTTTCTCCAGGGCGCAGGGCGTCTGGATGCAGGGGTGTCTTTGAGGTCGGATTTCACCTTACCGGGCCACTCGCGGTTGGGGGTTCTCCGTGCAGAGGCTGCAGGCGACGTCGGGGAGTCCTGGAGGGGTCAACCCACGGTGGACTCGGACTCTGGAGAGCTGGGGGACCTCGCTGGGACCGGTGGGCCACTTGAACTCGGGCTGTAGGCGACGGGTGCAGTGGTGGTTCCAGGCGTCGGGTTTCTTTCTCCTCAGCAGGCTCGGAGTCTTTGTTTGGTGTTTCTTTTGAACAGAGCTGCTGTTCACAGGAGATCCGGTCTTTGCTGAAGGCAGTCAGTCCTCCCTGGGGTTCTGGAGGTCGCTGGCTGCAGGACAAGACTATTTTTGGCGCAGGATCTCTGGAAACTGCAGACGGGCCGGTAGGGCTGGGGCCAAGTCAGTTGTTCTCTGCAGTCTCCTCTGCTGGGCGTCTTCTTTCGTCCTTTTTCTTCTTAGGTTGCGGGAATCTAAGGAAGGAAGGTTCAGGGTGCCCCTAAATACTAGATTTAGGGGCGTTACAGGTAGGTAAAGGGCAGGGACCAATGGGTCCCTGCCCTGGGGTGGGTACACCCCTATCCTGCCACTCTCCTGTGGGAGGGGGCAGGAGCCTAGTCCTGATTGGGCAGGGCTCCCCATCTTCAAGATGGCGAGAGCCCGGAGATGTGCTTCACCTCGCCTCCCCCACCTGAGGGGTGGGGTTGGCAGAGGGTGGCACACCCCTTTCCTCCCTTGGTGTTTCCCTCCAGTCTTCCCACCAGGATGGGGGAGGAACCGGTGGGGACCAGTTGCTGAGTACAGCAAGTGGTCTGGGGAAGCTCACAAAGGCGGAATGCCTTTGAAGCTTCCCCTGCCCATCCTGGGGGAGGGGCCTAGCACCTCACCCAGGACGTGCATTGTTGCAGGCCCGGGAGAGCGGATGGCTCTCTACCCAGGGGTCCAGCAACATGTCTGCTGTGTGGCAGCCTAGGCAGCCCCTCAGACAAGACGTGGATTGTAGGTTAGGTTCAGGGGGTAACTCTAAGTTGCCCTCTGACGTGCATTTTACAGTAAATCCCACACTGGCATCAGTGTGGGTTTACTGTGCTGAGGAGTTTGATACCAAACTTCTCAGTCTTCAGTGCAGCCATCATGGTGCTGTGGAGTACGTGCTGACGACCTCCCAGCACCATATACTCGGAATGGCAGCCCTGCACTTACAGTGCCCAGGAATGGGCCTGGGTACTGTAGGGGCACAGGGCTCATGCACCTGTGCCCTCACCACTGGCATAGGGCACCCAGCTAGAGGGGTGACTGAGGTATGCCAGGGCAGTGTGTTTATGGGCATGGCACACAGGGATGTGTGCCATGTCGACTCTCTGTTTTGTTCTGCACCAAGACACTCAGCCTGCAAGGGCAGTGTGTGTGTGTCAGGGTACAGGGCCTCTAAGGGTGGCACAATAAGTGCTGCAGCCCTTAGGGGTCTTCTCTGGTCACAGTGCCCTGGGTACCTAGGGTACCATTTACCAGGGGCTTACCTGTGGCCAGAGATGCCAATTGGGTTTAGGCTGAGTACAGTTTTTAGGGAAGGAACACAGGCCCTGGGTACCTGATTGGCAGGGATCCAGGGCACACCAAGGAAAAGTGCATCAGTTATCAGGCAAAAGTGGGGGTTACTGCAACAGAAACCCACTTTCCTACACAAGCCCCCCCAGCCCAAAGGCCAGGAGACTCAACCAACGCTGGGAGAGCCTGTCTAGTCTTTCAGGCGAGGAAGAGTTGGGGAAGTGGTTTGAAAGTTGCAGGGCCTACTCCGCCTTATATCCTTCTGTCCAGGTCAGTCCCTTTGGGGAGCTGGCCTACCTCATCAGTTTCAGGACCTAATTCCCAAAGCTCCTCTCCTTGCTCTTTAGTGTCTTCACCCCATCTTTTAAGTTTGGGTTCAGAGGTGCCCACCTCTGCAAAGTCTAACTTAGCCAGGGCAAAGCCCAGCTTACCCACAGAGGTCACCCACAGTTTGAGCAACCCCACCATGAGCAATAGGGTCAGGGGCCTAGCTTGTTATTTGGCAGGGGGTTAGGCCACCATGCCAAGGATAGGGCTGCCATGAAGGCTAACACCCAGCAGAGGCTGCTGACAGCTGTCAGTGCCCAGAACCACACCTTTAGCTCCTGTCTGGCAAGTGAAGGGGCTATCTTACAGGTCTCTTTGGGTCCTGGCTGTCTGCCTGTTGCTTTAGGGTGGGGGTCACTAAACTTTGTAGTGAGCACCCTTCCTCCACCCTTTGTTCTGCCAGCTGAGGAGCCACCAACTCAGGCTGGACAGTTGCCTGACTAGTCAGGTCTTCTTGTTGGCTAGGGGGCTTTACCAGGGCCACTTCTGGAGTTTTCCTCACTGGGATAGAATCTCCCTGGCCCTCTGGGACTGTGGCTAACAGTTGCCCACCTTTCCTACCCTGTTCCTTTTACTCTTTTGGGGCTCAGCTGCACTGACTGCAGGTTGAGCCCCCCAGGTTTCTTGGGTGAGGCCTGGCATTGGGCCAGTGCCTCTCTTTGGCTCAGGTCCACCTCTAAGTGGTCATTCCCCAGGAGACAATCAAGGGGGAGGTCTTTACTGACTACCACCTTTCTCCATCTAAGGGACCCAGCTATGACTAGGGGCACTACAGCCACAGGCCTAACAGTGACTCCCCTGGGACAGCCCTTACTCTCCTTGATTCCCCTGGGACATACTGGTGTGGGAGTACCAACCTGTCATGCACCACAGTGTGACTGGCACAGGTATCTCTCAGGGCAGTGGCTGGGATTCCATTCACCAGTAGGCGGTGGAAGTGTCTACTCCCTCTGGGATCTCCAGCTTACCTCTTGGGCCCATTTTCCAGTTGAAAGCTAGGAGGACTTCCTCATCTGAGGACCCTTCCTCCAGAGCTACACTGGCAACTCCTGGGGCTACACTAGTCACCCCTGGGGCTGTACTAGGGATCTTGTTTTTAGGACAGCTAGGGTCCTTGGTGTGGTGTCCTGACTTCTGACAGTTGTGACACCATATTCTGTTGGGATCCCAATTCTTACCTTGGTACCCTGGTTTAGTTTGTGAGGTGTCTTTGGGCCCACCCTCCTGGACAGGTTTTTGGGGGCTGCCTGGGACTCCTTACTTTTATCCTTAAGGGGTTCACTATCTTTCTTCTGGGGAGGCTTTGTGACCCCTTTCTTTGGTCACCCCCAGTGGATGTCCTAGTTACCCTTGTTCTGACCCAGTGGTCTGCCTTCTTTCCCAATTCTTGGGGAGAAATTAGACCTAGGTCTACCAAATGCTGATGCAACTTTTCGTTTGTGCAATTACTTAGTATGTGTTCCTTCATAAACAAATTGTAAAGTCCAGGAAAATCCTGCACATTATGTCCAGCTAACCAACCATCCAGTGTCTTTACTGAGTAGTCTACGAAGTCAATCCAGGACTGGGTCTGGGTTTTGTGAGCCCCCTGAATCTAATTCTATACTCCTCAGTAGTGAGCCCAAATCCCTCAATCAGAGTATTCTTCATGAGGTCATAGGACCCTGCATCTGGCCCAGAGAGGGTCAGAAGCCTGTCTCTGCAGTTACCAGAGAACAGTTCCCACAGGAGTGCCCCCAGAGAGGTTTCTTTACTTTTCTTATTTCACAAGCCCTCTCAAAGGCTGTGAACCATTTGGTGATGTCATCACCTTCCTCAAATTTAGGGACAATCCCTTTGGGGATTTTAGGATCAGAAGTTTCCTCCCTATCCTTAGTTTTAGTATTGCTGCCACCATTGATGGGTGCTAAACCCATCTCCTGTCTTTCCTTCTCTAGAGCCAGGAGTCTGGTCTCTAGGTCCAGTCTTTTGGCCAACCTTGCTAAAAGGTGGTCCTCCTCACTAAGGCTATCCTCAGTGTCCTCTCTGGGACCTGAACCACCTAGGTGGCCCCTAGGTCCCCAGAGGTTTACTCTTGGAAATAAGGGTGCAGTGACCCTGTCTTCCCTAGGAAGTGGTGGAGGTGGGTTACCATCCCCATCCTCCTCACTCCTTTCCTCCTCTGCGTGGTCATCACCATGCTCAGAGGGGTGGGCCTTAGCATACTCAGCCAGGAGCTCCTGGAGCCCTTGTTTGGTTGGATGCTGGCCCATTGGTATATTTTTAAGTTTACATAAGGACCTTATCTCTTTGAAAGACAAATGAAGATAAGGGGTGAGGTCGAGCTCCTCAACCATGTCCTGTATGTCATTATTATTTTCACTAATAGCTGGGTTGTTTTCTTGAGACATTCTAACAAAAAGTTCTAACCCCTCTACCCTTGACTATAGTGACTTTTTATTTTCTACAATTTTAAAGGGACTTAAGCAAGGCCCTAACAAGACTTTTAGTAATTTGGTAAAAATGCCAATTTGAAAAAATCAGAATTCTAAAGGCAATTTAAGAGTTCTGTCGTGTGATCAGATGGTAACCAAGTAGTCCAACAATGCAAGTTTGTATCCCACCGCTGATCCACCAATGTAAGAAAGTGGCTCTGTATATACTGCACCAAAGTAAGGTTCAGTGTGCACAGAGTCCACAGTCCCCAGAGGTTTGGCAGAGGCTAAAGTTAGATATAACCTTACTCTCTAAAGTGGTAGCTTGGTCGAGCAGTAAGGCAGTATCAGAGGACAGTGTAAAGCATTTGTTGTACACACTCAGTCAGCAAATGAAGCCACACACTCAAGAACTGAACTCTAGGCCAATGGTTTGTATATAAAAATATAGTTGTTTTATTTTAGAACCAACAATGGGTGTCAAAATATACTTTCTCAGAATGAGATGCTTTAGTTAACTACTGTTCAATTGGCAATAGACTTTTGAATGCAATAGTTACAGTTGTTGCAATATGCAACACAATTTTAAACACAATTATACATTGAGCTCAATGGAAATTTCTGGTTAAATGCAATAGATTACTTTTTGGATTACTTTTTCTAACCACGGGACTGGATCTTGGATTCAGTCCCGGGACACTTCCTGTAAACAGGTGAGAAAAAGCGTTTTGGTTATGGTAGTGATTTTTGAGGAATATTACTGTATTTCAAAAGTTGACACTTAGAAACTTTTCTGGGTAAAATTACCAATGTTATCCTAGGGAAGGAAATACAGTTTGCAAGCAAAGTATGTTTACGTTATTTTTGTAATCCAGTGCTGGACTCCTAGGTTCAGCACTGGGACATTTACTTAAAACAGGTAAGTAATTACGTTTTTGTAGTTTGTACGATTTTTAAAGAATATTTGTATGATTCAGAAATCGACACTTAGAAACTTTTTCAACAAAAAGCAGGCAATGATATCCTATGAGAGGAATTTCCAGTTACTGGTAAGTACGGTAAAAATTACTTTTCATGGTCGGTACTGGACTAAAAGATGCAGTACTGAGGTCTCTCCTGATAGTAGGTGAGTAATTCGGAATTCGTTACTGTTGTGATTTTTAAGCAATATTTTGGTATTTCAAAAGTGGACAGTTAGAAGAAATTTCACAGAAAACCAGTCAATGGATCCCTATGTAAGAAAATTCAATTCGCCGGTAAGTTACTTTTAACGTTACTTTTGTAATCCAGTGCTGGACTCCTAGGTTCAGCCCTGGGACATTTACTTAAAACAGGTAAGTAATTACGTTTTGGTAGTCTGTACGATTTTTAAAGAATATTCTTGTTTTTAAAAGTCGACACTTAGAAACTTTTTGGAAGAAAAAGTGTCCATGTTATCCTATGAGGAAAAATGAGTTATCGGTCTCGAGGTAAGTAATCGGTCTTTTGAGTTAGGGTTCTGGGGTTAGACTCAGGGGTCTCCCAGGGTCAGTGATGCACTGTTGTTGCACCCTCAGCGGCACTAGGGCGGCCGGGTGCAGAGTGTTGAGGCCCAATGTTATCCTATGGAGGATAGGGGGACTCCGGTTGGTGGCGGCTGGCAAGCAGGCCACGGGGTTGTGGGAGCAAAGCTCCTAGGGTTAAGCTCAGGGCACGTTGGGGACCAAGTTAGCACCAAAGAGGCACCCTCAGCGGCACTAGGGCGGCCGGGTGCAGAGTGCTGTTTTGAGGTCGGGTGCCCTGTTGATTTCAATGGAAATTTTCGGTTTTGGTTTTCAGCTGCAGGCTCGGTCCAGGAAGACTTCCAGGAGGAACCAACAGCTGGGCAGGTAAGTTGGAGGGCTCGGGGACGTAGGTGCACCTCGGGTTCCTTTCTCCAGGGCGCAGGGCGTCTGGATGCAGGGGTGTCTTTTGAGGTCGGATTTCACCTTACCGGGCCACTCGCGGTTGGGGGTTCTCCGTGCAGAGGCTGCAGGCGACGTCGGGGAGTCCTGGAGGGGTCAACCCACGGTGGACTCGGACTCTGGAGAGCTGGGGGACCTCGCTGGGACCGGTGGGCCACTTGAACTCGGGCTGTAGGCGACGGGTGCAGTGGTGGTTCCAGGCGTCGGGTTTCTTTCTCCTCAGCAGGCTCGGAGTCTTTGTTTGGTGTTTCTTTTGAACAGAGCTGCTGTTCACAGGAGATCCGGTCTTTGTTGAAGGCAGTCAGTCCTCCCTGGGGTTCTGGAGGTCGCTGGCTGCAGGACAAGACTATTTTTGGCGCAGGATCTCTGGAAACTGCAGACGGGCCGGTAGGGCTGGGGCCAAGTCAGTTGTTCTCTGCAGTCTCCTCTGCTGGGCGTCTTCTTTCGTCCTTTTTCTTCTTAGGTTGCGGGAATCTAAGGAAGGAAGGTTCAGGGTGCCCCTAAATACTAGATTTAGGGGCGTTACAGGTAGGTAAAGGGCAGGGACCAATGGGTCCCTGCCCTGGGGTGGGTACACCCCTATCCTGCCACTCTCCTGTGGGAGGGGGCAGGAGCCTAGTCCTGATTGGGCAGGGCTCCCCATCTTCAAGATGGCGAGAGCCCGGAGATGTGCTTCACCTCGCCTCCCCCACCTGAGGGGTGGGGTTGGCAGAGGGTGGCACACCCCTTTCCTCCCTTGGTGTTTCCCTCCAGTCTTCCCACCAGGATGGGGGAGGAACCGGTGGGGACCAGTTGCTGAGTACAGCAAGTGGTCTGGGGAAGCTCACAAAGGCGGAATGCCTTTGAAGCTTCCCCTGCCCATCCTGGGGGAGGGGCCTAGCACCTCACCCAGGACGTGCATTGTTGCAGGCCCGGGAGAGCGGATGGCTCTCTACCCAGGGGTCCAGCAACATGTCTGCTGTGTGGCAGCCTAGGCAGCCCCTCAGACAAGACGTGGATTGTAGGTTAGGTTCAGGGGGTAACTCTAAGTTGCCCTCTGACGTGCATTTTACAGTAAATCCCACACTGGCATCAGTGTGGGTTTACTGTGCTGAGGAGTTTGATACCAAACTTCTCAGTCTTCAGTGCAGCCATCATGGTGCTGTGGAGTACGTGCTGACGACCTCCCAGCACCATATACTCGGAATGGCAGCCCTGCACTTACAGTGCCCAGGAATGGGCCTGGGTACTGTAGGGGCACAGGGCTCATGCACCTGTGCCCTCACCACTGGCATAGGGCACCCAGCTAGAGGGGTGACTGAGGTATGCCAGGGCAGTGTGTTTAGGGCATGGCACACAGGGATGTGTGCCATGTCGACTCTCTGTTTTGTTCTGCACCAAGACACTCAGCCTGCAAGGGCAGTGTGTGTGTGTCAGGGTACAGGGCCTCTAAGGGTGGCACAATAAGTGCTGCAGCCCTTAGGGGTCTTCTCTGGTCACAGTGCCCTGGGTACCTAGGGTACCATTTACCAGGGGCTTACCTGTGGCCAGAGATGCCAATTGGGTTTAGGCTGAGTACAGTTTTTAGGGAAGGAACACAGGCCCTGGGTACCTGATTGGCAGGGATCCAGGGCACACCAAGGAAAAGTGCATCAGTTATCAGGCAAAAAGTGGGGGGGTTACTGCAACAGAAACCCACTTTCCTACAGTAACCACCTGCGTTTGTCCGATAAGTCAGTCCAGCAAGCATTTTCGTCAATGCGTCCCGTCCTTTCCTTCCATACTGTCAGTTCATCTGCAGTCGCTTCGCTCTGTATGTCCTTTACACTCTCCACTGTATTCTCAAACATCTCATTGTCTGCCACCCATCTAGCTGGTCCTGCCACAAACATCTTGTTCATTTTCAGTCTCGCTGTCTCTTTGGATGTCTGATCTGCAAACGCATTCCCTCTGCCCACATCGTCCACCACAGCTTTGTGCGCACTACACTTAATGATAGCCAGTTTGTCGGGTAATGTCAGTGCCGATAACAGTCTAAGTATCAACGGACCATGTTGTATCTTCTGTCCATGTGATGTGAAAAACCCTCTCTCTGCCCACAGTCGCTCAAAGTTATGCGCCACCCCAAACGCGTACTGGCTGTCAGTATAGATGTTAACTGCCAATCCCTCACTTAACTCACAAGCTCGTAGGAGAGCAACCAACTCCGCTGCCTGCGCTGACTGATAGGGGACCCTGGAAGTCTCAACTACAATGTGTAATGTAGTGATCGCATATGCTGCAGTGGTGGTGCCATCCGGCAGTTTGAAACATGAGCCATCGACATATAGTTCCCCTTGGGGTTCAGATAGGGGAACGTCAGTCAGGTCTATCCGTCCCTTCGTTTCTTCCTCAATCCGAAACAAAAAATCATGGACATCATTATCCTTTTCGTCAGAAGGGAGGGGTAGTAACGTGGCTGGATTCAGAGTGGCACATCATTTTATAGTGACATGTGGGGCAAATAGAGTCAGTTCATATCCTGTAAGACGTGCACTGGTGAGGTGCTGTGTCTTTGTCTTATAATGTGTCCACAGCGTGCGGTACCATCACTGTGAGGTCAGTATCAAGGACGAGCCCTGCCGATTGTCTGATAGATACTGCAACAGCCGCTGCAGCTCTTAGACAGCTCGGGAGCGCTCTGGGGACATTGTCAAGAATAGCAGAAAAATAAGCACAGGGTCTTTGCTTACCACCGAAACCCTGTGTTAACACTGAAAGCGCACAACCTTCCGCCTCGTGTACATAGTGCACAAAAGGCTTCTGGTAGTCAGGGGTGCCAAGCACAAGTGCAGAACAAAGCGCAGTCTTCAAGTGGTCAAAAGCTTTTTGGCATGCAGGTGTCCAAGGCAAGGGTTCATGCACATCTTTAGTAGTAAGGTAAACAAGGGGTTTTGTTAATAGGGAGAAATTGGGAATCCACTGACGACAATAGGAAGTTATACCCAAAAACGCGCGTACCTCGCGTTGGGTTTTGGGAACAGACATGTGTTAGCAATAGCAGCTATACGTTCAGGTGTTAGTCGGTGACCCTCCTTCGACAGTAGGTGACCTAAATAGGTGACTTCCTGTCGACAGTACTGAAATTTTGGTAAGGACACCTTATGTCCATTATGTGCCAGGTGCAACAGCAAGTTAACCGTAGCTTCCTTACAACCCTCCTCTGTATCCGAAGCCACTAACAAATCATCCACATACTGCAGTAACACATTACCTGGGGGAAGCTCTAGAGAGTCCAATTGTGCCTTTAAAGCCTGACTGTAAATGCTAGGGCTCTCAGTGTACCCCTGTGGAGCACGACAGAATCTGAAGCTGCGGCCTGCTAAAGCGAAGCCAAAAAGATGGCGGCTGTCTGGGTGAATGGGGATACTGAAGAAAGCGTTCTTCAGATCCACAACAGAGAAGAATTTTGCCGTGGGCGGGATCATCGTTAATATCGTGGTGATGTCTGAGACAACAGGGTACTGAGGTATCACCACTTTATTAACTTCTCTCAGGTCAATCACTAATCTGTAAACATCTGGGTCCGTGTCAGAACAGTCTGTTGGGGCCTTTTTAAGAATCGGAAGAATAGGGCTGTTGCACACATTCGGGCCGTCTCCTCCACCACCCCCGTCTGTATCAAGTCCTGTATTATTTGCAACAAGGCCCTTTCTCCTGCCTGGGAAATCTTATACTGAGGTGTCCGAGGCAGCCTGGCGTCAGACTTAACCTTAATAGAGACAGGGGGAATGTTTAGTAAACCTACATCCGTATCACCTGTGGCCCACAATTCTCGGGGAATGTCATAGAATTCAGGGGGGAGAGGGTCATCTTTCGCAAAACATTGCCTAGCAGGGGTGACTCGCGGACCTAGAGTAAGGTAAACACCATCTGGGGAACAATATATAGTCGCGTGCAACCTCTTTAGCAAATCCAGTCCCAACAAATTCTCACCACAATGTGACGTTAGCAAAAACGGCGAGTCCACAGTGTACGGTCCAATCATCAGGGAAAGGGGTTTGGAAATGGGGCTAATAACCGGTACACCTGAGAAACCTACCGAAACATTGTTCTGGCCAGACAGAGCCGCCCCCGGGACCAGGGAATGGGAAACAGAGCTATTCATAGCACCTGTGTCAACTAGAAATTTCTCAGTGGAACCCTGTAAATCGGCAACAACATACGGTCCTTGCTGATCTATGGGTACCGGAACTGGTCCCGTGCTCTGCCCCTGGCTGTCCTAGTTGTGTGAATAGCCAGTCACCCCATCCATATCATAGTCCTCATGATAGTACTGTCGTCCCCCTGCTCCATCGAAATAATTCCCACTCTGTCTATTTCCTACCTCGCTGTCTCTGCGCATGTCCCTGCACATGTCCCCTCGTCCTACGCCTCCGCGGCCCCTTCCTCCAGAACCTCTTATTTCCTCCTGCTCTCCACTCGACTGCAACTCTGGACATACGTCTTTCCAATGCCCCTCCTTTCTACAATTAGCGCACTGATTTCTTCCCAGAGGTGCTCTCGAGGCACCACCTCTACCGGACCTCGCGGGCCAAAGCCTGAGCCACGTCCTCTACCACCGCCTCTTGCCACTTGCTGTAACAACACTCTCGTCTTCAAATCCTTTGCTTTCTTCTCAACTTTCTCCTTATTCTCATTCTCCCTATGTTCATAGTACTGAGCCATACTCAAAATCACTGATGGGGTGGACGTCGTCCACGTGCTCTCCGCTGCTTGTAATCGTGCCGCCACCTCTGGCAGCAAATTTGTGACAAATCTATTTACAAATAGTCGAACTCCCCCTTCCTGCGCCAAATCTTGACCACTTAAGTCTAAAAACACCCCTTCGAACCTAGTAAAGAAATTGGAGACACTCTCATCCTTCTTCTGTCGACATGCCGTCAGCTTATCCCAATCCACTTTCTTAGGCGGGATAAGGGAGTGCATGTAAGTAATGACCCGCCCTGGCAATGCTAGTATTTCTGCCCCAGGCTTCTCTCCGGGTTTGCGCTCTTTGTCCCATTCCCTAAGCTCAGCCCATGTTCCACCTAATTCTAATGCGTGATCCTGGTCATGTACTTGTCTCCAAACATCAACTGGTACCAACAGTCCAAAAAACAACTCTATGTCTGCTAACGTCATCACAGTGGAAGAGGCTGCTTCAGTCAACTCCTTATAGTACGCTGTCGGATTCTTCTGTGGATCTGGCAACTGACTCTTTAATGAAAGAACCTCACTCCTCTTCCAAGGAGTGTAAACCCATTGCTCTTGAAACCGAGCATCAACTCGCTGTCTTATTACCGCATTCGTGCTGTCACGCAATTCCGGTCCTTCAGGATGATAAATGGGGTGCACCTCTCTCATGGGATGCTGGGTCCCCAATAGTGGAACTTTCTGATGTAACCGACCTCTATAACCTACCAGTGTCGTTACATTACTAAATACTTCATTCGGAGCCATATCAGTCATGTACACTCTGTCTCGTATGTCGTAAATAGCCTGCGGCGCCGTTCCTTGAGAACATTGCTCCCACAATGCAATCAGAGTGTTGGACATGTGTTTCAAAGCAAGTTGCTGTATGAAAGGCTCATAATCTGTCATCACACTCCAGATGTCCTCTACACTATAAATCGGGTGCCGAACCCACTGAGCTGCCTGGTTCGCTACAACCTGTCTCTCCTCTAGACCTACTGCTGAGCGCATTAACACTTTCCTCACAGGGTCTCGCACTACCGATCGGTCATTATCTGTTTGTCCACACGCCGGGGTCTGCGTCACCGACTGGGGTGAAGCGCTTGCAGAAGATGAAGCGAAAACAGGACTAGGTCCCCCCGTATAATGTTCCAAGACGGGAGGTGTAAGTGAAGGGGAAGTGGGCACAATGGTAGCAGTTCCCTGTTGCGGGGGAGGGGTCAGAGCAACAGCGTCCTGTGGATCGGGCAAAACAGTCCCTCCCTCCGAGGCAGCAGAAGTAGGGACCGTGGGGCATATTCGCTGTGGGGCATATGGCGGCGGCGGGCGGGAATCTAAAACATCCTCAATCAGTTCATCCCTGTCTTCTCTAGCCACATAACTTTTATTTACTTGCAACCGGAACCTCCTATCCTCGCATTCTATTCCTTTCTCTGTCTTCGCCCTGTCATACGCAACTGCTTTCTGTGTAATCGTTTGCGTATCTTTTCGTCTAGCAGCCTTCTCCTCCCTCAAGCGCTGTTGCCTCGCCTCTTTCTGCCACACACGCAAAGAGTCGAACATAGACTGCCGACTGCGCCTAGAAAACATTTTATCTTGCAAGTAATTTATTTTCTGTTCGTCGAAGGAACCAGTAAGCGGCCACTGCAATTCAACATTGTCTTTAGTGTACTTGTGCCACAACGTATTAAACATAATCGGAGCAATTCCATGTTTAACATAGATATCAAAACTTGGAGTGCCCTCTGGAGGTGCGGGCTGGCTCTCTTCCAAGCGCGCGTCCGTAGTGCCGCAGCAGCATCCAAAGCATCTAAGTTTACTATGACTAGGCATTCTATAACATATAGACAACACATATAATTTAGAAATTTGAATAAAAATAACCACAATTACTTTCAGAAACCCCAAACGCTTCACCCACCTACACCACATTCTCGCAGGCAACACTTTGCAATTTACAACATAATAAAAGGGCAGGAAGAAAGATAGATTGGGAAACTGCAAAATATTTACGCAACCAAGATACTCGTTCCGACGCTCACTCACTGCACACACACACACTCCTTTCATCCATCCTCGTCAGCATCAATCCTAGCCACCCCAGTCTCCACCACGACAATATCTCAGTAATCCCGGTATTACACCACACGTCAGAGAAAGGAAGAACAAAACAATTCCTAAATCATACCCCAGAACCCTTTCACTAACCGACACAGCTCACCAGCTAGTGTCTATTCGATACAGAACACGTGTCTCCCAATACCATGTAGGGCATAACCCGTCAATTCATGCCCACTCCAGAGGACTTACCCAGATCAACACAAACCAAAAATGAGCCAGTCTGCTGACTGCTCCAGAGACCGAAAGACAGGCTTTCGCCACAGACGTTCCTTAGATCATTCCGACACACTCCCCGGACCTCACCTGGGACCCTTCTGGCTAGCGTTGCTCCAGACCTTTCCCAGAGCCTTCCGAAGCCTGTCGCAGACCTCTCCGAGGACCGTCCGGCAGGTTGCTCACACCTCCCTGTGAACACCGTGCGTCCTTCACCAGAAGTCTCCAATAACTCACCAACATCTGGCAGACTACCTGTGAGTATCCCCGGGCTCTTTTGTAAATGAATAACCAATTTCAATTTGCCCGGTGAACCGCTCACAGGTACTCTGTGGTCCTCAAGGGCCCGCCGACCCACCACACAATGGCGTCATTCCTCCACAATTCAAATCACTCACCTGGTGCACGCAGGTCACAAGTTGTTCTCCACTGCCGACCCTCTGGACCAAACGGTCCGCTCCAAGGTTTCGCCTTGAGGACTCCGGCCCAGGGCCACTAGCCGGGGATCCGCCCAATCGGGAAGGCGGAGCAGCTGCAAGATCCAAACTCGGTCTTGTACATAGGGGGCCCCCGATCCGCCTGTCCGACCAAGTACCACCCCGGCCCCTACAATCTGATTACAGATAAGGAGGCCCTAATGCGGGGTCCCTGTTCGGGCGCCATTCTGAAGGACGTGGCTACTCAAGGGCCACGCGGGTAATCACCACCTTCTATGCCTTCCCAAATGACAAGTCGGTCAGACAGTGGAGAAGATACAAGCGTTTATTAGCATATAACTCTATAGAGGAGCCCATCAGAACCTCACCATAGGGAGAGCATCGAGAGGACTGGCCCCCAGCCTCTGGTAATACAAGATAAACCCCTTGGGAAGCCTCGGCCACGCCCCTGGTGGAAAGCTACCAGCCTGAGCTGGACATGAACAATGGAGGCACAACGAGATGGGTCTGCACCTGCCAGCAGGTCGTGTTATCAGCGGCTCAAGGCCGCTGAGCCGAGTCCCAGCATCTTCCCTATGTGAGAACATCATGAAGTGTACCCATCGGAATGAGAAAACAATCTTACTCTCATTAGCGGGTGCAGATGTAGCCTTGGGCATGGCAAAGAGAGGAAAAAAAACCATATCAAATGTACGGTTTTGCTGAAGCAAACAGTTTCACATCTAGGCCTAGAGTGAGGCAAAGGCAGACTGACAGTGATTACGAAATTTAAAATGGAGGCACTTTAGTCAAACAGGCCCTACTGCTTCATACATAGTCTATTAAGCCGCAAACACGAATCTCAGTGTGTAATATAGCCACACACGGCTAACTATATGCAACATAATTCATTGATATGGACAAAAGATAATTAGAAACCATCACACTGAGGATTCATCTCTTTGAACCAAATATTGTGGAAACTATAATCAGGGAAACTGAGGCTGAAAGCATTTGTGTTATAATTGATCTTGCTAGGCACCACTGCAGAACATCGACTAACATTTTCTCATTTTTCTATTTTGCAACTTAAGATTTGTGCAATATGAATCTACTTTTTAAAATGTATTGACTCCTTTTCAATTCTGCTTTATCTTTATCTTCTTAATGGTCACAGCAAATGAACTGCTGTCATAGGGTCCTATGTAATAATGTACTAAATACATAATATTTGGTGAACATTTAGGGTGCATTTTTATTGGGAGAAGTGTAGGAATGACGGGTGGTAGGAATTTTATGGATCCTCACAGATTCCTGATTTTTCCACCCAAGAAATATGAGGAAAATATGTGATTTAGCTAAAGTTTGGTGTACTGGGATCCACATAAGATACTCCCCTCCCCTGCTCTAAGTACCTTGTTTTCAGAAATGTCTGAACCTGGCAGGTTTTCCTGGGTGCCAACCAAGCTCTGGCCTAATTACTGCAGCTACCCATATCACTAGAATTGGCCAATTTGGACAGCAAAATCTTGATGTTTCCTTGTGTCTTAGGGTGCTTAAGGAGCCTTCACTTTAACAGGTAATAGCTCAGTCACACAGGGAACTTGCCAAGGAGGCAGACCTCTGGGTGAGTAGCAGAAGGTCTGGAAAGGCATTTGGGAGTAATCCTACCGAGAGTGTCTCAGGTTCCCCCCAACTGAGGGCAGGGGAGGTTCATAGTAGCCCAGACAGTTCCCAGTGTAGTGGGAGGGGTAAAGGGTCCCATGTCCCTTCTCGGAGAAGGTGGAGAGGTGGGGGTGAGCGAAGTCCCAGTGTGCCCTATGCCCAGTCCCAGATCCTGGAGAGTACCCCAAAGGGGCCCCAGGAGGGAAGTATATTCCATACTGAGAGACTATCAACTTAGGGGGACCCCATAGTGTCAGTGGAACTTGTGGCAACGACTGATGCCAGCGTCCAACCAGTTCTGGTGTCTGGCAGTACCACTCTGCAGAGGAGGGTGAAGAAGCCCAGATGGAGGAGTTTGAGAGGAAAATAAGGACTCTCCACTAACTCCTGTTCAGCCTAAGGGTACAGACACTGGGTTGGAGAATCGGGTTCAGGGTACCACCCCTGACCTGGGGGAAGTGGCAACTGATACCAGAGTCCTTACAGTTTTGTCTTCTGGGGGTACCACACCTAGATGGAGGGTGCGGAACCCCAGAAGTAGGGGCCAGAGGGGGAGAAAGGACTCACCCCTGACTCTGGTTCAACCCAAGGGTCCAGACCCTGGGTTGGGAGACCAGTTGCAGGGTAGAACCTCTGAACTGGTGGGAAGTGGAGTGGAGAGAGGATGCAATGCACCTGGGGCTACTGCCCCCCACTCTGAGAAACCACAGAGAGCAGAGACCTCTGGATGGCCTCGTCCTGGCTCTGTTTGGGGCCCACAGATAAGGGGAAGAAATCCCCATGGGTTTGCTTAGTGGTTCCTGAGAGTTTAGACAGAGGGATCCAACTGGGTTCAGAGAGGCATAGAACTGGAATGTGCAGTTGCGGGCCAGGATCCATGTTCTATTGCCTCAAGCAGGGAAGCCCATCAAGGTATTGATTAGTCTACCCTGGCTTTAGGTTAGAAGAGTATTTGTGTTGGGCCTGGCCCTTTTTGCAGGTTTATCTCCAAACTTTCTGCCATCTTCCTCCTATTTTTCAGACCTTCTCTTTGTTGGCTCTAGGACTCTGGGCACTTTACCACTGCTAATCAGTGCTAACGTACATGTGCTCTCATCTTTAAACATGGTATAATTGGTTTACACCTGTTTGGCATATTTAATTTACATGTAGGTCTCTTGTACAGTGGTCCCATATACCAAGGGCTTGTAAATTAAATGCTACTAGTGGGCCTGCATCGCAGATTGTGCCACCCACAGAAGTAGCTTTTCGAACCTGTCTCAAAGGTGCCACTGCAGTGCCTGGGTTCGCAGTTTACTGCCACATTGACTTGCCATTTCAAACTACTTGCTAAGGCCTAAACTCCCCTTTTCCTACACCTAAGTCACTCCTAAGGCCCTAAGTAGCCCTATGGGCAGGGTGCTATGCAAGTAAAATGGAGGTCATGTGCCTTTATTGTATGAAATGTCCTGGTAGTGACAAATACCCAATTTTGTTTCTCACTACTGTTAGGCCTACTCCTCTCATAGGCTAGCATTGGGGCTTCCCTTATGTGTGTTTATGTGGTAATTTTGTATCTGAAATTTGTAGGATTGCCATGTTTGGTATGTTTAAAATGGTGGTGAAAAATCATGCTTACTGGTGTTGGTGGATTTTTTATTACTATTTTAGAAATTCCACTTTTAGAAAGTGAGCATTTCTCTGTGCTTATAACTCTTGTACTTTGCAGCATGTCTCCAATCCACGTCTGGGTCAGGTTGACAGCTAAACTTTGTGCATACTTCCCAGACAGCCACCACACAGGAAGGGCAGGGCGTGACAAAAGAGGCATCTGCATTCTGATAGTCTTCCTGGGCTGGGAGAGAGGGAGGCAGGGCACACCTACATTTGTATAGGCTGTGTCCTGCCCTCACACAAAGGACTTGTTTACCCTCTACTGATGTATGGAGCCAGGGCTGGGGTTGAAAGGGAGTGTTGTGCACTTCTAAGGTTTCTTTTGAAGTGCCCCCTAGAACAAAGACAACTTTGAGTATAAGTACAGGGGTTTCTGACTCCATGTTTTGGAAGCACTTTTGGAGCTGGAACTGACCCTCTGTCAGAAGGACTGAGGCGCTGCTTAAAGAACTCATCTGGACTGCTTTCCTGTTTGTTGCCCTGCTGCCTGTTCACTGCTGTGCTGCTTAAAGGACTCAGCTGGACTGCTTTTCTGTTTGTTGCCCTGCTGCCTGCTGCTCCCTTATGCTGGTTCCACAAGTTGCACCTTGTCAAGAGGATTGCTGGGTCACCAGGATAGACCGCTATTCTGCGATCTGCCCTATGAGCTAGCCTGCTATCTTTCTTGGTGCCCCAAGTGCTCTCCATTACTAGTGCATGACGAGTGCTTTATTTTTCATCTTTATTACTCCTTTGGCTATAAATCAGCAGGAGTGAGCGCTTCTTGTCATCTACCAATGCGTGGAAAGCGATTCACTTCCCAATATGTCGACCAACAATTTGAGTAGCATATTGAGCGCCTCAATCTGCAGTTCAAAACTTGTGCCAAAGTGAAGTGCTTGGTGAGCCCTTTGTTCAGTGCCAGCCCAAGAGCATGTTGAAGGGCTCTACTTTTGACTAAGAATCGTCATGTGTTTCTGCGCTGCAGGCTTCTATGACACCGAGGGAAATCCCGCCTTCAGAAGCACAACGTCACCTAACAATGCCAACGGAGACCTCGCTCCGTGCTGCACCTGATCCTACAGAGAAGAAGAGAGACCATCCCTCGCTTCAACTCTGGGCTGCCTGTGGTGTAGGGGCTCTGTGGTTTGCCCGACACCGAGGAGAACACGTAAGTGAGGGAGCGGGCTGCTCGACCTCAAATGTATGTGTTCCCCTGGTGAGGCCTGCACTACCGCTCTAGGCTGAACTGGTGGGTGAAGTGCCGGCCCCCGTGACACAAAGAAGCCACAGTTAACTTACCCCTTCCTCTTGGCATTGGCTGTATTGTCATCCTGGCTCTGTGGGGGCCCAAACAGAGTCACTGGTTACTCACCAGTGCTGCATTTCCAGAATTGGGCTGTACCTGAGTGCTCATACTCCCAAGGGAGACATTACTGTAACCCCTCTAAAAGGGGAAACCTGCAGCTTTTGCAGCACTGTTTTTCCATTTATAACTAGGATAGGAATCTTTAAAAGTGCTTTTCTCGTGTTTGCCCCATCCAATTTTTATCATTGTGGGCTTGTTTTGTGCCAGATAACAAGGGCTAATCTGATATATATATAGGGTCACAGTGTGAGACGTGAATAGTATTTGGGGGGTAATTACCGTAACGTGTGGAGTAGGGGCACAGGTGATCCTGTGGCCTACAATGTGAGCCTAACTACTGTATCATATCTACTAGGAACACAGGTGTACTATGCCCTGTATGTTCATGGTGATTTATGGTGATTTAGGTACCTTTTCATAAGCTGCAGTATTTTTATGCCTTACATTTGCACTGAGGTCCTCAGGGATGTCGTTTTGATTCTTGCATGACCTGAGGTTGTAATGTATGTCATTTTGCCTCACATTAGTCAGGGTCATAAGTACTATATAATGTGATTGCATAATATGAACAGTAATGCTATTTCATGATGTTTGCAGCATGTAATTCTTTCTTTTATTGCACTCATTATGATGTTTGACAATTGCCTAGTTGTCAAGGTAATTATTGGTTCATGTCGTTTTGGTCTATGCTTTATGTACAATATATACAATATTTTTATATAATCTTGTGTGGAGTGTCTTTTGCGGTGTATTCATTGTGCTTCTGTGCAAGTGTGTTGCGCAAACGCTTTTCAAATTGCGTGTGGGGAAAAGCCTGACTGGTCTGTGCCAAGTGACGAAGGGGTGAACACAGGTGTGTAACTTACTTGCCCTGACTAGAGTGGTGGATTCTGCCTGACTTAGGTGCATACCCTAGCCAACCAGACACCCCATTTCTAACAGCTGTAAAGACACAATCAAAATAATTTTAATAAGCGACCATTGGCTGGTGGTATTTTTTTTTATTGTGTCTTTACAGCCCTGAGGAAGTCTAGTAAGATGAAACGTGGCTGTGCTGTTTGATTGGACGTTTTATGCGAAGACATGCATTGTACTTTTCTGCACATCACATACTGTCTGATCTTTTATCATCTGTGTTGACTTTATAATGTATTGTACCTATTAGACTAACTAATGTGACTCGTGCTATATGGTGGCATTGTAAATTTCTGACCTTGAATTTTTGCTATTCATGTTTATGCTGTATATTTTGTAATACATGGGAAAGGTTGTTTGCAATAGTTATGATTTGCTCCAATTAGAGTGCTCCAGACAATCATGCAAACCTATTCCAATAGGGTGTAATTCACTGAAAAGAAAGTGTGATTCAAAGTGTCACACATAAGCCCTGAAATGTCACACAACAACACATCGCACACATGGAAATGTCACACGTAGGGCAACTTGGCAGCTGTGTGTGGATCTATTATCTCGCCTGATTGCCAGTGGGAATCGATCTAGCTGAATGATTGGTGCGGTTACCACGTGTAGCCACTATTTAGGAGAGGCAAGCGTATAGTATTTGGTTTTATCTCCTTCAGGCATATGACGGGCTAAATTAGAGGGCGAATCAACCAAACAACCCGCTACTACCCGCCCTTGAGCCCGGTCACGCGCAGGGAGAGGAATGAATGAAATGCGATGCCTGAGTGAAGACCGAGATGAGAATGAGAGTACGATGCCAGCCACTGAACTGCGCGTGCACCCTTCCTGCACTCCCATAGGAAGACAAGCTGGTGACGTTGTGCCCTTGAAGCCGGTTACAGCGGCGCGCGCAGGCCGAGAGCTAAAGGAACTGAAGCGGCCGTAGCCTCCTTCCTTTGCCTCTCCCCTTGCGCGCGTGCAGCAGCCACAGCTCCGTGCCCCGCTCTGTTTGCAGGATGGCCGGCTACCTCCGAGGACTACACTCCGTCTGCAGCAGAGCCCATGCCAGCGGCGTTCTTAACAAGAGCGCGGGGACCCTGGGGCCCGCCGTGAGCCAGGCACAGCAGCGTAGGAACTGTGAGTATTAAAGGGTAATGGAGCTGTACGAGTATCACCGGGGAGTGAGGGCTTCGGCGCAGCTACTGTACATAGCGGGAACAGGCAATGTGGACGAGTGCTCTGCGAACATCCTTAGGGCAACGAGAGTTCTGTTGTTGGGATGTGACTACGTTGGGACAGCGTGTGCTGTGCCGGGTGGGGGTTCGGGGTCAGTGCGCCGTGTGAAGTACATTCAGGGGGTCATTGGAGCGCACTAAGTGTACGCAGGGGTAGACCAGGAGATCATGTAATCGCCGCACAGGCTTTCTCCTATAGCAAATCCATCTGAATCCCCCTAATTATGGACCTGCAACTCGGCTGCACGCCCAGCCTACTATCTTGGGGTACGGGGACCCTAATGGGTGACCAGCTCCCTAAAAGTCGCTATTTCAATGACTTTCAGCGCCCGTGCTCTCCCTTTCCAGGCGGTAAGCACCAGACTGCTGCCAGTTGAGTGTCTGGGCCCTCGCTAGAGACTGTGCCCTTCCTTTCCTCGGGTCTGACCTTGAAGGAGCCCGTGGCCCCGGTGATGGTGAATAAATATTTCATTCTACATGCACCCCCTCTTTATCACGCTCCCTGGTGGATTTTTAATTCTGGTTGCCCCTCCCCCGCCCCCCATCCAAGTCTGCCTTCCGTTAGGATCGTTAACTCTCTCAATTCTCCCAGTGTCAGTGTGAACCCTCACTGGTCCCTGTCCTTGCGGGGACCCCTCCTTAAAAAAAGTAGTGGCCTGCACCCGAGATTGAAGAGTGGTCCTCGCCTTTCTTTGAGTGTTTTTTACAGTGTCTAGTGGAAGCCTCCGTACTGCTCGCGCTTCAGCAAGTGCTGTCATTCCTAGAATGCTGCGCCTCCTGAAACCATTTGTCCTTCAACGCGGGGGGTTGCTGGTTCTGGTTTGTGCCAATGTCCTTCAGTAATCTCGTAACCCAGGACGCGTATTCATTTACTGTGCCTCTATTGCATGCTTGCGCTCTTCTGGTGGATATCTTAGCCTGTTCCTTGCCGGCAGCCCACCCCCTCCCTGCAAAAAGGGGGGGGGGAGGAGGAGGATGGGGGCAGGGAGCTCCGCTTACCTATTAATAGCAGTTACTGCTTTACACAGTGAGCTGTGACGCTGTGGGCGGCTGGTGCGAAGGGGGTGGGGGAAATTAAGATTGATTATTTAAATCTAAATGGCAAACCAAGCGCATCCAAATTTCCTGCTCCCTGGCGCATGTAAATCTTTTAGGCACTTATTCTGTGGGGTGGGGGTTAGCCGGAGGTGAGTTGAAGGGCGGCGGTGTCTGACACCGGTTTTCCCTGTGCTTGATACCAGCAAGCGAACGTGTTCATGAGGACGTTGTCAGGTGCTGGGTACCACCGTTCTTAATGTCTTTTTATGAATGGCGGGCAGCGCGGCTCTTTTGAAACAAGAGGTAGTGAAGCTTCAACGTTAGATAAGAGCGTTGACTCCCTGGGTTTTACGTAAAGAGCACACCATCCACCCACCTACCCCCTTCCACGTCCCTGATCCTCCCGGCCCTTCCAGGGCTTTAAGTGGGATGAAAAAACTAGGGGGGTCACTAAAAGGGGCGTGGCCAATGTAATTAAGGGCGTGGCTTAAAAACATATAAGCTAAAAATCTGTGCTTAGCATAGTGTGCTGCCCGACTTGTATTTTGCTCTGTCATTGCATCCAGATATATCATACAACAAGTAACATCATACCTACAAGTCAGGACTATTGGCTTTGTCAGTGGTTGTTAGTTGCATAAGATAAATAAGCAGCAACTATGGCTTGTTTATAATATTGAAAAAGCTTCCACTTTAAAGCCCTAGTGACAGCACGACAATGTTGCTGCTCCGGAGTTTCAAAAAGAGAAGGGAAATCCAGAGAGAAAATGACTCTCTTTACAGGATTTCCCTTCCCCTACAATGCTCACCTGGCATGACGTCACGCCGTAACTTCCCCACTAGTGAGAAGTGAGCAGCGTGAGCACACGCACATACATGTGTCTGCTGTCACTGTAGTCCGGAAAAAAATGGACCGCCAGGGCACAAAACAGAGCCCGATAGAGACCCGTTTCGAGGCCCCCTTTAAAAAACTGCCGGTGCTCAGCACCGGTGAGACCCGGCCCACATAAAGCCCTGATATCCGTTACTTACCAGCTGGGTTCACGTTATGCACGTCTACATGCGCACATAGATGGTTTGCATTGGCCCTTTAATATCGAAGCCCCTCCAGATTAGTGGGCACTAGTTCCTGCCGATGTGAGGTGTCGGAATCGGGCGTTCGGTACGTAACACACTAGACTGTGTGATGTTTGTTGCTTTCGCACGGCTGTCTGCAGTACCGTCGTCTGTCGCCCCGGTCTGTTTATTTACCTATTTTGAGTACGTAATTGATAGGTAGCAGGCGGATGATGTCGTGGCACCTCATTGAATTTCTGAAATGTAGAAATAATTACGAAGACGACTTCATCACTAACTTTTGCATCTAAAGTCATCAGTTGTCGTTTTGCCATGGCACCGGTTGCTCATCACAAAATCCCGGCTGCGGTATCTTCCGCGCCAGGAGTCCTGTCCGAAGGTTCTCGGAAACTGAGGGAGCCACTTTAATATTGTTCTGTCACAATGTGAGGATCCTCCTCCCCGGTTTGGCAAGTGTCCCTGGTTTGTAGTTGGTAACCACGTCCTCCATTTCCCACGCAGTACAGATCAGCGTGTTTTGTAAACTGTAATCCCCGTTGAACAAATCTGCTAGATTGCGCCAGAGGTCAAAGCAATGCCGTTCTGTGCATGTTTTACTGTTGAGATTTGACCTCTGAGATCTTGGACAGGAGACTAAAGCATTGGAAAAGCCAACTGCTCTGGCGTTGGCTGCCAACCTTTTGGGTTTGTCAACGTTTGTTTTATTTTATTATGGTTTTTATGAATTTTTTTTTTTGGTCATGTAAGGGGCCAAAACCTCGCCAATATTTTTGTTTAAAAAAACTTAACTGGAAACAAAAAAATACATTTTGGTCTCAGAAAGCACACATTGCCTTTGTAACTCTTGGCACAGAATGGAACTACTTTGTGTGCAGAAGTGCTCCTCGTGAAAGAAAAGAATACCACACCGAACAGTGAAATTAGCCAATGGTTTTAGTGGTCTGCTCCATTGCCCCAGCCTGCATGCTGTAGAGGGTGGGAGAAAAATGCAAATGATACAATGGACCAGTTGATGAAGAGGACTCGCTGAAAGTAAGTACATATATTTTTATAGAAATTTAAAAGATCTTTGAAATGGAACCCCAATAGTTTAGACAGCAATCCAAACATAGTGTTTTAGTTTCGGATTGTGTAGTTTTCACTGATTGCACACATTATTCTCATAAAAGTTGAAGTATCTGCCACAGAGGAGGTGGGAACGTTGGATATATATCTGACCAACTGTTGTTCTCCTCCTCTTCTCCTCCCCCCCCCCCCCTCCTACGATCCATCTGCTAATAAGTAACCCTCGGCGGAGTTGCACTAAGCTGCACTACGCGAAGTGCAAAAAAAAATCTCCGCCGCACTACGCAGTACAATAGAAAAATGCCGTTTGCAGTGATTGCACAGTGCCGGATGCTTGTCCGCACTGTGCAATCACTGCGAACGGCACCATGCACAGTGCAAGCGGTCCCTGCTTTCCTTTTCTGCCGCTCGAGTAGATTTTTACTCGAGCGGCAGCTTTCTCAACGCGAACGGGCAGTTTCTCAACGCGAGCATACGCGGCCACTCGCAATGAGAAACCTGACCCCCCCCGCGTTGAGAAATCTCGCCAGGATGTTGATTTTCCGCGCTCGCCAACTTGATGTTGACTATCGCGAACGAGGAAAAATCTCGCTGGGAGGTTGATTTTCCCCGCTCGCAGTCGCCGAGCGAGGGGGAAAAACTCTGCTACGCGAAGCGGAGTTTTTCGGAACTCCACGTAACGCGGAGTGCAGGAAACTCAGCAAACTCCGCGAGCGGAGTTCACCGCACAGGGTTACTAATAAGAAATATTGACTTTAGTGGAATACTTCTTGGCACATCAGCTAAGCCACTTTTTGGTTTAAATGGTGTTCAGCTCGTTGGACGCTTCTAAAGCGAGATGGTTACTCTTGGCATAGCTCTCTATTCAATCCAATTTTGGATAAACACAACACCCAGCTCTATCCTTTGCTTAGCCTGCATAATGAGTAGTTTGATCTTTAGGTCCGGACGTCCTTTGCGTTCATCTGCAATGGTTTTTATATATACATATACATGGGGTGAACTTTCTTTTGTTCTTTTAATTTTGGCACTTTCCACAATGTTTATTTTGGTCCTGGCCTTTCTGTGCCTTCCTCAGGTCACAAACTATCCTTTTCTCACACTCCTGGTTTGCCTGTCTTCTTTTACTTTCCAGCAGATGCTTGTAGACTTCTAGATGTATTTTGGATGAAAAATCTTTCTGGGGTGATAATCGGTTTCCTCCAAGGCACCTGTCCTGCCTGTTTCAGTGCCTCTCCCAACAGTTAGTCTTCTGAGTGTTTCTTAGGATAGGATTACATCAAGTCTCATTTTAAGTTGATCCAGGACAGAGACTGTCATGTTTGTGTTGCATTTCTTAAGATTTTTCCAGAATCCTTTCCTAGGGGCTCTCAAATCTGCATATCCCTTTTGTGGATTGCTCATCCTGCCTTCCGTCTCCCCCATCACTTTTATTCAGCCGCTGGTTCCACATAGCATGACCTCTCAGGTGTTAATCTAGGCAACGTGGGGGGCCACATTTTTTTATTTAGTTTATTTCTTTGCTAGGGTTGCAGATCTTTAGGGAGAGCGGATCCTAAGTTATCCCCCTCCAATCCTTTCCTCCACTCCCAATTGGTATTCCTCATGGGGTTTAGTGCAAAATAAGCAATGGGACAGATGTATGGTCAGAGTTCATTGGGTTGTATTTTGCACAACCACTGTGCACTCTGCTTATTGCTGCCATAATTGGCCTCTGGTTTAAGTATTGCTTTAAAATATAAGAATTGACCCTTTGCTTGTGAACAAACTAGCCAGTCATTTGCTAATTCAAATTCGCTAGTTGTAGCCAAGCCCCCTCTGGCCCATTGTTTCATAACGTCCCTTTAAGTGTCATCTGAACAATGTATTTTAGCTGTACATGTGGTGCTTTGTCAAAGGTTCCTGTTGATGTTGTAGTGCTGCTATGCAGAGTAGATTTCAAGTATTACTTTGTTGGCTGTTTCTATACAAAATGGAATTTTTTTTTTTTTTTTTTTTTGTATTGGTTTCAAAGCCAGCGACAGTTTAACAGTTAGCTGTGTAAAGAAGTCTTGTAACTTCAATTAGAATGTGACACCTTTATTAATCAATTGCAATTAATTTGAAGTCCTAGAGGTTAGCGATCTGGAAAAGATTGTTCGGTTTTGAAATTTGAATTGACCCGGAAGCAGCAGTTTGTTGAGATGTTAACTGTGAAGACTGGAATTCATAGGCATTTCAGACCTGATATGTAGTACCAGGTTTAGCCCTACTGATGCTCCCTATGGCTACACAGAAAAAACGTTCCCAACTAGAGAATTGGACCATATGTGTGCGTTGATCATTCTTCACTGCCTCAGCAGCCTTCTACAACCAATTGCAGCATCCTTTACACTGACTCAGGGCATCAGTAGCTTCCCAATGAACTAAGTGATGGATAGTGGCATCCTTCCTCGGCATCCACACCCACAAGGTGGTGACCCTCCGTTATCTACTGCCTGTATCCCTTATGGACTGCTAGAGTTTGTCCTCATTGACCTCTTCAATGTCTGCATGGTCCTGCTGACTGATCTCCCCCATGAGTGTTATCTGTAATCCCACATACCCTGATGCTGCCGAGCTATACCTGCCACAGTAGTAGAATGGCACAAGCTAAGTGTTTGCTGGCTGCTTCAGTACATCCAAGAGGAGGTTCCTGTTTTATTTATCTAGGACTTGAGGCATTCAGACCGAGATTCCTGGTGTGTGGGTATCACTTCTCTGCTCCAGTGTGATAGGTGGCCCTTCTTTGGCTGCCAAGAGAACGCTCACTGAATTGGACCCCTCTGCCTGACTTTACAACAGTCTACATGACTAGTGTTCGACCAGCGGAACACACCAGGCATGTTGGCTGTTTGCCTGTTGAAGAATTGGTGGTGGGAGACTAGGACACCTGCTGTGTTATAAGCCGCTGAACTTCTGTAACCTCTGATCTTGTTCTCTAAGTGGCCATTGGGGGTCTGAGTGCTACACAAATGCACGTAATAAAATAAAACACGTTTGTGTGTGCACTGGTTAAATGGTGTGCAATGTTTAAAAGAACCAGTTTCTTTCGATGCTTGAGTATGAGCACTTTTTCATACCTTGGTGCCAGGGGGTGCAGCTTTGGCTGCAATATATTACCCATTTAGAGGGTACTACTTCTGGTAGCCCAGCCTGATGCAATGATGTGTTCACTGCTGACTATTGGATGGGGTGGCCACGACTACGTCACTGATATTAGCAGCTCGGGATGATTTTGTTGAACATAAGTAGCTCTTGTTACAGAAAAGGTTGGAGACATCTGCTCTATTCAGAGGAAGACGTGCACCAATGTGTGCATCATGGGGTAGCCATATTCCTTAGGGGGTTCTGTGTCTACTCCGAGTTGAGTGCATGCATTCTATTCGACCAAAAGCACTAGTACCTTTGAATGAATTGGCCTAGGACGTGTATGGTAAAGAGGGCTGCGTTTCAATCTTTGTCATAAATTGGAATGATCTTCCTTTGGGACATTTCTAACGTGTGCTTCGATGGAGGCCGTCTTTATTCCTGGTGGGGAAGCGGGGAATCGTTCATCCTTGCATTTGAAGGGGGGAGCGTGGCGTGGGTCCTTTATCCGGGCACTTGAATGAGGGAACGGACGTCCATTAACTTGGCACGGGAGTGGGGGGCGTCCTTCGTCTTGCATGTAACGGAGAAGTCCTTGCTCAGGTGTACTGTGAATGACCTTCACAGGTAGCGGCTTGCTGATTAAGTGAAACTAGTTTCTCCTGCCTCGGGGTGGATCGCTGCCCGTTTAAACTCACTCTGTTGCCTCAGTAACCCGTGCGTGATTTCAAAGTTAAAGTTTCAGGCGCTGCTCTCCTTTTAACCTTAAGCGCGTCGGCGGAAAACGTCCTGTGTGAAGTAAGTTGACCCGTCGGCATACTGGTTGCCTCGGATACTAGAGGGAGAATCGCGCCACCACAGTGCATGCAGTGCAAGGAAGTGAGCTAGACCACGCGATAAAAAGTGCTTGTTGATAATTCTAATTTACAGCTGAAATAACAATAAGCAGTATTCCGCTCAACCGCCTAAATGGCTAGAACACATTGTGTAGTGTAAACCCCCCTCGTTTTAATGTGTCCAGGGTGACTCTTAAAATGCCAACATTAAGTTTATTTTAATGAGGGCACGTCCTAGGGCATCCCTGCCTCCAGGAGGACACTCATGCAAGACGCCCACACACCCATCCCTCTCAGGCGTCATCCAGTCCTGTGATCCTGCTTCTAAAATGGGAGTTGGGCATTTGTCTAAACTGTACTTTCTAACCACGCGCATGGCCAGCATTTACTTTACCTTGAGCTATGCTCAGATTACTCTGTGATAGCAGCGAGCCTTCCATAGAAAGGGTACTACCTCCTGTGTTACAGTATAGTTACAGTACACACACACTTCCATATCAGGTGGTGTTTGATCACGGATTGGCTTCATTGCTGATTTGCAGTTGGGTTGTATCAGATTATTTGGTGTGCCAGATGGTAAAGGTCCAGTCTGTTTGACTGGTGTTAATTGGATCTTTTCTACTTCGTCAATGGATGTTGGATGACCCATATTACCTTGTCCAGTATGGAGAATTGTTTTCATTTGAAGTGCCTTTTTGCGTGTGTGCTCTACCATTTGGCATCTTGTTCTTTACGGTTGGCAGTTACCTGTTGCTGGTGTGCTTGATTTTGCTGTAACGTTGGTAGATTACTGGAAAGAAACATGAATTGCACTGATACTTGGTGTGAATCATTCTTTTCAGGATTGTATTCGGTTTGAGTTGTCTAAGGTTTTGGTGCTTTGTGCCAGAGAGACTGCATCATTTGCTTAGGTTCTCTGTAGGCTTTGTAGGGATAAATCCGGGTGCGTCATTTTGAGCCATAATGTAAAGGTTACCTTATAGACAACTGTTGTATTACTGGTGTACATACCAGCACATTTTTAGGTCTTGCCGAGACAGCACATGTGCTGTCTCCTCAAGACATTTTGTTTACTGTTGGCAGCTTACAGCCTGCCCATCTCTTCCCATTTGTTAGCTTTGCCACTCTCATATGCCTGCTTGTATCTGGTCAGCACATGACTGCTTCCTCTGCTGAACCTTCCCCTGGAGCATGGCCCAAGTACTTGTCCTTCCCCTGTTTCTCCCGTGGGAGCTACTTTTTTTCTTTAACCAGCCTTTGCTAGAGCACCACGGCCATCCCTTTCCCTCCCGTTTTACTGCCACTTCCGGCCCCATTGCTTGTTTATTCAAGACACTGTTTCCACTTTAATTTCAAGGTATCTTGCAAAGCTGGCGTGGCAGTGCACTTGTGCCGTTTCACAAACATTTATGCGTGGATCCGTGCACAAACATCACATGTTGTGCAATACTTTTAATTTTTTGCATTCCAGTGGCGTATGTATACTGAACATTTTGTGTGTATTTCTTTCACAAATTCTGGTATACAGCAAGGATATTAGGTAAAGGTGCCCTGCTCGCAAATTGTTAGTTCAACATCGGTTGCCCTGATAAAGTTTTACAAAGAAAGTGCCCGGTGACCGTGCCTTGTATCAGCGGGTTGCCCAGAGCGAAGCACTTAAGAGCTTGCCTTCTCCAATGTGTGTGCTGGCCAGTGTATGTAACAACACTACAGCCCCGCCAAAAGCAATTGCCAAAGCCAATAGGTTCCAGTGGCAAATTATTGGCTTTGCCAATGCTTGATGTATTTGCCACGGATGCGTGTGAATTGTTTTAGCAGTTTACACCCAAAGTCCACTTGGGTGATTTCACTGTCCATGAAACAAGGGTTTTGCAACTTTTGACTTGTTTTATGAAATGTGTTTTTGGAACCTTCCTGTTGCAACATAAATTCAGATTAGGGGCATGTTCAGAACACTTTGCTTTGCGTTTTCCGTTCATAACCGGAGCGTGTGGAAGGAGTTAAAATACCACTTCTACTTTATACTGATTCAGTCCTACTGAGTTGGCTCGGACCCAGAACGTCCTTCAAGCAGAGAGCCAAAGATGAATACTGTCTCAAGAATAAACAAAATAAATTCTTCAAGAACGAGAGCAATGGGCTGAGGTTCACAACAAAAGGCACCCAACCAAGCCTCTCCTTACTTCTGCAAGTGTAGAAGACTGAAACTGCTAAATATCTATGGTAATCCTCTCTGCTACGTCACTGGAAACATCTCATAGGAGTGTCCACCATAGGAGAGGGCCTGGCCAAGGGTCTTCTGTTTTCCTTTGGTGCTTAATATCTGTTGGTGTGTCTGTACTTTGTATCTCTAATTTGTTTTGAAAGGACTTAATATCCAGGAATAGTTTAATCAGATTTGTATTATTCAAGCTTCAGTGCAAATCTTCCTGAGTCGTTTGTGGAACACATTTTAGCCTGTGACATTTCAAGAATCATGTTTTCTTAATGAGTGGAACTAAGGTGTAATTACTGGGCATATTTAGCTCTAACATCTTTTATCAATTTGGAATGGAAGCATTTGTACGCAAGTTTGAATTATGTTATATGGGTTTGTAAAGCGCACTGTTACCCAAGGGTGTCCTGGCGCTGAGCACTGTATGCCTGGGGCAGTAAATACCTGGTGACCTCCCCCCCTGAGCCCAGCTGAGACTAAGCTGAAAACAACCAGGTTTTCAGACCTTTCCTAAACGAAAGGAAATCAGTACCGGTCCTTAGATATAACGGAAGACCGTTCCAGGCATTGGTGGCTCTAAGGACAAAGCTCTTCCCACCCCAGTTAGCCTTTCTCATTCTAGGAACGACCGCCCGCTTTGCTTCCATTGAGCGCAATGTTCATCCCGGGAACATACCATTGAATGCGCTTTTGTAAGTCTTCAGGGCCCGTTCCAGTCAGGGACTTAAAGACCGTGCAGAGAGCCTTAAATTGGACTCGCTGTAAGATTGGGAGCCAGTGAAGATGACGTAGGTCATTTCTGACCGACATAAACCTAGGAGTGCCTGTCAGCAACCTAGCTGCCGTGTTCTGCACCATCTGCAATCTATTGAGGTGTTTTTTGTTAATGGTCAGGTACAGACTGTTACAGTAGTCCAGACAGGACAGAATGAGGGCTGAGACGACTGTTCTAAAACTTTCTTCTGTGAGGAAAGGTTTTATTTTCCTCAAGGTCCTCAGAATAAAAAAGCTTGTCGACACCACCCCGCTAACCTGGTCCCCAAATGTGAGGGTGTTATCCATAATCACCCCCAAGTTCTTAACTTTCCGTGAGGGGGTTGGGGGCGGGCCCATAGCGCTGGGCCACCATGCTGGAGTCCAGAGGTTAGGGTTGTTCCCAAAGATAATCACCTCTGTTTTGCCTGCATTCAACATCAAGCAATTAGCAGACATCCAGCCAGTTATTGCTAGCATGCAGTCATGGCAGCTAGGGGCCTTTTCTGCTTCCTTACCTCTCTGCAGAGATAACACGATTTGGGTGTCATCTGCGTAAGAGGTTAGGAGTAGCCCGAAAGATCTTATAAGGGCAGCCAGCGGTCTCACATAAATGTTAAAAAGCGTCGGACTAAGGGATGACCCCTGTGGGACTCCACAGGGGATGGAAAAAGGTTTCGATCTGTCCCCACCTAGTTCTACCGTTTGTATTCTATCGGCCAAAAATGATTTTAGTAGGTTCCAGGCCGTACCCTGGACCCCAGCCTCCGATAAACGGCCCATCAGTACTTCATGATGGACCGTATCGAAGGCTGCCGACAGATCCAGCATGATCAAAATGGCGGAGCCTCCCTGGTCCACAGCCTCACGCACCTCCTCCGTGGCTTTGATCAGCGCTGACTCCGTACTGTGTCCCGCTCGGAAACCGTATTGAGAGGGATCCAGCATATTGTTTTTCTCAATGAACAGACTCAGTTGCATGTTCATAGCCTTCTCGAGTATTTTAGCTGGTAACGGGAGACGGGAGATGGGACGGTAGCTATTAGGATCACTAGGATCTAGGTTGGGTTTCTTGATTAGTGGCAGAATTGAAGTAGTTTTCCATGCTATAGGGTAGTGCCCTGCCCTCATTATAAGATTCAATAGGGAGGTTAGAGTGTCAGAAATAACTTCCGGGGAAATTTTGATTACTGCAGCTGGACAGGGGTCCATGGGGGAACCTGATCTGCAACCCATCAGCAGATTAGTAACCTCTTTGTTCACCAAAGGGGTGAATCTATTAAACATGGGAGAATTGTCGATTACCATTTTCCCGGCTGCCAGATCACTGGCCTCACCCTGTAAATTGATGGAGGAAAAGATGACCTCGACTTTATTCAAGAAAAAAGAGGCTAAGACGTCACAGAAATCTGGACTACAATGAATAATCGGTTTAGGGGGTTCATAAGAGTGGTGACTGTTCTAAAAGTTCCTTCGCAGAGGATTTGGCACCGGTGATCTGTTCGGAAAAGTAAGCCTTTTTTGCTTCCTGAAGTGATTTTTTGTATATTGTAAGGCTGGATTTATAGTCTTCCTTATTGGCCAAATTGTACCCTTTTCTCCAGAGCCGCTCCAGTCTCTTACAGTCTGATTTGTGCTTCTGTAGGTTCTGAGTAAACCAGGGGGCAGAGGGGAGCCCACGTCTGGGGGTACACCATTTGATAGGGGCCAATCTGTGACAGGCGGCATTAATCCAATTCGTATAGGCCGCTGTGGCATCCTCTATATTATTGGAAATATTAGGAACCGAATCTATCAGGGTTTTATCAAAGCTGCACCTATTAATGTTCTTCCAGGCCCGTGTAACTATTTTTTTCCCTGGGCTTAGGTTTGGGTGTTTTAAGAGGGGACAGAGTGACAGAAAAAATAATGGCCGTGTGATCTGTCCAAGGAAGTGGCAGTATATCCAGGACAGAGAGGCTGGAGGAATTTGAAAAGATTCCATCCAGCGTATGACCAGCTTCATGAGTCGGACCATCTACCCTCTGCGTGAGGTCCCCGCCTGACATAATTTGCATCAGTCTTACGGTGTCTGTATCGATGGAGTCCTCCAGATGGAAGTTGAAATCCCCAAGAATTGTGAAAGCTTTGTAACAGAACCCCTCCTCCAGCAGTGAGCCGATGGAGTCCAGAAAACCACCTCTGGGGCCAGGGGGCCGGTAAATAAGCATAGCCTTCAGCGTGTCTTGGGGCGCAATTCGCACGCTGACTAACAGAGCCTCACAAGTTGTGTTGGAGGCCGTCTCAAAAGAGGGCTTAAGGCTTTTGTGGTAGATAACAGCCAACCCCCCTCCTCTCCTTAGTGGTCTATCCAAAGTATGGCAGAGGAAATCAGGGATAGAAGCCTTTACAATATCGGGTCCCGAGGCACTATCTGTCCAGGTCTCCGTAATGAAAGCCATCTTGATATGTTCTTCTATAAACAATGCGCATTCCACGCTATGTTTAACCAAAGATCGAGCGTTTAAAAGGAGACATTTGAGCTCTGGCCTACCCATCTGCTTCCCTGATCCCATTTTGATACTAGAGGTGACTTTGCAGGGGAGCCCCAAAATGTAGGGGAGTGAACAGTGGCAGTTTGGACAATATTTTGCCAAGGCCGAAGATTTGGCAGAAGGCAAAAATCTTGGGCAGCACGCTGCACCCCCTAGAGGGTCCAGTTTCATTAGTGTGTCACTGGTATATGTTCGGCCACCTTGCATCGAAAGTCCAGGGGACCTGGCCCTGAGCCCGGGCCGAGCGCGGACGGGTGCAGACGGGCTTGCCTTAGGCGCGTCCGCTGCGCGGTCGCGTCAACATACGTGTTATATGGCGCTCCTGAGCCAGCAACTAGCCCGCTAACCTCCCAATGGCCGTCGCTCACCACCCCCAGCCGCAGTGCCGGCTGGCGTAAGGCGGCTTCAGTGATCGTGCAGTTGGGATCGGGCAGAGTAGCCGAGCTATCTGGTTGGATTCTAAATGGAGTCAAATCTAGTAACCTTCCGGTTTAGTGCCAGTAGCAGGATTAAATGTGCAAATACGCAACAATTAAAAAGGTACCAACAAAGTTAAAAGTTCTAAAAAGCAATTTTTAGCGTTCAGCGCACACAGCCTCCGACTCACGCGCTCGCTCCTGGAGGGTATTGAACACAACCCTTCCCAGGCATACAATGCTGCGCGGTCGCGTCAACATGCGTGTTATATGGCGCCCCTGAGCCAGCAACTAGCCCGCTAACCTCCCAATGGCCGGTGTACTACAGGTGCTCCCGATAACTGCTAGTCCTATGCCCAGGGACAATTTGGACAATTATGAACATTTTAATAAAACCATTTCGGTACAGTCAACCCTATCAGTATCGAGATACAATGTAGTATAGGTGCATCAAACCAATATCAAACATTGAGGAAAAATTGTCCCTGGGCATAGGACTAGCAGTTATCGGGAGTACCTGTAGTACACCGGCACAGTACCACAAGTGGCCCATATTAAATTCAAATCTTCTGCTTTGTTGTCCGGCTCAGAACCTTTACAGGCCAACCGGAGTCATATTCACCAGGTAAAAGTGAGAAGCACCATGGTGTGGAAGATAGAGCAAACGCTTTGACAGCACTCCCAGTCAGAAGACTTTAATGCTGCTTATGGGTGGAGGGGGGGGGGGGTAGGGTGAGGAATCTGAGTTTTTCTCCAGTTTATCACCTGTAGAACTTTAGAGCATGTCATGTACTGTGCATCAGTTTAGAAAAGACCAGGGTGTATGACCATCTTTTGTTTGCAGTCTTGGCACGGAATCAATACAGCTCCCCTAAAACGTAATTTGTTAAGACTACTCGTGGCACAGCAAACATAGTTATCGGACAAGCTCAGCTGACATCGCCATGTAGCAATGTTGCAGTTGTTTTTGAATTGTTGACTTTTTGTTTCTGTGTGACATCTATAGATTAGTTTGAAAATTGTGTGGGCCGTTATTCGATAATGCAATTTGATCTGCTGGCTCGGACCTGGTGGCATGGAATTTTTGAATGCACCAATCCCTCCGGACTGCAAACCAAACCAGAGACTGCAAATGTGACGGCTTAGCATACCTACTTGCAGTTTAAACTGGAATCTAGAAACTCCACATTGGGCTACACTTTACCCCTACATTTACCCCCTTCCTGTTTCATACCTTCCCTAAAAACCTGTTTTATTGGTTTTGTGTATGTGAATAACCACTCATTAATGGCCGAAAGTGATCAAGCAAAATAAAAACCACAGCATAGCTATCACACGGAGCATTACAGCACCATAAGGATATCTGAAAGAGTCCATTCTGAGCTACAATCCATGCACCTGTCCCAAGTCCTTTGTCTGAGAAATCTCTTCTAGCTTTTGCTCCAGAAATCCTGGAGTGAAGGAGTACAATGCTGCCCCGACTATGACTTGAGGTATTCAGCTTTAAAGGCCCTCCCTTGTCGTGGTTCTTGTCCTGGCCGCACCAGGCTAGGTGAGTGCTAATGCCAAGCTTTACCATCTGGAGGACAGGTCTTTAAGCACCTGTCTCCCCAGAAGCTTGGTCACCTAGGGAACATGGGCGAGATAGGACATCCCTGCCGAGTTCCTTTCTGCAGAATGAAGATCCGGGAAGAAGTCCCATTAACTTGTACCCTGGCCAGGGGGTCCTGATATAAAATTCTAACCCACTCGCAGAATTTCGGTCCAAATCCCAGTCTGCTCAATGTGGCAAAGAGGTAGGGCCATTCTATGCTATTGAATGCCATTTTCGCATCCAGGGCCATTTCAGCTGCTTGCTCTGCCTGAGACTGTCCAGTCATGCGGTGCACGCCATAGTGATGTCTTAGGTTAAGGCGGGTGCTCCTACGTGGCATAAAGCCAGATTGGTCTGGATGTACGATGGTAGTGATGACTTTACAAAGCCATGCTGCCAGGGTTTTTGCCAACACTTTAGCTTCTACGTTGAGTAAGTAAATAGGCCGGTAAGAGCCACAGTCCGTCGGTTTACCTTTTTTTTGTGTTTTACCACAATCGTGGCTGTTCGCTGGTCCTCAGGTAGGCAGCTTTTTTCACGTGAAGCCCAATAGAGTTTCCTGATAAATCGGTCCATCAAATGAAACCTTTTTGTGTGTAAATGGTTTTAACTGGTGGCCATCACCTTGACTTAAGAATTGGAGATTTTTACTTGCACCCCAACTTGCCATGACCCTTTTTGCCAGACATCCATGGTTCTACAGACTGCTTGTTACTTGCCTTTCTTAATTACTGTGATTCTTTCGGTTTTAATTTGGTATTGGAAGATATTGGTTGTCTTCATAAGATACAGCTCTTGAATGATCATGTCTTTCCTGTGCTTCATATGCTTTTTAAGTTACATTTGTGTAGCACCTAAAAGCTGATGTCTTTTCCCCATTTTATTCCGATCTAGTTTCCATCCAAGTAAATGCTTACCATGTTGCAATTCAAGTTGCTGTGACTTCCAAGATTCTTTTGAGTCCCTAACTCTCCTATCCACAGAGCGGAAGCAACATGCTTTCCTTTTTAATGCCAGTTCTAGGCTTTATCATGCTTCTAGCGTCTTTTTCCTCACTGGTAGGCATTGCTTTTTAATGTTTATACTTCAAGCCTGACTCTACGTGCTCTGCTACGCTTGTAGCATGGTTGGTTGGCAATTTTTTTTTTTTCTGGAGATGTGGAATGCACCATTGTGTTGGAGACTTGGGTGGGGAGGACACCAGAGTGAGGGGAACTTAATAGCAACACTCAAACCCCTGGTCCTCCTCTGCACTACGAGAGCTTACATTTTTGACCAGTTGGCTTTGCTAATGCTTTTTACCTATGCAGGGCAGCGTCGAGAAAAAAGCAAAATGCCTTTTTGCCAATGCTAAACAGCAGGCTTCTTCAAAGAGTAGCTCTTAAGCTACTGGTAGCTTTTCAACTAGCTGAAAGTCGCTCTCCTTTGAGCAGCCCAGTGAACCAAATTGGCTTTTGCTTGATTGAATTAAAATATGTATGCCAACAGTGAAAAGCATGTGCTTGAGATGAGAATGTCTATTTTCAGAACTCCTAAGCTGATGTTTGGAGAAAAATGGTTGAATTTCCAATATATATTTAAAACTGACATTTGAGTGACAAAAATCAAATGGTTTCGGGGCGACTCTACTTATATTATTAACTTGGTGATACAGGCATTGCAGCTATGGCTATTTACCACCCAGGTAGGGCATTCCCCATTGACATAGCAATTTTCGGCAGATGTGCCTGATGCAATGAGGTGATCACTGCTGGTAATCTTCCATATGGTTGCCACAAATGTAAACTTGTCCAATGTGGTTACGATTACATCTCTAATATCAGTAGCTCAGGAGGAGTTTCTTGCACTTAATGAAGCTCAATTCATAGCTGTCTAATGTTGTTGTACCTTTTCTGCTAGATGCCGATAATCGCATTAAGGTGGCAAACCCAGTGGTGGAGATGGATGGGGATGAGATGACCCGTATCATATGGGAGTTCATCAAAGAAAAGGTAATGTAGGGTACAAACTGAAGAGTAATGTGGATGCACTTTGAACTCCCCTCAGAAGTACAGAGTTCAATTAGTGCAGTGATGTTGATGCGATCCTCCGGTCTGTGATTTGATTGATGGTTGTCTGCATTGTACAATTTTCATGCGCCTGGCAAGCTTTCCCTATCCCCTACTACGTGCAGTATTTCTATGGATAATAATGGTGTGGCAACATACCCTGGCGTTGTGCATGGCCATAGTTTGGTAAAACTGATCCTCTTATTGAATAGGCATTGCTGTGGTGTGCTTTATATTTGTGTTCTGTAGAAAGCAGTCAAAACCAAAATATGCCATAAAGCCACTGTGCAGAGCAGGTAGTCTGGCACACCTTTTATGCCGCTTTGAGCCCAGGATGGGAAAGGGATAATAACTTCTGGAGGGGGCCATACCCTAAACTTTGCTAGGGTAGGACCAGTTAGCATCGTGCATATGCACTACTTCTTGTTTGTCGTATTCTTTTTGGGTCCTCCACTCACCATGACTAGAGTTTGAGACTAAGAAGGATATTAAGGATCCTGGATCTACTGGACTCCTTCCTATGAGGCAGTAACTGAGAGCAACCACCACCAAGTGCTGCTTCTACCTGAGGTCTGGTTGGTCTGCTTAATGATTTGTGGTGATTCTGTTGGATTTGGAGATTGAACTTCTCACACTCCCTCAAAGACCTGCCAATTCCAAACCACTGTTGCCTGCACACTGCAAAAAGTGCACAACCCCCCTCCCTTAGGGAGCTTCTGCCAGGTTAGGGGATGGGATCGTTATTTAGAACTGGAGGGGTTCTCTGACGTGGAATGGCAGTGTGAAATATGTACGTACGTTTCCTGGTATTTTTTTTGCGTGCTGTTGCAGCTTGGTTAGCTCGATGGTTGTGAGATTTTTCACACGTGTAAATCTATAGAATGTATTTTTAAATGCCTGCAGGTAGGGCTTATGATGGTCCTTCCTATATCTGAAAGTATGTCATACAATAAAGATCAGAGTATGGAGCTTACCTGCAGAGTGATATATAATGTCATTGTCTGTATTAACCTTTATAGCGCTTCTGCCATGTCTAAAACATCTGCAAACCGCAGATGTTACTTTTGACCAATTTTGTTTGTCGTCTTGAAAATACCTCCCTGCCATCATCACAATTCAGATCTTCCAATTCCACAATTATTCTGCAACTAAATTACCCCTCACAGCACCACTCTACCTCCTCAACACTGCATTACCACTGTATACATCATATTACCAAAAATGATTTCGATACTGCCCTTTTCACCAATATGCATCATCCCTGCAAAAACCCCCTCTCAGGCACCACTTAGCTATCACCTATGTAGCACTACAATAACTAACCCATAGCACACTACCAACCGCGCCATAAAATCCTCACAGTACCGTGAATTCACCATCTGTGCCTCATCACTGTGTCTCCACCACTGTACTGTCACCTAATATAACCACAGTACCGCACACCATCACCCCATTGCCACACCCCACCTCTATGCATCTTCTCCTACTACCATAGTAGCACAGTCGGCTAACTGCTTCACGTTTTCAACTCCCACCAACAAAGTGCACCTAACACCACTGATAAACCAAGTTGCAGCATCAAATTACCCCTACCAGCCCTAAAGCCTTCTTCCCTAGGATTTGAACCTGAGACATTCAAATTGCACCCAGATGTTAGGGGTGGGTGCATTGATCCCTTGCACTACGGTGGGAGTATGTGAATGCTGCTCTCAAATGTTGGCGATAGCTGCATTAACTCGGTGGCCTTTCTAGCTAAGAGAACACACACCTGAAGTAAATGCATGTATGCACAGTTTTTTGATTGGGATTCAACCCTCTTGCCTACTTGCTAAAACTGAGCTCGGCAGCAAGTATCTTAAGCCATTGAATTATCTCATGTGGCCTGTAATTTCCATTCCAAATTTTGAGAATTGTCGCAAAATGAGATTGGCAGACCAGTGGATGTTAAGCTCTTACAGTTCACTGTACAGTGTGCTGTTGTTTCCCCTCTTGACTTTTCCTGTCGGGGCTGCATCTGTGCGAGAGGCCTGCTTCTGGATGGGGTGCCAGTGCTCTGGGTTAGCAGGGATGACAGTGGCACAGTCACTTTGGGTTTCACAGGCCCATTTGGAGGCTGTTTGACATACCCACTTCTTCAGGGTGGATTTTTAGGAATGAATTGAAAGCCCTGTAAGCAGCTTTAAGTCTTCTGGGAAATCCTACTGGCCAGGTTAACAGTTGGTAATCTGGCTTGACTTCGGGATCTGCATTGCTTGAGTTAAGGGTTTGATATGACTGCCGGGTCACTTGAATCCCTTGCAGCATTAGCAAGGCCGCCAGCTAATAACTTGTAGGAGTTCTGTGGGCCTGTGTTTTGCTTGTAGCTCTTTACTTCTTTGGTTAGAAGTCTTAACCTGATCCGATATCTATTTAAACCGCAAATGAAGTTATGTATTTCGAATCATCTTTGTTCAAAACAAGTTTTTTTGTTGTTTTGTTCCAGCTCATCCTGTCCAATGTAGCTGTTGAGCTTAAATACTATGATCTTGGGCTTCCATACCGAGACCAGACAAGTGACCAGGTGACCATTGACTCCGCACTAGCAACCCAGAAATACAACGTAGCTGTTAAATGTGCAACCATCACGCCTGATGAAGCCAGAGTTGAAGGTACAGCCCGTTTATTCAGTTGCGGAAGGAGGGGTGGGCAGGAAATGTTTGCCAGTGAATTTTCTAGCCTTTAAGTTGTATACTCTTCCTTCACCTCCAGCTTCTCGCCACTACAAGACAGACACCCTAAAGCAGTAAATATGATACAACCACAGCTCCAAATTCTCACCCATACACTCAATTACATGTTTAGTAAATGCAAATGTCTCCTGATAATGTGCATTTAAATGGTCCCCTTTTATATGGCTCTTGGTATTGAGAGATTTGTTTTTAGGGGTCTCTGGTTTAGATTCCTTCACCAGCGTCCTTGATGCAGGTCAAGGAGTGGGACCCTGATCATTGCATTCTTAGTCTGATGTTCATATGGATTGCTTGGTTGGACTGAGACCCTTCACTTGCTGCCTGATTTCCTCAACTTCTCGGCTATGAAGATTTCTCATCAGTAATCCGTTCTTTAAAACTCTGTCTTCTTGATTGGTGTGTAGCTCTTTCTGGAGGTTGCTCAGCTAGCAGAGATTTAAAGTGCCTGTAATGTTTGGGCCTCAGGCCCACATCCGGATAAAGGAGGGACACAGACACATGGTATACTGGTGCAATAACTGGCCCAGAGCACGTGCGCTCGGCCCCTTTTATTGTCAGGGTCACCTGACCGGTGACGCCTGTGGTGGGTGGGTGTTTAGTGTGTGTTAGCTAGCAGAGATTTAAAGTGCCTTGCAGAAGTCTGTCCTCTGGTGGCAACTCCTTTGAATCAGTTTTGGAGGGGGAGAGAGAGACACTCACTCTCCAGGCATCACTTTCCCCAGGTTGGTTGGTGCGAGGGGAGGTTGTATTTTCACACCATATAACATACATCGTCTTCTTGGCGATTCCGCTATCTGTAGAAGATAGTATTATTACCTATGAGGCGGCCATAAAAGAACATCCTGGGTTTGTATAATTATACATAGTCGAGGTACAGTTTACATTCACAACTGTAAACGCTTACCATTTAAATGAAGCTAGCTGACTCAGGATTCCGATATTTTAATTAATTAATTAATTAGAGCACCAACTGCTTTCTAGCGTGACCTGTTGTATCCTCCCAATCAAAATTCTTAAACCAGCTATCACTTATTGATGCTACTAGATGCCCCCTACTTGGGCATAATTTCTTCTGGCTGTGCCCAGGACTGTTAAAGAAAATATTGTATGTGGGGACCGTTTCACCCCTTTAAATACCTATGAGTGCTAAGTGCACCAGCAGTTCGAATATGATCCCCAGCTCACTGAATATATAATTCATGACCATTTCCCAGAATGGTTGCATTAGAGCAGGCTTCTCCAACCAGTAGCTCGTGAGCTACTGGGAGCTCTCCAGCTACCTGGAAGTAGCTTTCCGCTGTGAAGTTGAGCCTACTAAATCAGAAGATTGTGCTTGGCTGAATGAATACCAAAATTGAAAAGATGAGTGAGTGTATTTTGAGAACTTATAACCCTATGTTTGAAGAAAAATAGTTCAATTTCCAAAATGTTTAACGTTGATATTTGAATGATAAATCGTGTGGAGTTGGAGAGACCCATTTCCCTGGTGCCAAGAGTATTGCAGCTATGGCTGATAAGTGTTACACACAAAGGCATTTCAAATTGAGAAATATTTTTTACCTTACTGTGGCAACCCTGCCTGATGCACTATGGTACCAAGCTGCTAAGCTTGCCCACAGTGGCCAATAATGTAATCTTTTTTTGATGTGGTCATAATTACAACATTTACTGGTAGCTCGGGGTGATTTTCATTGATTATAAGTAGGTCTTAATGAAGAAATGTTGGGAGACCCCAGCATTAGAAGGTCATTCTCCAAAACACATGAATAAAGCATAAAAGCCGATGCACAGCTCCTCAGGTCAGGACTCAGGCTGGTACAGAGTCCAAATAGATGAATCTCGATGACCACCATAAATAAATAGCCTAGTGGCTACCTCCTTCTGGCACATACGGTCATCATCAAGTCACCTTTGACGAGTGTCTTGAGTTGACCCCACACCTCCTTCCCACCTGGCCATCAGCGCAGTGAACATGCCTGGTTAGTTATTCTCTAAGGTTCTGGGCACCATGGGGCACCATGAGGGGGCTCACGGTAGGGTGGTGCACGTATTGTCTTTGTTACAGCAGTTTGGGTCGTTCAGACTCCAAAGCAAAACGGTTAAGACCATCTTGAATTGCAGCACACAAGAGCAGGGGAAATAAATGTGCCCTCACAGGAGCTCATCTCCCAATTGCTAAAGAATGTGTTTTCTGGTTGAGCAACTTTTTTCACTCCCTCTCTTTTGGGCAGCAAGAGGTATAGGGTAGAAGGGTACCGTTGGTTGCTTTTCTCTCAATCACAGGAATGTAATGGATTTAGTTATGCATTTCTATATGTTTAAGGACTCCATGTTCTTCTTGCCATGAATTTTGGGGGTTTAGTCGAAGCAGACTCGTTGACGGCTGTATAGATGGAACACGGTGTACCATGGACCCATCTAGTACCTCACCCCAGTGGCCTCTTACTTTCCTCTTGCAGTAATATTTCCTTGTACCTCAATACAGCATAAACTACAACTAATATTGGCAGTGTTGGAAACGGCATTGATTAGAAATGTATCAAAATTAATTCAGATATGTAAATTTAATAAAATACTTTAAGTACACGACTTGTACAAAGTACGTAATGTAAGCTATAAAAAAAAAATCTGAGCGCGTACAATTTGTACACGAGTCTAGAAGATAAGCTGACGTTTAAAGAGATTAACATCCAAAACAAATCACCCAATTTGAACAAATAGTAAGGTCATTAAAAGAGATCCTTGCTGTTCAATTCCTAACGTAGCCACTAAACCGTTCTTGATAGTTTCTCTTTATAAATATGCTTTCCGATTGTTCCCATTGACAATTCTCCTTTTAACGATGAACTAGCTTCAAACCAGTAAAACCACGGTCAAAACATTCAAGCCATGTTTGACGCCTGATGCATTAATACATTTTTTTCCTTCTTGTTTTCTAATCAGAGTTTAAATTAAAGAAGATGTGGAAAAGTCCCAATGGTACAATCAGAAATATCCTGGGTGGAACTGTCTTCCGTGAGCCAATCATATGTAAGAACATTCCGCGCCTTGTTCCAGGTTGGACAAAAGCTATAACGATTGGCAGACATGCATTTGGTGACCAGGTAATATGATTAGAAGTAAGAGTTGTGATTGAACATGTTGCAGTGAAAAGGTTTTAATATAAATGTATCTCAAAATTACAGTACAAAGCTACAGACTTTGTAGTGGACCGAGCTGGCACCTTCAAGATGGTTTTCACTCCAACTGATGGTACTGCAGCCAAGGAATGGGAGGTGTACAATTTTCCGGCAGGAGGTGTAGGGATGGGCATGTACAACACAGATGAGGTAAGTGTCTTGTGTCCGAGTGTTTGCTGGTGATTCTTAAACCCAAGGCTCATGGGACAACTTGAGAGCTTATTTGGTTGTGTTCTAGCACCCATTGTTTTGTGGGCTGTCGTTAGTTAATATTTGTAATAACTGTCCTGTTTCACATGGTGTTGGTTAACCGTAATATGTATGTCTATATATGTGTATATATCTCTCAGGAAAAAGATAGATAATTGGAGAACTCTAGGGGAGGGGTTGGGCGGGTAGAATACCAAATGTAAATGCACTAATGACTGACTTAGTTAAATTTCAGTTTTCTTGTGGTTGACTTGTCCCGTCTATTTGCAGTCAATCTCTGGCTTTGCACACAGCTGCTTCCAGTATGCTATTCAAAAGCAATGGCCCCTCTACATGAGCACTAAGAATACCATTCTGAAGGCTTACGATGGGCGTTTTAAGGACATCTTCCAAGAAATTTATGAGAAGTGAGTTTAGTTACCTGCATAATTCTTTGTAAATATAACAGATTCCATTGCCATGAGGATTCCTGGTTCACAAAGTGCATGCCTAACCTATGATAAATGTAAGGTTAGCGTTACCTTGTCAAAAGTTAACGAAGCAACCATTGATTGTTGCTGCTAACTCTTTGGTATTTTATTACTGACGCTGAATGGTAACCTAGTACTCGTTCTTGCCTAATAATCCATTACCTCACTAATCAACAGTATTCTCCTGTTGCCACAGTGCCTTCATTGGTAATGAGCAATGGAGATTTTAATTGTGAAGCAATGCACTTGCGACTCAATTCAGTCCTCAATCACTTTTTGGTTATCTCTGTGCCAGCTCTTACTGTAACCATTGTTCACCTCAAACACTCATAGGACTCTTCTCTTCATCCTCATAGAATTTTATTTTCTACTCCAGTCTCATTCCCTCACCACACTAAGCTGCATGTAGCCGTCTTATGAGCTCTCTTTCCTCCCTGCCCATTCAACAGCACTTCGACTCATCCCTCATTTGTGCCCTCACTTTTGTGACACACACATCTACACTGCCAACTTAACCACACAGTAAGACCTCTGTGCAGTTCACAGGCTCAGCAACCTAAAACTGTTGCCTCAATTCTTCTATGTACTCCTGCTGGGGAACTTGGGAACGCTGGGTTTTTCTTGGTGTACATCTTGTGTGGCTACTGTATAACTGCTTTGATTACCAGCACAGATCTGGCATTGGTAGCTAATGACCTTTGTCTCCTTGCCCCTACCTATAGCTTGCCTCTATATCACTTTGTGCAATTTGGCTTGGTCGGCTTAGTCACCCACCAGCCCTCTGCCTATCTATTACCTTCATTTCTCAACGTCTGCAGCAGGAACTTTCACCACTTTCACCAAAATCTTCTATACCTTCTTCGGTTCAATGCCTCTGGTTTGAAGTCTGTACAGAATTTGTGCCTGTAACCTGACTTTTTCATTTGTGGTTCTGACACTCACCGCCTCTTGTTACTCTGGTAATAAGCCAGCCATGTTTGTTACTCCAAGTTGATCCCTTCCTCATTGGGTTTGGCTTCCCGTCTCTTGTTGCATGTAGACTTCTTGCATTTTCCCCACTGAAGACTGGACGGACCTTCTGTACCAAAGACCACTTATTCTAGTGGTCACACCCCAGGTTCAGACCTCCACCCACATCCAATGGTAAACCTGTTCACCACTAAAAGAAATTCATGAATGGGGCCCGTTCCACAGTCTGTTTGTTGGCCTCTTAAGATTTGCAACCCTTACAAAAGATTTCTCTCCCACATCATTCGATGGCTGTAACAAAGTCCTTTCCCACCTGTTGGACTAGTAGGTGGCAGAATCAAAGCTTCACCCACCCCACGACTACTGAATCGCTCACTCCCTTGCAGCTTCCATTTTCACTCAATTGCTTAAACTACTAATCTGGTGCAAGAGAATGAAATGTACTGGATCCCTCTATCTTCTCTCGAATCTACATTTGGATTACTTCTTTCATGGTCCCGCAGGGTTTCTGCCAGTGATGCTGGAAGTTAAACTGTCTTTGGCCTGCTTTATCTCTTTGCCTCGTTGGGTGCTATACACCATGTTTCTTACCAAAAAGTTAGGTAGGTCTGGTTGTCTTTTGAGACCAGCTTTACTCTAGCATAGATAGATCAAGAGCCTTCTGGTGACCTCTCTTGCATACCCAACCCTCTTACATATGTACAGTCCTCCCCACCATTTTCTTGCTAGTCCTGATATTTTGTCTAGCATACACATGTATACCTACAGATTAAACCAGTGGAGTCTCAACTATCCAGATATGGATGCAACTACCTTAGCCTGAAACATTAAACACTATATGCTCTAGTCGGGTGGGGATGGAGGGAGCAAAGAATGGTGGAAAGAATCACAGCCTAAGTCCTTTTCCTGCACTGCTGTCAATGGTCTACTCTTTTCACACACTTTACTTTACACCAAATTTAAAGAAACTAGTGGGCATTAGATAATATACCTGGTGCTACTTGGCCACTAAAACCACTTCTGAAAACACATATGTTTTAAACCACCCACCAATGCCCTGGTTGTCTCCCATTAAATGCAACCATAATCTTTGACCTTCTGTACTCCACTTGCAGCCCTGCCAAGTACCACACATCAGGCGTTAGACTAACGCATTTCAGTGTGTTGGTCCGCATCACCGCACTGAAATGCATCATCACGCATTTATAGTACCTCCGCTGTCTGCCGGAGCGCTGCTATTTGACACCTCCGGACTGCGCATAGCTTAGCTGGCAGTGCCCTGTCCTTGCGGGCTGGCTCAGTTTGCGGCTGGCTACAGTGTTTCACCCGATACTGCGGAATTTTCACTGACGTCACATTAGTGTCACAAGAGTCTTCACTTGAATGTTTTCATTTGCCCAATAACCAGCGGCACAGGCGGGCCCGACTGACTGCACGCAAGTGCAGTGCAGTTTGTTGTTAGCTGGTGTGAGCCTGCAGCTGCCGGCAGCCCGCGCCATGCGGCCCAGCAATAAATAAGATTCGGACCGCGACTTCCACCGGACAGTGTGGTGATGCAGCGTGCCTCAGCTGCCTAGCCATCACTGCAGCGCAAGTCGGTCAGGGTGTCCTGGATTGCTGCTGCCTGGGGTGATGCCGGGGAAGTCGTTGGCTGGCCTGTAGTACCGTCCGTGGCGCTCACAGATGACACAGGGTAAGTCAAGTGTGTCAATCACTGTGCTAATCTTCTCCTTGGCTTCCTAATTTAATTTACTTTAGGAGTGGCAGCGCGTCATTCAGCCTAAAGTTCCAGCTGAGAGCAGCTCTGCATTGCAGTCTGCACAATTTAAGTTACGTTCACTTCAGCCATTTAAAGTAAAAGTTATATCTGAGAACTTCTGCAATACAGTGCACCAGTCGCCCTGACTGTAGTATGCAAAGTTGAGTTCAGCCACGTAAATAAATATAGTGCAGCTGAGGGCTCTGGATTGCAGTCGCTGTCTGCAGTATCTGCACAAATAAATAGAGTTCAGCTGTGACTGTAGTGAGGCTGGCTCATCCTGTTTTTTTTACAGTTGTCACATGTGGGACAGAGCCTGGACAGGCTGTGTTTCAATTCATGATGCTGCATTAATTTAATGATTACCACCCACCAGTGCCCTAGTTGTCTCCCATTAAATGCAACCATAAACTTGGACCTTCTGTACCCCACTTGCAGCCCTGCCAAGTACCACACAACAGGCGTTCGACTAACACATTACAGTGTGGCGGTCCGCATCACTGCATTAAAATGCATTGTCACACAATTATAGCGCCTCAGTTGTCTTCCGGAGCGCTGCTATTTAGCACATCCGCGGACTGCGCAAAGCTTAGCTGGCAGCTCTCGGTCTGCACGCTGCTTGTGGCAGGCTTGAAGGCTGGCTCAGCTTGCAGCTGGCTACAATGTTTCACCCATCAGCGCAGTAATTTCAAGGACATCATGGCAGTGTCATTTGAGTCTTCAGTCTCATGATTTAACAGTACGATCAGGTTACAAGAGCACTAGGTTAGTGCCCTTCCATTTATGGTGCTTTGCAGCAGTTTTAAGATCTTCTTAGAGTTTCTCGTTGCTCAAATGGGTGTAATTTCTGATATTTGTTTCCCTCATTGTCATTGATGGATTTTACTTATTTATTGCTCACGAGAAAGTGTCACTCAGTCATTGAATGTCACACATAATTACGCTAAAATTATGAAAATGTTACACATAAGGAATCTGAAACCTTGGTAGCTATACACTTGCCCTAAAATTAGCAGCGAAGGTGATGGCAATGCACAGATGGCGGGGAAACCCACCTGAACATGACTTGGCTCTTTTGTGCCCTACATATTCATACTAAGAAGCCACTCGGCATACTAACTTTACAAATATTGCTACACAAGGACTAGTAATCCTATGACCTGGATTATTCCTTCACTAACCAAGTCCATGTTGTTCTGAAAGTTACCTAGAACTCATTTCCATTTGTGGATATTTAGTCTTATCCTTCAGACTATATACCCCTTTAATTAGCCAGTTGTACTTAAGCCTTCGGTTGGCCCACCTCTGCACAGTGGGTGCCTCTTGGGACCCACATAACATCTACTCCGTCATGGTCCTTTATAAACGAAGAGTGATCTTTCCAAAGTACAAATGAAACCTTGTTTGCTGAAGCTATTGGATTTTTAGAGTTTGGCCTGTATGGCATATTAAATGCAGTGTTTGCAGAAGTGCTTACAAGCTATGTCTAAACTGCCTCCTTCTAATATTCTTAATAGTTTAAAATTAGTCAAATGGGCTATTGTGCATATCCCACTTTAGGGCGGGAGAACTTTGCTTAGTTTAACTTCTCACAAGGGCGCCTGCCAGACTCTTTCCATGCCATTGCTCTAATGTGGCTGTATACTGAGGAGCTAGGACTGGAATGGTAGATTGGGTTGGACGATGCTGGAAGGGGTTTGGGGTCAAGGTGGAGGCCAGGGTTGATGGGTCCTGGGGAAGAAATGCAGTCGTCACGTTAGATCAGCTGAGGCAATGTAGTTCATGAAGTCCTTTTAGCTTAAGATATGGATTAGTTCCAAGGAGTGTACTCCTGGCATACCCCAGTCTCATTAATGGCCCAAGTTTGCAGTATTTCACTTAAAAATGAGAAGGGCAGTGTGACTGATGCAGTTAGCAGCGACGATTGTTGGCTCTGCATGGCGGGAACTGTACTGGGTCAAGAACATGTCGGTGCAGGAAGGCTACTGTGTTGGGAGTGAGCGAGAATGGTTGGAGAAAGTCTGAGTATTTTTTGGGACCCATGTTGTATTACGGAGACCTTTAAAATGACTCCATCAATTCAACCATGATCTCTGAGTGGGCTGTTTTCTGGCTTTGCTAGAGTCCTGTTCTCTTCAAAAATAGAAGTAATCTAAAGATGGTATATGTGGGGAATGAATTGTGGGCTTCAGCTTGACATCCTCCTGAGTCCTGCTCCCTGACAATGATTGATAGCTCCAAAGTTATTGAAGATGCTTTTCCAAGCCCAGTCATATGATGGCAGAATAATGCACATCATGTATCTAGAATAGTCTCAAACTGCAAAACAATCTAAGTAGCCTTTTCTGAATATATTCTACTGCATAAGCATTCAGGATACAGGGTAATGTTTTTCTCTTTTCCAGGAATTACCAGCCACAATTTGAAAAGCTAAAGATTTGGTACGAGCACCGCCTGATAGATGACATGGTTGCTCAGGTACTTAAATCCGCTGGCGGCTTTGTGTGGGCCTGCAAGAACTATGATGGGGACGTGCAGTCTGACATCCTGGCTCAAGGTAAATTACTTTGCCCTCTATTATGGGGGCAGAAGGAGACCTATAGTGCGGCTATCTGGTGCTTTTGTAGCTTTTACTGTCGCCCCAGCAGACCCTTTGGGCTGCACTCTGTGTATTGTCAGCTTGTCACTAAGCAAACCAATCACGAACCTTGAAACCAGATTCTCTTGTGCAATGACTTGGCATTCCAAAAAGCCAGACTGAGGCCAATTTTTAGTGTTAATGTTTTCTTTTTGTTTGGGTTTCTCTCATAGGATTTGGCTCCCTGGGATTGATGGCTTCTGTCTTGGTTTGCCCAGATGGAAAGACTATTGAAGCTGAAGCAGCTCATGGCACAGTCACCCGCCATTACCGTGAACACCAAAAGGTTTGCACTTCTTTTCACAGGCTGTGCTCCAACTGGCAGTCCTAGTTAAATGAATTGCAGAAGGTTTATAAGTAATTTCAAATTGTATTTATATAGCGCTTACTATCCCTGACGAGGCGTTGAAGCACTTTGCGGCAAGTAGCCTGCTGCACCAGAACCCAAGATTAGAGTTAAATAGTTAGTAGATTAGTAGTAATAGGTGCTTCCTTTTTTCCTTGGGATTTACTTGTGGTGATTTGAGGAGTCCCCATGACTGATTTCTTAAAAGGTAGACTAAGCAAGGTCGTGGATCCATAAATGAGTGACAACCAGATGTCCAGTTCTAGACACTAGTTCCCTGCATTTCATGACTACAGTTCCTCAAAGACAGTGTGATTCCCAATGTGGCTTTTTAGGTCTGCCTTAGCAGCACAGCTGTCTGCTTTACAATGTACACAGTGATCCATGGCTCCTTTCCTGAGGAGGAGGAGTAGTAGTAGTATGCTTACCTCATGCTAATGGCAGCATGGTGCACCATTCATTCTACCTCTTACTGCAGTGCATGATGGACATTTCAAGTACACCAAATCATCATACATTAAATTATCAATCTCACACTTGCAGTGTATACTTTGTATTTCACTGCCACGCACAGCGCGTGCAGTTGCGGTAATGCAAGCTTCCTTCACACACTACACAGGCAATAGCAGTGAAAACATGTGGAAGCTTTATCAAACTAGAACAGAATTATAAATATGAAGGGATTCAAAACAGCCATCTATCAAGATCCAGCATTCAAGATAAGTGTCAGTCTGTGCATCTCTGGACGACAGTTAATGGGTGTTACGTGGGACCCCAGAATAGGCCTAGAAGAAGGCCTTTGTATGCATACACACCCTAGCAATTATGACACGTGGTAATTTTCTTTTAAGTAAGGCTGCACCTGCACTGCACAGAGCCGGCCTGGGCTACTGCCATGTTGAGTCCATTGTAGGTGGGTGCCATCAGTGAAACCACCACTGGCCCCAAGATGCTGCCAAATTGCAACAGGTGTTAAAAGCCTTGTAGCTGCTGGAAAGTTGGTCTCCAAATGGCAAAGTATAATTTTACTAGGAGCCTGAAAACTATTGTTGTTCTCTGGAGCTCACGCATTGGTATACCAGTAGGTTTTGTTTCAATGTGTAGCACATGCAGTTAGCTCTAGAGCATGCCTTCGTTCGCCAGTCTTGGCACATTAAAGCCAGACTTGTTGCCTTTTTTAGGTACCAAGTCCTCGAAAGCATACAAATCAATAAATCTAACAGAGGGTACAAAAGAAGACAACTCTAGTATGAGAAAAGTAGAAGGGTAAAACTACCTAATACATCGAACACTTGATCTGGATTGCAGCAGCAGGGTCTTGTCTGCTCTGGTTAGGAAGTGCCCTGTGGCTTGTGCTGGGCAGACAGTGAAGCATTGGGGAGGGCTTCTTTGTCGTTTTAAGGATTCCTCCAACATCGGGTCCTGTATAGTTTTGCAATCAGAGTAAAGGCCTTTTGTGTTTAAAATGTCGTCCTTTTTTTGTGTTGTTTAAAGGCAGCCACCTCTACCACCAACTACCTTGCTACCTCCCACCCCCAAATTCTAGTGAACTAACTTTACGTGTATGCTCGTTTCTTTTACATTTTAGGGGAGGCCCACAAGCACCAATCCGATTGCAAGTATATTTGCTTGGACTCGTGGATTGGAGCACAGAGGCAAGTTGGATGGCAACCAGGACCTCATCAGGTAAGTCCAAATTGGGCACTAACTTCTTCGAATAATTGAAACTTGTGCATATAGTATAAAAACCCATTTTCCCCAAGACAAGGAGGGCCAGCAATGTATGTACTGAAGTGGTAAGTGGGAAACCAAGCACCGCATCTCTGGTATTTGCATTTTCATCAAGGCTTTGGTAGAACATTTCTGCAGAAGTAGTATTCAGAATACTTTTTTTTAATAAAGCCTCACCCTCTCCCCATTGGTCACATTATTATTGAGAAGGCTGGTCTTGTTGAATAATTGCCTTCCCATCCTTGGTCCAGTTGTTCCAAACTGTCTCTCTATGTAAGAGTCTGTTTTGCCAATTCAGGTCGTAGAGTGGTTATTCTCTCCTGTGATGGTAGACTTGTCGCAACTGCCTCTTAAAAATTGAGTTTCCTACTTGCATCATCTCGATGGGTTGGCATTTCTGGTTGCAGCGATGTGTGTGGATGGAGAAATTAATGGGTAGAGAGAGATAAAGACAGAGAGAGAAATAAATATAGCTGGTTGACCAGAATCCCGCCAGAGCCAACAACTGAGCTGCAACTTATACTTATATTTGCAGTGACCATGCAGCAGTTCATAAAGTAATAACTAAAGAATGAAAAATGGGTAGGAAGCAAACCAATGCATTTTTCTTTTAAATCTGCCCAAGATACTGAGTTTAGGAACGGTGGTTATTTGCACAACTCTAGATTTGGGGTTACCCATGCTATCGTGTAGATCAGAGGGCATTTTTCAAAATGTGTAGGTTTTTTTTCCTTGACCACTCTTAGATTTGTAAACTAGAAATGGAGGGCAAATTCAATTGATAACATATGAGCTACTTGTAATGAGGACAGGGACACTGGATAAAGTTGTCTTCAGTAAAGGGTTTATTAAACGACCCCATCCATCGAGGACTTGAGTCAACTGACTCACTTAGAACACTCCACATTCCACGTTCCATGTTCTACCATGGAACTACGCGACATCACACTTCTTCCTCTTTACATTTTGAAATGACCTAAAACGAAATTAGAACATACAGAATCTAGGTACCCCATAAGAGCGAAAGTATATAAATGTTGCCCACACCTTTCCTCCCGCTGATGTGAAACAACAATGACAAAAAAATATATGCAAGAGCCCCAACAAAATATCTAAAAACAACATAACTAAATTCTTATAAAATCCTTAAGATAACCTGGACACTTACAAGATCTAACACTCTTGCGAATGGGTACAAAACACTTCTTTTGTGATGAGAAACCCCTAGAACTTTCTACTTCACTTGCATTATCATTTTTGGATTTTACATGAACAACTCGGCTGAGATTCCAGATGCGACCATCATTTGTTTTCAGAGCATTCTTGAAAATCTTTACAACCGTCTTTACATCAGTGAATTTCGACCAGTTGCGACAACCAACAGGTGCTTTAACTCTAACTTTGTCTCCCACTTTGAATTCCACGAGTTTAGCCGATTTTCGTGCGTCAACATAACTCTTCCTTTTCCTTTGTAAAACCAATTCTTTGTTCCTCCACTGTCCGATGTCATTATCCTTTATCCCTTTATCCACTGCCATCCAGCCAGGGCAGATAAAGGTATTTGCAGATCTTCCTTTGAATAATTTAAATGGAGTCTTCCCTGTTGATGAGTGTGGGGTAAATCTGTAAGCTGTAATTCTGCTTTGTAACTCCTCTCTCCAATTCAAACTGTTAACCCTTGCTAACTGAATACTCTCTTTCAGTGTCTTGTTCAATCTTTCTATGGCCCCATTTGTCTCCGGATGATAAAGCGATGTTTTTTTATGTACAACCCCACACTTAGTCAAATATTCCTCCATTTCACCTGAGCAAAATTGTGGGCCATTGTCTGATAGCAAAGATCCTGGAAAACTTTCACGTTTAAAAATAGCATCTAAAAACTTGATCACAGCTTGAGTAGAAATGTCACGTACAGAACTCACTTCAATCCAACGTGAATATAAATCAAGTAAAACTATTAGGTACGGAGTCTGATGCTCACCATGAAGAGGTCCAACAATATCAATGGCTATTTCATCCCAAGGACACATGGGTAATTTCCTGCAGACCATAGGAGTTTGTCTGGGTTTAAGAATTTTGTCGCTCATGGAACAGGGGACACAATCACGCACCATGCGTTCTACCATCAAATCTAGGCCAGGCCACCAAAAATCCTGCCTTATGCGTTCTTTTGTTTTACAAATACCCATGTGCCCCTCATGAGCCATTTTTATAATGTTGTCCCTTAAACCCACTGGGGGTATCCGCCTCATGCCTCTGGTTAAAATGCCATTAGCAATGGCCAGCTCATCACACACCATTTGCCAAGGCTTCTCAAGTTTGCTCCCTTTATCTTGTGTAATCCTCTCCATCACTTTTAGCATTTCCTTGTCCTTTTTACTTCTTCCCTCCATTCAACTTCTTTTATGGCTCCTGAAGTGATTTCACAAACTTTCACATCAAACTCATCCACCATGTCTTCCAACCCTAACCCATCTTGACATTCCACTGTATCTACCAAACGTGAGAGGCAATCTGCCGAGACATTACTTGCTCCTGGAATATATTCCATAGCAAAATCAAACTCCTGAAGTGAGATCACCCACCTCCTGATTCTCGACGAAATTGAGTCCAACCCTTTTTCTCGAAAATCTCCTTAAGCGGTTTATGGTCTGACCTCACAATGAATTGAGTTCCCCAAACAAATTTCTTAAATTTATTCAAAGCCCAAAAGATGGCTAACGCCTCCTTCTCAAGGACGGAGTAATTTATTTCTGCTCCTCTTAAACATCTTGACGCACAAGCGACCAAACACTCCTGACAACCTCTTTTCTGGATCAACAATGCACCTAGTCCTTTCTTACTCGCATCCGTCACAATGTACGTCAATTCACCAGGTTTGAAAGCTTGTAAATCAGGTGCATTTTTAAGATCCTGCTTAACATTCTTGAACTCTTCCTTGCACACTTCATCCCACACAAACTCTGTTTTCTTGCACAACAAGCTTCTTAGATGACACGTTTTATTTGCAAAATTTTGTATAAACTTGCCATAAAATTCAGCCATACCCAAAAATGATGCCAGTTCTTCCTTCGAACACGGTTCTTTAAGATTTACAATAGTTTCTACCAGCTCTTTTTTGGTTTGACTCCACTACCCGATATGTGATGGCCCAAGTAATCTACTTCTGTCACCCCAAACTTGCACTTCTCATAACGTAGGGTCAAACCAGCTACCGTTAACCTGTTCAGCACTTTCTCCACTCTCCCATCATGTTCTTCTATGGACTTACCATAAATTAACAAGTCGTCCTGATAACACCTTACACCCTTAATTCCTTTAACTACATCGTTCATAATTCTCTGAAAGACAGGCGGCTGAGACCAGTCCGAAGGGCATCCTTAAAAACTTGAATGCTCCCATGGGTGTAATGAAAGCAGTAAGCTCCTGTGAACTCTTTTCTAGCGGCACCTGATGATACGCCGAAGCTAAGTCGAGTGTACTAAAATAACAAGCACCATCCAAAGTTGAAACCATCTCATCAATATTAGGTAAAGGAAATTTGTCCACAACCACCTCCTTATTGAGTGCACGCAAATCCACACAAAGACGAATTTCATTATTTCTCTTCCTAGCCACGACTATGGGAGCCAACCACTCAGTCGCTTCCACCGGCTCGATCACACCTGCCTCCAATAACCTGTTAATCTCTTTTTTCACAGGTTCTTGTATACTCGGAGGAATTCTCCTCACTTTTGCTGCAATGGGCTTTGCACCTAACTTCAACTTGATACAATGGTTGTAGCCCTTCAAACGTCCCAAAGAGTCCTTGAACACTTCTCTAAACTTGTTCACATATCTCTCACCAACGTTCTCTATAGACTGCACCATAACGGGAGGATTCCCATTGGGATCAAGAATAATCCCAAGCCTCGCTTGGTGTGTCCAACTCAGTAGGTTATCCCCTTTCTCTGCTACATAGATCTTAGCATCCATAAATCTCTCTTTGCACTCCAGGCAAGTTTCAAAGTATCCCAACATTTTTATCGGAGTACCTCCATAACCTGTTGGTCTTACATCGGTTTTTAATAATATTACTTTGTTTTTAAAATTTTCTTCAAAAATCTCCTTCGAGATAAATGTGAGATGGGAACAAGAATCAAACTTCATCTTTATTTTCACATCTTCTATCTTAACCCATTCAGAAGGATGTTCCAAACCACACACTTCATTCACCTGAAAACTGACCTCTTTCACATCAAACTTCCCATCTCTTTTGTTTCGAAAACGACAGTTCTTTGTGAAATGACCTTTTCTCCCACAATAGTTACAAACCACACTGAGTGGCGGACAAAAATTTGCATTCGCTTTATGACCACTTCTCCCACAACGATAACAACTCCCCTGGAAAGGTAAAACATTTCTTTTTATATCCTCACCAGGCTTGTTCCTTTTCTCATCCTCTCCACTCTTTTTATTTTCAGCGTCTGACTTATGTACGGCCTGACACACAACTTCTTCTACCTTATCTTGAATAACTGCTGACTTCCCTACCTTGCTCAATTCATTCACACATTTTAGCATGTGTTCAACACGTTTTGCAGTTATCATTACTTCATTTAAAGGTGGTTCATCTTTTAACCAAAGTTCCTCTCTTATTTTGTCACTACCACATTTTAATACAAACTGGTCACGTATTCTTTCTTCTACCAGTTCCCCAAATTTGCAACTTGAAGCCAGTTTCCTAAGAGCAGTGACAAACTCCTCCACAGTTTCTTCCTTTCCTTGCTCTCTTAACCCAAAATAATATCGCTCCATAATGGTGCTCACCTTAGGCAGAAAGTGTAGGTCTAATTGTTTTACACATACTTCATATTCGTTCAATCCTCTTTGACATATTTGACTTAACACTGGCAGATTTTCTAATACTTCTTGCCCCTCTCCACCTAAACAGTGAAGTAAAAGTGCCTGTTTTCTTTCCGCACTTAAATTTGAACCACAAACCCTCGCATAATTCTCAAAAATCTTCTTTCACTTCTGCCATTTCACCGGTGGTTCGCCTGGATTTGACATGAAAAGTGGTGGCGGAGTTACATTCTGCATTTTCTCTTTTAATTTTTTTTTTTTGCCCCTTTTTCCCCAAGTGAAACACACCCTCCACAACTTCCCTAACTGGCTACTAATCTTCGACCAGCATTAAATGTGAAATATATCTTCTTCTACTGTAAGCTTACTTCCAATATTATGCTCCGTAAGCCTACACCCAAATCTCTTTTTTTTAAAAAATATTATTTTTTCAAAAAAAAAAAAAAAAATGCTTGTGACCGTGTACTCAAAATATGGAGATGTTTTTTTCACAAAGTGACCAACTTATCACAGTATCTTAAGGTGTGCTTGTCACCGTGGTGGCAAGCTTGTAACAGTATCTTCACTGTTTTCCTCTTTCTTTTTTTTTTTTTTTTAAGTTCCACCAAATTTCTCCTTTACATAAATAGCACAGATGATATGTCCGCCGCTATCACCACTCAACTACTCTGTCCTTTTTCCCTTTCAAATCACACATTTCTCCTTTTCCCACTGCCTGACTCAAAAATGGCCGCCGCCGTCGTCACCTCGCAATCACTCGGTCTTCTTTCCTTAGGAAGTTGTGCTTGTTTTTTCTGCGCTGCCCTTGCGTGTCATTCAGACTTTTTCTATGGGCGATAGGGCATGTCACTCACCAACCATCAATGCGAGTGAAGCGCAGGCGCGATCTGCGTTCCAGCAGCCACTTCTTCCTCGCACTTCACAGGAAATCCACTTTCTTCCTCCAAGTGCGACACGGGACCGCAGATGACCGCTACTCCGATAGCCGCTACTCCGGTAAGGCGTTTCCCGATCCTCCTTTGTCTCCTTTCCCTTTTTCTTTTCCGAACTGCACCACTTCCAATCTTCCGCTTCTTCTCAATGTTGAGGTCGATTATCCCTCTTCCTTCACGCGATCGTCGCCAGTGTAATGAGGACAGGGACACTGGATAAAGTTGTCTTCAGTAAAGGGTTTATTAAACGACCCCATCCATCGAGGACTTGAGTCAACTGACTCACTTAGAACACTCCACATTCCACGTTCCATGTTCTACCATGGAACTACGCGACATCACACTACTATTCTGCATTCCCCACACTTCACCGGAGGAAAAAGTGTACCCCACATGTAGTTAGCTTGCGCTCACTACATGATAGTCCCTACAAAGCTATGTGGGGCCATTAAGTTTTCGCCATAATTGATCGATTTTTAGTGATGTGGGTAGCAGTGCTATTTGGGCCTTGGTTGCCACCCAGAAAAGCCTGCTAAACTCAAAACCTTCAGAAAATTAGAGACTCTGGAAGTTCCGTGTGGTTACTTGCATGGGTGCCGGTTTGTTTTGTTACCCACAGTGCCCTGCAAACAAAGGTATGGTTAAAATCATACATTTTCCTCACATTTCCGTGAGTGGCAAGTTTTGGAATTGGCAGGGATCCACAAAATTCCTACCTTCCAGCTGTCCTACATAGTGCCTCGCTTGTGTGAAAGGACAAGTAGTATTTTTTTTCTCTGAATATGGAGTACGAGACTTTTATGTCCTCCGCATTTCAGAGGTAATGCATAGAACGTGAACATGGTGTCCTATGCATTTAAGCTGTTAAAAATTAGTTTTGTGTAGGTTAACACCAGACTGAACGTGTGAGACAGAATGCTAGTTTTTGGGTATAGACTGAGGCTTGCAGTATTTAAGTTGACCACACTCTAAAAATCGTATGTAATTTCCACATGTATTAGGAACTTAAATTTCGAATTGTCTTTTATATATTTCAAGGTTTGCCTCGACACTAGAGAAAGTTTGTGTGGAGACCGTGGAAAGTGGTGTCATGACCAAGGATCTTGCTGGCTGCATTCATGGAGGTTTCAGCAAGTAAGTCACTGAAGTGGCACTTCTAATTAGACATAGCATCCTATCTTATGTCTAGTGTTGATATTCCTACTAAAACTTGTATACTAGCAATAAGTGAATTGCAGTTTATAGAGCGCCCGGTTATTCGACCGCTTTCCAGAGTGAGTGAGATTGTGTAGAGCAGTCTTGCAGCAATTTTTTTATGTAAGGGTTCCTGTCTGTGCTATGGAGCCTGCAATCTTCTTTTCTTGAAGAGGCAAAATAGTGACAGGGACTCCCATGCATGCTCCTCATTCAATACACCGGTCCTAGTATGGACATGTATTAAATGTGAAGGAACCTTCCTGGGCCATGACAAGGGTGTTGAAGCAAGTTGGGTGTTTCCAGGGAGAGACTTCAGCATACAGTTACATCAAGTTATCCCTTCAGTGGTAGCTAAGCAATGCCCAGACTGTTGTTTTTACCCTGAGGTCTGGCTTAATTTCTGACTACACTTTTGAAAGCTCCTGACGCGTGTTAGGAAGTCTACAGATTACATCTGACTTGAAAGTACCATAAACATGGTTGTAATTGAAGTGGTTAGGGAGGTTGCATTACACACTGAACCCATGACTGCTTATTAAAAGCCCAACCGAACCCTAGCCTGTCCTTGTCCAAGAACCAGACCTTAGAATTTGGTCTAGTTGCATGAGGTACATTTGATTACCACCCAGTTGCTGCTTTAGTGTATTGCCCTATGCTTGGCGAAGACTGTACTGCTTTGTACTAGAATATGGTGATTGTGGATTAACGTGCAACTGGTTATAGTGCAGTGAGTGAATTTCCAGATAAGTGCTTCTAAAGGGTAAGCAGATCCTGACGAGTGCTCTTGAATGTGAGCACAGTAGCCGTACTTGGTGAGATTGCACAGGTTGGGATGGAACTCTTTATGCCATGAGTACCTGCAAACTTTTTCTCAGGGCCTAAACATATGATCTGTGGCCGCTCGGAGCTGACACTATGGGAAGCTTACAAAACTGACTAGGGGCCAAGTGTACTCCTTCATCACAGGGAACAAAAAGTTGGCATGGGCAAAACTAGACCAGTTAGAGTAGGAAATTGCAGACCTGGAAAAGATTGCCCCTGGCAGCAGAACTGAGGACACCACATATACCTTTAGATGGAAGCCAAGGGACCTCACCGAAGAGCGCACGCAAACGTCCTACATAATGTCCCAGAGGAAACTATGACGTAGGAAATCAAGCTGGAAAATTACTAGTGTAGCTGGAAAAGCACAACCGGTTGCGAAACTGGGTTCTACGAATAACAAATGATAGAGGAGAGACAAACTAACCCAGATGATATAGCGGAGGAATTTGCCAGTTACTACGAGGATCTTTACTCCACGAGGGGACAATATGGAATGCATGAAATCCAAGCCTTCCTTCGATATATTTAAGTCCCTAGGCTGTTAGAAAAGACTAGACCAATGCTAGATAGTAAATTCCAGCCCAGTGAGATTGGCCAGGCCCATCTATCGCTTAACACAGGGAAGGCAATGGGTCCTAATGGATCCCCCATTGAGCTTTATAAAGGTCTAACGAGTAAAATGGGGCCCCACCTACTTAAATATGTGGCATGTGGCTGGAGGTCAAATCAACTGGCTAACTCCCAGAGGACCAACGAGAAGCAACAATAGTAATTATCCACAAGGATAGGAAGTCCCCTGACCGATGCAGCTCCTACAGACCGATATCGCTCCTTAATGCAGAGATTAAAATCCTTGCCAAATGATTGGCTAACTGACTTAGACAGGTGATCACATCCCTGATTCAGCCAGACCAGTCTGCATTCATGCCGAATGGAGGGACCAGGCTCAACCTCCGTCGCCTTTTTGTGGTGATGGCAGAGGTGGCTGATGAAAGAGTGGTCAGTGGAAGCCTCCATGGCCTTTGACACACTTGAATGGGATTCCATGTTTGTAGTACTGGAAAGCCTGGAATTCGAACCCAGTTTCATAGGATGGATCAGCCTTCTATGCAAGGGCTCAATGGCCTAGTTCAGAGTGAACGTGGTGGTGTCTTGTGCCTTTGCCCCACACGGGAACCAGACAGGGCTGACCGATCTCCCCTCTGATTTTCGCCCTGCTCTTGAGCCTCTTGCTGTGTGGGTCAGAGGTGAACCTTGATACGGGGAATTAGCTGGAGGGAGACCTGGGGCAGGCGCAGAGGAATATGTTCAAAAAGTGATGACCCAAAACCACACTTCATTACAAGGAGAGACCTAATATTAATAAAAACCATGTCTTTGGGTTCCATAGTTTCCATCTTGTTCGTTACACAACTGGTGTGCGAGTGGTTCTGATGGAAAGACTCCGGAGCTACTCACTAAAGAACATGACTGTTGTGGAACCTGCCTGACTGAAGAGTTTACTGCCAGCATAGTTTGGCAATGCTGTAAAGCCAGGGTTATACCTCAAGTCTCCTAGTGCCATGGCTGGAACGTTCCCACTTAGCCATAAAGGTTGTGTGTTTGTCTGCCCACCTCAGTGAATTGCACAACTTTTTGTTGGGGGGGGGGGTTGTGAGGGGGGGAGTAATGGGGGTGCTGGAGAGCTTTTTTATTTATTATTATTATTAAAAGCACTCTCGACCATAAATGAGCCTGTTTCTAAGCACTCTACATGTTTACAGAAGTAAAGGCGATTCTGAAACCAAAGGTTCTATTTCATTCCAGTTCATTAAAGTGACTTCCTTTATACACTTGACTCAACTCGCCAGAGTTATCAATTGCAAGCACAATTGCAGAAGACTTCAGTGTCCAGAACAGGGACAAAAACTGAAATCCACCAAAACAGTGTATGGTCAAAGCTACATCTCTTGAAAACAAGGGACTTAATTTACATGGCAGCATGGAATGAAACCCTCAAAACACCTCTCAGTTCATACCATTCCCCACCAACCCTGTTGGTGTAAATGCAGCCCTCAGCGACACTCGTGACCGTATCTGTTTTTTTTGGGGGGGGGCTTCGTTTTTTAGAAGTATTTGTTGTTTTAAAAAATGAAGCATTTCACAAAAAACAGGTTTCAAATCATTACAGTAGCTACTAAAAGTTCCACACAACCAAGACAGTCTGTTGGTAACACCAGTAGTTGTGTACTGCCTTTTATACCTTCCACCCTGGTAGTGGGGCCCAGGCAGAGGGACCCTTCATATTAGTCCTCTATAATTCTGCCTGGGGATCAAATTTTTCCCCATTTTTAGGGGCAGCCTCTACTTTGGTTGATCGCTTTTTTCGGTCAACATGCACCAGTCCATGTCTTTTTTTCCATTCATACACCTCCAGTGTCTGACCCGCCCCTCCATTGCCTAGCTATATTTCGTTTAGCTATTCCCAATCCAAGGGTCAACCACAGTTTGCTGTACCTAGGTGGGGGGCTCAGCTCTCCAAATGTTCAACAAGCAGCATTTGGCTGTATCGGGCAGCCCGTCTAGTCTCATGATCTCTGAGTGCGTCCAATATGGCTGTATCCTTAGGCAGTTCCACACCACGTGGAACAAGGTGCCCACCTCCCCTTACACAGATCTCTGTGGGGGCGCTTACCCATGGCATTGAGGGCCGTACAGGAGTAGTAGGATCGATGAAGTATACGCAGTTATACCAGTCTTAATGGTGATTTCCTTAAATGCTCCTGTGGCCTCCTCACACTCCCCATCTTCAAAGTCGCCCACTCAGTTTCCCATTTAGGCCGAAGCTGTTGCAGAGTATCAGAGGAGTTGTTGACCAGCTTTCTATATATCAATAAGATCGCCCCTTAATGTAACGGCGCAGATAGTATTCTCTCCTCCAATGGTGGGAAGTCCACAAGCACTGTGCGCTGCTAATGCATACCCGAATTGAATGCACTTACACATCCCGAATGCACCAGTTTATAATGGCATTGCATTTCGGCCAACATAATCAAGGTATCCCCTTTCTATACGTCTCCTAATTTAGATGTTCAAATGAGATCCCATGCTGAAAAACCCTGGTGTTTCCCCACGTCAGCTAATATATCACTTACCCAAAGGGTCGTCCTTTTGGGGAGTCTTTCCTTCCACCCTAAATAGGCAGTAGCCTCCTCACAGATTTTGTATGCACCAGTAGCCATTGCAATGTCCTTGCCCTATACAACGCCCCCAAGTAGTCCTCCTGCCCCCAAGCCAGTGTCTCCAGTCTCACTCCCGGTTCGTCCCCAGCTGCAAACGCCCTGTCATTAATTACTGCTAGTTGCATGGCCAATAGTATTTTCGTATATCTGGAAGACCAATACCACCATCATATAGTCTACGCGTCAATTTCTGGAGAGCTATTCATGGTGGGCCGTTGTTTCAAAGAAGGAGTCTGAGGGATGCCTCTGTCCTGAGGTAGAACTTCCTGGGGACCAGGAATGGGGTATTCTGGAGGGCATAGATCATTTTTGGTAGTGTCATCATTTTCAACATTGCCACCCTTCCTAACGGGGAGAGTGGCAAGGATCGCCAATGCTGTACATCAGCTGTAAATCAATTTAACATAGGGGTTAGGTTTGTGCAGTAAACAAGGTGAGGATCTTTAGTAACGTATATCCCCAAGTACTTAAACCCCTCTTTGTCTGTCAACATGGGTATATTCTTCCGCGGGTGGGGTCTGAGGCCCAAGGTCACATGCATGAGAGACTTGTCCAAGTTATTTGCGTATTTCCCAAAGCTCTGGAGGATCTGCATCAGTTTGGATGAGTGGGTGGGCTATTTCTTTTAATTTTAATAGGAAGGACTTAAACTAAACACTGGTTTGGTATGTGTTAATAAAACAAGACTTTAATGCAACAATCATTTTACTTTTTCCATGTGGGAAAGAACACCCAGTCTTGTAGTCCACTCATTAAAATGTGGTGTAGTGCAAAAGTTCTAGGCCTTGAAGCGAGGAGTCCTGCACTGTTTTGATACTCCTGCTTCACCAAATTGTTTGATCATGGTCAAATCATGTCCTTCCTGTACCTTTGTCCTCTTCGTTGCCAGTATGTGATGGAGGTGGGCAAGCTACTGAAGGCCAGAGCCAGATCCTTGGCTCTGACTCCGCTCATGGCTTTCTTGGATACTTAAGCCCAAGGGGTGACGAGCCTCCATGTGCCTTTTGTCTCTCACCCACACTCTAACCTCATGTTCCAAGAATTAAGAAAAAGCATTAACATTTTATGTAAAAAGGTACAGCTCTAATGCCTAAATTGCAAAATGTAAAATCCGGAAAACCTGGTGCCAATACCGGCTCCCTCACTTGACCAAATTTTGTGATATTAGGCTATAATTAAATTTCACCTTGCCTATTTTTTTTTCTTCTTTTTTTCTTTTCTTAATTTTCACACCATTGCACCTTGAAATACACAAGTTAAGTGTGTGATCTGTACAAAAACTTCCAGTGTTTCTTTAAATGGACTATAACTTTGTTCTGCGTAACAACCACCTACGCCACAGAGGGTGCACATGAGAACTTGCTTGCCTCTTGGTCCCCTAGCAGCATAGTCGTCAGGTTGGGTGGCGGACATGAGTATTTCTAAGATCACACTTGAAAGGTATCACTTGTAATAAATGCCTCTCAATATAGTGATATAATTTGAAGTACTAATGTGAAGTTCCTCCAGACCACAGACACCCTTTTGAATTGACTATCCTCTTAAGGAATACCAAGAAACATGTAAAAATATAAGTGGTACAGCATTCATGTGATTATTTTCCTTTACTAATGTTAACCTGTAAAGAAAAATTGATTGTCTGAAGCACACGCCAATCATATCAGTTACAGTTTTGTACAGAATAGACAGAATTAATAAAGAGCAAATGATTTCTTGTCTTCAGGTGTTTTTTATTTCATTTTTTTTTAGAAGACCTTCTCTTTGCCTTGGCCAACACGTGTTTCGTCGTTTCTGGGAATTAACCCTAAGACTTCATCAGGGCTAAAAGTAATATAGATACCAACGTTGTACTAAAATATTGATACTTAGTTTATATACAGGGTTTACAGTACATGCTTTTACACAAACTAAGGTACCTAGGGCACCATCATACTCCATGTGTATGCAGGTTACCTATGCCAGGTGGAAACCCATGCCAACTTCATTTATGATCGTCATATGATTAAGATCATGTGACACTGTGCAGAACTAAGGCGAAAGCATGTGCAGAGTGACGGAACATTCCTTATGTTAAACAGAGGCGTGTGAATGGAAATATGGTACCACGAAGCAAGCTTATGTGGTATACATGGAATATCCTTATGTATATCCCCACCACCCAAACTGAAAAAGTGAAGGACAGTTCAATCTATGTCCTGGAGAGATGAATGAATAAATGTTGGATGCTCCATGCTCACTAAAAGGAGGTATATAGTACCTGATATCGTGTGGAAACTCAGTAATCATACCTATATTCAGCAGAAAGTTCACAGCAATAAAAGGACAATCGTAAGGGTATCGGGTACTATATACCTCCTTTGAGTGAGCATGGAGCATCTAACATTTATTCATTCATCTCTCCAGGACATAGATTGAACTGTCCTTCACTATATATATATATATATATATATATATAGATATCCCATGTATACCACATAAGCTTGCTTCGTGGTACCATATTTTCATCCACACGCCTCTGTGCGGAACTAAGGCGAAAGCATGTGCAGAGTGGCGGAACATTCCTTATGTTAAACAGTGTGTCACATGTTCTTAATCATATGACGTTTCTAAATGAACTTGGCATGGGTTTCCACCTGGCATAGGTAACCTGCATACACCTGGAGTATGATGGGGCCCTAGGTACCTTTAGTTTGTGTAAAAGCATGTACTGTAAACCCTGTATATAAACTATTTATCAATATTTTAGTACAACGTCGGTATCCATATCACTTTTAGCCCTGATGAAGTTGTAGAGTTAATTCCCAGAAACAACGAAACATGTGTTGGCCAAGGCTAAGAGAAGGCCTTCTATAGAAAATAAAATCACCTGAAGACAAGAAATCATTTGCTCTTTATTAATTCTGTTTATTCTGTTCAAAACTGTAACTGATATGATTGGCGTGTGCTTCAAACATATAATCAATGTTCACCAATCCTAGGTTGGTACTAGGGGAGTAGGGTGTTTCCTCCTGTCATTAAATGCACCGCGGGCGAAAAACCCTGTTCTAGAACACACACATGTGATAACTGTATGAGTGCCTGATACCTCATTAACACCCAGTTCCAAATCACTATAAAGAAAAATGCTTGCCCATTTGTTTAACCTCCCTTTCTAAACATTAATGCTCAGCATGGTAAACTGGCACCCAGACTGATGTTCGCCAGGAGGCCTCATGTAAATTTAGGCGGGCGGCAAGCGACCCACACAGAGTATCACAGCTTTGTACCAACTGGCCACTACTACCAGACGTTTGGGCGAATCGTGTCTGTCGCTGCTGTGCTTGGGCTTCCTAGTGAGGATGGAAGTGGCATTGTGATCCAGACATCAGCAGATGACTTTCTAACTATCCCTTTTCCCCAGTGCCCTGCACATCTCTCGTAATGCCACAAATTACATCACAAGTAACTTCCTCGACCTCACTCTACAGTGACCCAGCATTTATATTTTTGCTTTTCTAGGCGCGCTTTAAGAAACAGAGCAGCGAATTCTCCGGCCTCATAATAGCAGACTAAGCAAGATGTTAACATCCAGCTAGCAGTTAGTCAATTAGATTGCAGAAGTTAGACAATCCTGAATCTACCTATGGACGTCAACGTTTTTATCACCAGCCAGATTGGTTTAGATTTTTTGAATAGTTGACTTGAAGGTGTGCGGGGGGGACTCAAAATCAACTGTACAGATTTAAATCGGCCCACAAAATAATTTCAAGTTGTACCAAGCCCGTACTTTCTGTTTTGGTGTAAATATGTCCAGTAGTTAACAGTGCGTAGAGGATACGGGACTTAAATTTAGTCGTAAACTATGTTCCCCTCCACGCAATTTCCCCCATTGTGTATAAAATCTGCCAAAGAAATTCAGAAGTAGATGAACACCAATATTAGGAAATTCTGTTTAAAATACGGCATCCCAATTATCCACTGCTACTGTAGTCATCGGCCAGGGCATCATGCAGTCGCGGCTGGCATGTCTCGCGGGGGGGGGTGGTTAATTTAACAAACACAGAAAAAATAGACTTACCTTTTTCGCTGGCCGGGTCCTGCGTCTTTTCGGCTCCTTCTCTCCTGCAGGAACAAGAAGCAGGCAGCCAGGCTCCCTCCGGACCCTCCCCTAAGCAAATCACAACGCTGCAAGCAGTGTTGTGATTGGTGGGGACACCGCCCAGCCAGTGGCTTACAGGGAGGGCCTGTTCTCCATGCAGGCTGTATTGCAGCCTGCATGAAGAAGATCAGAGTGCCCATGACTGGTTTGGGCGGCCCCAGATGTCCGACCAAACAGTCATTGCGCCCTCAGGAGTGGACACACCCACTCCTCCCCTGCCCTGGCTGCTCGCAGAGCAGCCCCGCCCGCAACCAAACATAAAATGGTAATAACTGAAAGTGGAGGAGCCGCCCCTGGCAGCATGTATGCTGTGTTTGTTGACCTTAAATTTGCGTTTGGCTTGGTTTCGCGCAAGAAGCAGTGGTTGGTTTTGCACGAGGTGGGTGTGCCCTTGGACTTGCTCTGCTTGATAATTTGCCTCCATGGCGACAACTTTGCCCAAGTGAGAGGGTTAACTCAGACAGGTTTCCTATAAGAAAATGAGTGTGCCAAGGGTGTGCTCTTGCCCCTACGTTCTCTTTATTTCATAATGACATTTCCCAATTTCTTGCTAGTTGTCCCACTGATGCCCGACCCTTGCTGACTATTAAAAAAAAAAAAAAAAATAATAATCCCCATTGTAATGTTTGCGGATGATACGCTTTTAATTTCAAAAACCCCTAGTGGGCAACAGCGCATGCTTCTCCTCTTTGAGGAATTGTGTAGGATTCGGGGCCTTGTCATCCACACAGCTAAAACAAACTTTATATTGTTTAATCAACACAAGTCCTCTAGGTGCATTGTGAAGTTGGGCAATGAGCCCCTTGAGCTAACTTAAGTCTCTGGTTACCTTGGGGTTTCCATGACCTATTTGAGGCCAAGTTAACTCCAAGTGGAATAAATGGCCCTTAAACATCGCTAGATTGCGGGTGCATTGGTAAAGGAATTCAACTGTTCATTCTCAAAGCCAATTAGCCCAGTTCTTTTGATTTATGACGCCAAAATCTTAGGCTCAGTTCTTTATGGCTCAGAACTCTGGGGCTTCTCTAACATAGCCACACTTACCATCGCAGAGAATACATTTTTGAGAAGCATGACACACCTCCTGCAAAGCACCCCTCTTAAACCACTGTTATTAGATCTAGGCAGAAAGGCCCTAGCTAACAAAGCAAGACTTCTCCCACTCTTCGACAGGCGCAGAGTTGGTAAACTACGCTGAAGCACTGAGGGATGTTGTGGAGGCCGATCATTCCCTGAATATCGATTAGCTCCAAAACATCAAAAGAATACTGACCAACATGGGAATGAGGATACTAAGGGACAATCCATCTGGTGGCCAGTTTCCTTCAAAAGAAAAAATTGAACACTACTGGTACATAATGACCGATGAACTCTGAGTGATTGAGAGCACAACTTTGACGGGGAGGTTTTCAGAATTCAAATTTTCCCCCTTCTTAGAACCATTTTTTTTTTTTTTTTTAATTTGCAGAGTTTTATATAGCGCAAACTTGACCTGAATCGGGTATCCGAGCGCTTTACATAGCACCAGTTACGTTACATTAGGACACGCATGCATTTTTTTGTTAGGCACGGGGAGATTAAGTGATTTGCCCAGAATCACAGGATGTTCAGCGTCATTGCCGAGACTCGAACCCAGTTCCCCAGGTTCGAGGTCGGACGCCCTAGCCGTTAGGCCAACTCCTCTCCCCAAATTGGAACATCATATCTGCCCTGTTCAATAGGAGGCTTTACTTCCAATTCAGAGTCGAATCTCTCCCCTAAAATCTTTTACAAGTAACTGGACCCTTGAAATGGATGATAAATGTCCCATCTGCACTGATCGAATGGAAACAGTTTCCCACGTTTTGTTCGTGTGCTCAGCATATGTAGGACCACGTAATAAATAGATAAAAACCCATATGTAATATCTTGGGAACTAGAGTAGCATTGCTGCACCAAGAATATGGATATCTGACCCACGTCCACTGAATGCATGCTCTCTCGCCAAGTTTCTAGGCTAAGTGTGGACTATAAGATCAAGGGTTATCCATTTGTCAAATCTGAGATCTTTCTTTTCACTATCTTTTGGACATCCCAAAGTCGTCATGTTCTTAGTCGCCACAGCTAGAAAATTTCTTGAAGTATTTTTATCATGTGTTTTTAACGATCAATGACGGCGACTGTTGTTGCTCACTAATCGTAAGTACTTTTAGCATGTTGTGATCGGTACTGAGGCTCTCAAGCATGAAGTTTTATAATGTTATAATTATTTGCATTTTATTGATTATGTATTTAGAATGTTTTCATGACCTGTATTGTCGAAATAAAGCTTTTTGAACTAAACTTATCCACTACTCTACACCCCACCCCCACAAAAAATAAAAAATCCTGCTTCGCCGACCATTACTACACAGTTGTTTGCTCTTAGGAGTGCAAGGGTTTAATGGCAGTGTGAAACAGTGGGCTCTGTCATGACGCTGGCGTGTCCCCTGCCCCTACCAACACACATTAGCGATCTCATGTTGCGGGATGTATGGTTTGGTCCCACAGGCCTGGGCTTGTAGTTCACATTTTTAGGTCTCGCAGACCTAGCGCTGGAGCGCGCATGCGCTCCTCGCTCTGCTAGGCTTATTGTAATCGATGAGATTTCAGAAGGGGACTTGAAGCCCCGCCCATCAATCTTATTGGCTGGCGTCATCGTTTATGTTAAACGCTGTGTCGTGATTGAGAATGAGGCTTTTTAGTTACCGCCCTGTCTCCTTCGACGGCCCATCCAGACTGGATTTTTTACTTGCGGCGTTATACAGTCTCCTTCACTTACTCTGTGAGCACTCTTTTCCTCATTCGCGCAATGGCGACAGCTTGTTTTATTTGCAGCGCGGTCCTCGCGCTTGTTTATTTAATTTGGAGCGCGGTCCGCTGACTTCAGCGGCCGCGTTAGGTTTATTTATTTAATTGATTTGGTTGATTGTCCTCCCCCCCTGGCTTTTCTGATACCCAGGTCTAACAAGCATTTGCAATGCAACAGGTCTCGCATCAGTTAGACTTAGTTATTGGGGTTGTAATTACACTGTTAGAGATCTATAGCGGAAAGCAAAAAATAATGTAGAAGTAGAATTTAATTAATGTAGTGTGTTGGTACCTATTTTAAGGCTGTTGGACGCCTTAGTTATGCAATATCTAAAGTAAAGTAATTAGCAGTAAATGTCTGCTTTAAAATAAAGAATAAAATATGTAACATAAGGCAAGCTAGCCCTTTAAAGCATACATAATATGAACAAAAACAGTGGTATAACAGCTTAGCAAACGGCCCAGGGAAAAGGTATGTGCTAATGCGCAACATTTACACGGGTATTTGAAACAGCAAGTATAAGTTTGCAATAGGCAAATGAACAAATAACAGTTTACAATTTGGCACAAACTGAAACTTTAGGTACATTTGTGGATGGGAGCCTAAAAATATGTTTGTGTGTTGAGAAATTAATTCATATATATAAAGTACAACAATTGCAGGCATTTAAATAAAGGATAGAAAAACCCCATAGCGTTTTACGGGTATTTGAAGCAGCAATCAAAACTTTGTAATAACGTCCTTCTACACCAAGACCTGATGCACTGCATCACTATGGCGCACCATACAGTACATTAGAGGCACACTAGCTCTTCGTTCAACAGAACCGTGCAAAAACAGAGCATAGGAGCACAACACGATAGTAGGCAATCTCCTTTAAGCAAAAATACTGGTGTAATGACCTGCACAGCTTTGCGGGAAGCTGGGGAATTCGCTTGTAGTTATGGCGTTGACTCACCATTGTGTGACTCTGGGCAAATCAGTGCATTTCCATGCCTTCTAAAAGGCAATATGTTTTTGTGTCAATGTGTTTTTGTGTAATGTAACTGGTTGTCTTGTAAAGCTTTTCACTACTTTCTGGGTGAGTTTGCGCTATATAAACCTGTAAAACAACCAGCTAGCATATCTCGGGCGCAAGAGATTAGTATACTGGCTGATCCAGCGGACGCACGGCTATGAGGGGTCTGTACACCTCAGTACTGTCCGTGGAGTTGTATGTTCTTACTACACACATAGCGGTGGCACTGGGCAGTGTCCAGACACACACCTAATTAGTATATGCCCTTTAAACCTGACAGGGCACATTTCCAAAGACACTTCAATCCCCACAGAATCGGTGCGATGACTCCTATACACACAGACACTCTCTCTCTCTATACAGCATCAAAAGGCTTTCCCCTTAAAAACTGTAACTTAAATAGCACGGGAGTGGTGACCCCTAGACCCATCGAATCACTGCCACCTATAGCATTGAGAAGTAACATCCGCGCAGCCACTGCAACACAAACGGCACTGGTATGGCTAGCTTTACAAACATGGACCGCAGTCTAGGCGCTTTGTAAAGTTACATTCCGGTGGACACAATACTCCAAACAGTCCTAGGAGTTTTTGTCCGCTGATACTGCATGCCGGACAGTACAGGGGCGGCCACTGCTGGACACAGAAAGACACTGCATTTCCATACAGCAGTTAGGGCACAGCATCACGGACACAACTTTTTATACAGTACTGGTTGCAGACAGTTTGTTACCCAGTAGTAAGATGGGCGGTGATATACTGAAACGGACTGAAATTAAGAACAAAACTGTGGCTAGTACAGTAAGGTAGTGTCACAATGGGCTAGAAATGGTTACATGTTCAGGCAATCCTGGGTAGTGGGGGTATTTGCCTTGCTTGCAGGAGGGTTTATAACACACCTGGTATGCCAGCGTTATAGACCGTGCACTTCACGTACGCCTGGGGCCGTCTGATTGCCAATCAGTTTCACACAATGCATCCACCCCATACTATGTTTGCGGAAGGAGGGGGGGGGGGGGTCACACTCTTAAACGAATTGCTCCTTCTCATGATTGCTCCAGCACACAGCAGTAGCTATGTGGAGATGCCTATGTGGCAAGTGAACAGCTCCGCGCATTTTATTCACAAACTTGGTACTATCTACCTGTCTGCTAGCAGCCTTAAGAGGTATGACCGTACTCCTCTTATGTTAGCCCCCCAGAGGCTTTAGCCAGTCACTCAGTACTGACATGATTGTGGCTCGCTGGAAGGCAAGCTGCACCAATGCTGTATCCCTGAAGTAAACTAAACTTGGCAGAAGTTAGCACCGATACTGACAACCCTAAAACTGCACACAGGTGTGTCCTGTATGTGTTTTGTTGTTTAATATGGTAAGTATTGTGTATGTGTATGCTAATATTGCTATTACGCTAACACAACTGATGTTTAAGGGCGCTGTGTATAGGTAGTTGCAGGGTAAAACATTAGGCAACATTTAGCAGTGTATGAACTCGAAATATTGGCTGCTGTTTACATGTTAAGTGCTGCAAAGGTTTAAAAATTGGCATATAGCGTAGTATAAAGGGCTGTGGTTTGTTAGTGCGATGGATATTTGAAAAGGCTTATTGGAAGAATATAGCACCAATGTTTGTTAAAGGGAAGCGCTAAAAGGTGTAATGCGTTGGACTTATAAAAAAAAAAGTATTGTGTATGAAGGGGAATTCTATGGGTGAACGGTGGAGTGGGGGGGAGGGTGGGGAAGGGTAAGCGGTGGGGAGGGTTGCATTAGAGAGCTGTAGTGTGGAAGCGTACAATAATGGAGAAATAGATCTATTACATGTAGTGTGGTTGTGCTCTACTTAAGTTGCTAGTGAACGCTTTAGAGCTATGCAATGCCTAGTAAAGTAATACAATGTTAAGGTAAGCAATTAACAGTAAATGTGTGATATAAAAGTCAGAGTAAAATATGTTCTAGAAGGCGAGCTATTTCTTTAAAGCATATATAACATGAACAAAACCAGTGTGGTATAACAGCATAGCGAACGGCCCAGGGAAAATATATGCGGTAATGTGCAATAACTTTACAGGCATTTAAAAACCGCAAGCAAAACTTTTAAATAGGCATATGAGAAAATAACAGTTGACATGTGTACGCAAATCGTAACTACAGCTACTTTTTGGGACGAGAGTCGAAAATTATTATTGTGGTTAACGGACAAATTCACATGTATAAAGGGGAACAGCTGCATGTATTTAAATAAAGTATAAAACAAAAACACATACCATTTTACGGGTTTCCGAGATAGCAATGAAAACTTTGCAATACCAACACCTGATGCACTGCATCACTGTGGCGCAGTACACAGCACATTAGAGGCACAATAGCCCTTCCTGCAACAATACTGTAGGAAAACGGAGTGTAGGAACACAACATAGCAGTAGGCAATGTCTCTAAAGGGGAAATAGTGGCGTAATGCTTTGAACTGCTGAGCGGTAAGCTGGGGAATATGCTTAAAGTCATGGCGTTGGCTTACCAACGTGTGTTTGTGGGCAAATCAGTTTATCTCCCGTGCCTTCTAAAAGGCAATATGTTTTTGTGTTGATGTGTTCTTGTGTAATGTACTTGTTGTCTTGTAAAGCTCTCCACTACTGTGGCGTTGACTTCGTGTAATATAAATTTGCAAAACAACCAGCCAGCATACCCCGTGGAGCAAGAGTTCATTACACTGGCTGATCCAGCGACGCAGGGGTATGAGTTGCACGTGTTTAAATAAAGGATAATAAAACCCCATACCGTTTTATGGGTATTTAGAATAGCACGCAAAACTTTGCAATAAACATATGCAAAGTTAACAGGCGATATGTATGTTTAGGCCGTAACTATAAGTACATTTGTAGACGTGAGCCGATTAATTTTTTTGTGGGTGGGCGGACTAATTCAATTGTATAAAGGTGAACAATTGCAGGTATTTTAATAAAGGATAAAAAAAAAAAAAAACTGGTATGAGAAGTAACGTAAATGTAAAACATGCAGAAAAGTGCGGGACTGTTACATTAACATGGGCGTTGCAGTAGTTAGTCAACTTTGAGCATTTTTCAAACTTTTGTATGTGTCCCAGAAACTATGTATTGTCCAAAATTATGCATAGCGTGTATTGTTAATGAAGAACAGTATGTTACACTATCCTGAGTGCACAATATGTTTAAATATGCATGAAAAGCTGAAAGCTGGAAAAAATGTGACATTCAAAATAGTATTTTAGTATACTGAAAATGCTCCATAGAAAACGTTATTGCGGCTAAAAACAAAACATGTTTTAATTGCAGTATTGTTAATTACTCACCGTGAAACGCCGTTATGAAAAGGACGCCCGCTGTATGGAATCAACTCAAGAGGACTTTGCTCATTAATATGGAGTAAAAGAAAGTGAAAGCGTGCCATGCTGAAACGCGGTGATCAAAAGACGCCCGCGAGAAGAAAGTGGAAGTGCGCCATGCGCGCGCACCGTACGCGTGCACATCTCCTGTCTGGGCAGGCACGGCAAACAGGAGACAGGGAGGGTACAAACATGCCTCCCTTCCAATTAAAAGCGCCCATTTTTGACGCGTGCCAATCAGAAGCATGGGTGACCTTCCACCCCGCTTCCGAAACAAAACCGACGACAATAGTCTCGCAAGCGAGGAGTGCATGCGCTGCGTCGCTAGGCGAGACCTAAAAACAGCATCTGTGGCTTGTACACAAATGTGACCATCATCCTTTGATCCATTCTGGGAAGAACCTCCTTATTTTACTCCGGAGTTTCACACACCCGCATGTTCTAGTATTACTGCAAACTTGAAAGGTTTCACTTCACCGCGGCGGTGGACTGTGGCTTGGCAGAGGGGCATTCAAGCAGCATAGAGCGTTCTGCATCCAGCGCCTTATCTAGACGGTGGATTAAATTTGTTAAAAAAAAAAAAGTTGGGTCCTTGTTTTATCTAAGTTTTAGCTGTTCTGTGCAGTCCATGTTTTGCTGCTTTACAGTCGGTAAAACTAAACTATTTACGAAGGCAACTGCCCGCGATACATTGAGGAATTTCCAATTTCCCTGTCTCCACCAGTTAAAAAGAAATATTAGCGGAAGCCAATGGACGCTTTTCGACACAGATGCATGAAAACACCAATGCAGCGGGACGCGCTTCCACGAGCCACAATCCGAATGGTACTTCGGCTTCGGCTCTTAATAGATGTTAGAGGCCTTCCTTCTGCTGCAAAACAGCCACCCACTCCCTTTCAAATAGTGCGGTCTTTGTGCAGCTGTCGTGGGGGCATCTACCCAGCACACGAGCTTGACCTCTGACCCCACTATCGCCCCAGTCTGATGACCGGTCCTGTGCCCCCCTGCCCTCCCCTTCTCTCCTCTTGCTTGCACACACTGTGCTCTTGAGGGCTTGAATTTCACAGGCCTCCCTGTCAAGGCAAAGGCCTGGGGCCGCCAAAGCTCGAACTCAATAACTCGGATTCCGGAGTTTTACGCGCGGGTCTCTGCTTTCACTGGGGAGGGGGCGCCATGGAATTGTCTTATAGGGGGTGGGGCCGTGAGTCAGCCGGGGGGAATACATGCCACAGCCGAGCAGCAGCCACGGAGACATGGGGATGTAAAACTGCACCAGACATCGGAGGATACACCAACGAAGGAGCCTTTATTGATGACTCAAAATGTAGAGAGCTCACGACTGACTTCCAGCGTCGTCTAGCTCGCCGGCAGAATGAAGGATAAATCTAGCCAAAGCTGCCGACTTTTGAGCTGGGTAACAACTTAATCACTTAATCTCCTGTGCCTACAAAAAAAAAAACATTTGCAATGCTATAGTTTGAACTATTGGCATTGTAAATGACAATGCCTTTTATTTGTGTTCGTTTTCAAAACTGAGAAATAAAAGGCATTGTCATTTTCAATGCCAATAGCTAAAACTCTCGCAAATGCGAGACCTATTGCATTGCAAATGCTTGGTTTTTTTGCGACGTTTGCTCTACTTGTAGCAAAGTGTTCCACTGCCTGCCTCGTCAGACACTGCCATTAAAAGAAGGCCCCCTGCATACTGAACATCTTGCCAAAATGAAATGAGGGCATCCGGAAAGGTTTTAAATCTGGCAATTAAAATTTCAGTTTTTGTGCCATTAGCTCTCTTCTGTGACACACCAGCATCCCTGCCTTAACAAATTTTATTTTATTTTTCAGCGTGCGGTTAAACGAGCATTATGTGAATACCACGGACTTCTTGGACGCCATCAAGACCAACCTTGACAAAGCACTGGGGAAGTAGAAGAGGAGCCGTTTGTGGGGAAGCAGCAGAGAATTTTTACCTCATTTTTAACATAAAAACAGGGTAGAAAATCCAGTTTCGTGGTGGCCTACGTGGTTCTGATCAAGAAGAAACTACTTTTTTTAACCTGTTGAAATTTTGTTTTTAAACTCGTCTGGTGGAGCTGGAATGTGCCCCTCTTCCATTGGACGTAGTGTTGGACTTCCCCAGGACTCTTAGCTGGAAGCAACCTCACCTACTGTAAATGTCATGTCAACCAGCTTTCCATGGTACATTTGTAGCAAATAAATCTTCTACGGTGCCCCTTTTGCCCCGTGTGATGTTTTGGGGGATGGATGTCAGTGCAGTAAATAAAGCAAAGCTTGTAATCCAGAGGGAGGCGCTCGTGCCTGAAGCCAAGGATGACCTCCAAGTAACCTTGTGGCTGGCGCGTTCCTACCATCCGCCGGTTGGTGGCAGCACTCCTCAGCTGGCCTTGTTTTGTGTTTGGTAATCACAAGGTTTGTCACCGTAACTGCGGCCCAGGTAAGGACGAGCGGGGAATGGTTTTAGGCAACTTGTGTCCTTGGGCTGTAGAATACATTGGCGAGCCTAGAGTTTAGGTCTTGCTGTGTCAGATTGAGCGGCATTTTGCAATAAACCCCATGGGACAGCATGGACCGGCGCTCTGCAGAAATCAAGAGAAGCTGATGCCCCATGAGCCTATTCTTCATGTAGCCTTTAATGCCATTAACTAATGTGGTGCGAGACGCCAAACGATTCCCCAATGGCGGCAACTGGAGTCCGGTAATAGTTGTTAATGCCGAATGAAACGAGTCTTCTCCGCAAGGGATTGCTGTACCAGCACAACTAACAGCGTGGGCTGCCTGTGCTAGAAGATGAATTTGTACGAGGGAAAGTGATTTTAAAAAAAAAGGTCCAGTCGTATCTTTTTGCACTCATTCGAGAATGCATTGCCGTTATTCTAACTGGGACGTTTGCTTTGGGCAGGGGCAGACTCGTTCACACGAAATTTGCGTCCGTATACAAATTAAAGTTTTGGAGCGTGCTTAACTTAAAAATGTACATTACTTGCCCAATGCTGCCATCTAGTGGTTGGTTTAGACCATAGTTAAATTTTTTATAAAGTAACTTTGGGGGTTCAATCTTGGGGATGTATTTGTAAATGGACCTCTGTGATATCGACTGTAACCGTCCCTCAGATGATCACGGTACATAGATTTCTTTGCTGTTGCTTTCATTTCTCGACTTGAGCCTCAATGAAACAAGAATGTGAGATGCGGCGAGGAACAGGTCGAGGCAGGAAATCCCAATGTTGGTGTCCAAGCTGGGACGGACTGGCCCTTTTGGCGGCCCTCAAGTTGTTTTTGGAAGGTGTAGGCGATTACAGATTGTGAGGGGCACTCTGGCTCACGGCAGGGAATCCGATCATGAAAGCAGACACGCTGGTGCGTGTTTTCAGTCCAGTCCAACTCGGGTCAAAAAACCGTTGCATGATCGTGGCCAAGTCTAGCATTGTAATTTTCTACGTTCAATCAGGGAGACGTATAGACAAAGCTTTTCCAACACAACAGTACTAATTGGCAAACCAACATTAACCATTTTTACATATTGGGGACTGGAAAAATGAGACCCCGACTTCTGACCCGGCCTCCGGACAACACCTGGTCTGCGATGAAGCGCATTGTTGCTAAAACGCCATTGCCGTCTGACGTGCCTTGAGCCCCGGCCTCTAAACCCAACTAGACTTATTATGAAAACCAAGTCACAAACTATCTGTTCATTGTCCAGTTCACTGTTGCCGAGTGGGCTCGACAGGATCTGAACCGGACTGCCAGTTGCACACACATCTTTGGAGGTATAATGTGATGTGGCTCAAACAAGTGAAAAAAGAGAGAGTAGCACCAGGGTCGGATTGGGATCACAATTTGGCCCGGGCACTGACGAAAAAAGTGGCCCACATTCGCGGGCGTGCCCTTTCATGAAACACACAAGGAATGAAAGTGGGAGGATATTGTTCTTGGGAAGGACACAGGGCCAAGGTGACAATGTCCTACAAGCTGAACAACTGAAAAACAGCGAGGCCCCTTTCTCTTAAAAAATTATTCTCCAGCGCAGGAGCACCTGAAAAGCAGCGAGGCCCCTTTCAATTACAAAATTATTCCCCAGCCCTCCAGGGCAGGAGCACCTGAAAAACAGTGAGGCCCCTTTCTCCTAAAAAATAATTCCCCAGCCCTCCAGCGCAGGAGCACTTGAAAAACAGCGAGGCCCCTTTCTCTTAAAAAATTATCCCCAGCCCTCCAGGGCAGGAGCACGAGAAAAAAAGCGAGGCCCCTTTCTCCTAAAAAATTATTCTCCAGCGCAGGAGCACTTGAAAAACAGCGAGGCCCCTTTCTCCTAAAAAATTATTCCCCAGCCCTCCAGCGCAGGAGCACCTGAGAAACAGCGAGGCCCCTTTCTCCTAAAAAATTATTCCACAGCCCTCCAGCGCAGGAGCACCTGAAAAACAGCCAGGCCCCAACTATTTGTAAATTACTCAGCCCTTCACTGCCTCGGGGCAATGGCCTGGCAGGAGAGGGGATAAAGCAAAAAACACAGCTGCTCGGCCATCCATGGGGGTGGGGGGGAGGTGAAGATGGTGCCAGTTCCCAACATTACCTGGCCCCCACAGCGAGACCCATTCTTCCTTGCCCACTATGCCCTTAATGAGAAGGGATGTGGGCGAGGTGTTAATGAAAACACTGTTTCAGGACTGCGTGGGCCCCAGGGGGACCGAGGTGAAAATGGCTCAATGGCCTGAGCAACACCTGGCCCCCAGGGAGGCCGATTCTGGCACACAATCACCCCTCCCCAGCCCACCATCAGCGTGATTGCTTGGCAGGGCAGGGGGTCAAGGAGAGGCCACAGCTGATCATTGCTGAAGGGCCGCACAGCGAGGCTGCTTTCCTCTGCCGTGTCAGTGCTCTCTGTGGACTGGGAAAGGGGGGGAAAAACGGCCCACAGAGGGCACTGAGACACCGGCCCTTCGGCCAATGCCCGAGTGCCCGCATTACCAATCCGTCCCTGAGTAGCACATTGTAAAGTGTAAACACGTTGCTGGCTATGACTGATCACAGGCAGCGTGGTGTGCGCCTTGGAAATTAGCTTTCTTTGAAATCCCCTTGAAAGGCCTGTGCTGGTGCTCTGAAAGGCTATAATCCAGATACCATGTTCCAGTTTTACTAATGTGTAGATAATGTATAGGAAGGGACAAACAATGTATACAGTCAGTTTGGGTGGAATTTAAAATGTGTTTATCTAGTCGATCAAGGCCTAATTGTAAGAATGAAATCTATGCAGCCTTGTTTTACAAGAGGACCTTAAAGAACGCAGAAGCTATGACTCCAGGACTGGTATGATTCTAGAATGTGTGGCTGGTCTTGCTCATAGCCATAGACAGCAACCTGGAGAAGCACCTTGAGTGAACCCAGTTACATTAAAATTAATACATCTATCTGGCAAGTGGAGTAGGATCTGCAAACTGAGATCTTTGTTCACAAATCACAATACCAACATATTCCTGGTCAGAGAGATCGTGCAGAAACCAATTACATTCTCCGGAATGTATGCCCTGGCTCAGAAATGGGTTCTTTATGTCTTAACTACCTTACGATCTGAACCAAGAATTTATTGTAAAATTGAAGACCACATTGTTGAGTGAAATTGAAGACCAAAAAGATTCAAAGGGTAAATTGGAGATAAATGTCTTGAAGTAGATGATAACCCCTAATTTGTTTGGATTAAATAGAACAACCCTATTGAGATAAACCATACCCGTCTCTCGAATTAAAAAAAAAATCCCTTTTCCAGTCACTAAGTAGTTTAAATATGAAGAGTAATAAAACTGCAAGACTGTGCACACGTCCCTGTGGGGTATTGGTGAAGTATGTTGCCATAGTAAGTGCAATGATTCCTTTCTCATGTTGGTACTTTCCATCGGTCTCTGATTTCAGTGCATGCAACAGGACATCAGACTGGTGAAAGCTTCAGGGTTCAGTGAGTACAGGCATCTTTTGAAGCGTCGTTGCACTGTGGCGAGCACAGTCGTTTGCTGCAGAGGCTATTGCACACTTCTGCTCTTCTGTCTCCAGGGTCACATGAATATTTAAGGCAACGTGGGACTTTTTTGGCCTTGTTGCTAACTAGCCCTAGGCTGACCTAGTCCCCTTTTCCTACAGTAAATTAATACGTCTTTTCGTCAATATCTTGAATAGACGCTTCAGGCTACCTTTCCATTTTCCATGATAAGTCTTGTGCCCGTGAGCCAATCATCTGCCTTTCTTTAAAGACCTTTGTCATCTGAGAGCAGAGTACTTGGACATGCGAACCCCACAGAGTTTTGTGCATGTGGGAGCCCCCAAAGGTTGTTCTGTGGGCTGACTTCACACCCAATGATTGTATCATGGGCTTGACTTAGCTATCTGGCCTTAATCGACCTTGTGAGGCGGGGGTAAAAGCTCTATTTCCATGCAGAGACATAAAAAAATTAATGTGATGGGCTGCAGACTCTGCCTGGCGATTTGTCACTAAGCAGAAGTGTTAAAACGTAGGCTTTCCAAAAGGAAAATGTTACTTACCCAGTAAGCATCTGTTCTTGGCATGTAGAGCTGTAGATTCACATGATTTGCATACTCCTGCCATCTAGTGTTGGGTCCGGATGTTTGCACTTTGTTTTTCTTCGAAGAAGTCTTGCCAGTCACGAGGTAGGTGACTCCTACTTTCGGTGATGGTGCGCATGGGCATCGACTCCATTGTATTTCCAATTGAGTTAAAAATCTTTCTTCAAGATTTGGGAGTTTTGCACCAAAATCTCATGCTTCCAAATAGGAAGACTTGAAATTATTGGATGAAGAATTAGGGTATGTGGCTTATGGGTCACCCCCAGCCATATGCAAACTAAAACAGCCAGGTGGTAAATTATTCCCCCGCCCATCTGTGCAGACTTGTGCCATTAAGATTCTTTTTAATAGGGTACAGTGGAACAGTTGTGTATAGGAGGAAAACCAGGTGCTAGTGGGACCTAAGCGGAGGCAGACTGACAAAGCTGAGAGGACTCTGGTGAATACAGGTTCAAACATGCAAAATGAAGCCCCGTCAGCCCCAACTTTACAGTCGCCTAGGAGGATGAAACTGATTGAGTGATGTGGAGAACTATGGCCTCTCCAATTGGTCTAGCCTTTGATTTGAGGACTCTACACAAAGCTTCCTGTATCCTGGTTGAAGCAGCTAGCGTTCTGGACATTGAGCTCCTCCCAGTGATTGACACTGGAGCAGAGCCAATTCTCTGGTACTGCTTTTGACCACAGTGGATGCAGAGAGAAATTAGCAACAATGCTGTTGTCTAAGGGAATGCTTGAGGACTTGGATGGATCAAGAGGTTTTGACATGCACATTGACCACATACTTTGAGTGATAGTTGACAACACTATTCTGATGCTTTTGTAGGTCATTTGTGCGGAACGCCGCCCCATTCGGGCACCACAGGCTCATCAGACAATAAAAAGGTTTTGTTCAGGGGTGGGTTACACTTCCTTAGACTGAATTGTAAAGGGTTTTGAATGATGAGAGAGATGGTAAGTGCTACCAGGGATATTTGCCTTCAGTTAAAATTCACATAGTGTTATATGAAATGGGAGAGAGGACTCACTATGTAGAATTTGAGGATGGTTGGCCTCTGAGGGTTGTGTCCAGTTATCGAGGAATGGCACAGCCCACAGGTCTAAAATGTGCAATCTTAGAGGAGGGAGGAAAGGAGAAATTGAAAGCATACTGATTGTTTGCAGAGTGAAGAGATCACCAAGCAGTGGTTGTTGGTAGCACAAGATCAAAAGAACCAGCCATGGTCATTTGATGTGTGGGGATAGGTCTCCTTAAAGGAGAAATAAGGTGCTGAAGAAAAAAAAAAGAGGGGGCAGAACTTGATTGCTTGCTGGTCGGCTTCCAGGTTATCTCCTATAACGCATCTCCCAGAGAAAAAAATGAGGGCTGCCATCTTGGTTGCTAAGGAGTTCACATTTAGGGTGAGGGTCAGGTGATGAGGGGCATTACATGCTATGAGGGACAGAACTATTATGGTGTCGGTTTATGGCAAAATAAGTGGCTAAATTTCTTTTGGAAGAGGCCAGTCCAATTCTTTGCGGCAAGTTAAACTCTATGTTGGACCTTAACCTAGATCAACACCACACAATCTGGGGAGTCCAATGTCCTACTTGCTGAGGATGGAGAGGGCTTGGGCTCACTGGCTGTGCTGGTTAAGTTTGCATTCTGCAGAGAGATTACCTCTCTCATAGTCACAAATCATACACAAGCATAGAGTATGCTTGTATTCTAGTATTTATACAGTGCTTTTCACCCTAGACATGGACCTATGTAACACTGATTTGCACCAGGGTGGAACATTAGTGCCTTTTTGGAGTGGATGTTTTACAAGGTTCACCTGTTTGTGTGTTGTTGGGTGGGATGACTTCGGTTTGGTGGTGGGCTGTGAATGTAGTGCAAAGAGTGCGAGGAATACATGCAGATACTTGGCATATTTGGAGGGACTGTATAATGGAGCCCATGTAGTAGCTACGGAGCCCCAATCTCTGGTAGCATTGGCTTCGAGAGAAAGCTTTATGGCATCCACGAGGAGCAACAGAAGGGCAATATAAAAAAAAGCACTGTTAAGTGTTTAGAAAATTTGTTTGACAGACAATGGGAGCCTGGAAGCCACAGCTGTCACAAAATGTGAGTACTAGTGGAGTGGTCTAGGAGAAACCATTAAACACCTACCCATAGTATATTCTGTATTCTATAGCAGCAGAAGCATCTTATAGGAAAGGCATTCTAAACTAAAGTGCATTATAAGGTTGTGAAATCAACCTAGGAGTGTTCTAAGTTAGGGTTTTTGTTGGTGTTCAGGATGCCTTCAGAGATTCTGCTAAATTAATGTATTAAAGTTCTGAAGGGGTGGGGGTGAGAGTTGGGGTGGATTAAAAGTGGAACAGGGCAGGGATGCTGGCCTTAAACCATAGCCCTTCCTGACTTGAACAGGCCCAAGCAGGACAGATGCTCCTGATCTCTTTGAAGGAGAGTGAAAGTAGGTAGGAAGGCAAGGGGTGGGAATGGCAGTGACAATGGGTGGGCCATGTGGCTGACTGCACCATGCAGTCCTCACTGGGCATCTACACAGGTGGCAGGAAGGGAAGGCTAACAACCAATAGCAATATGCTACAGGAAGACAAATGCAAGAGGTAAGGACAACTGTAGTTGAAATTCAAAATGGAGGTTCTCCAATGGTTACCAATCCAAAGGAAAAACAAAGCTAAACCCCACTCCCCCCCAATAAATCCAACAGTTCACTGGGTCAAATGCATAATTCACAAAGCACATTGAGCCTCATCTATTCAATACAGGGCGGTGCACTCCAGTTTCTAACCTTACTCGAAATACTTTACTTAAAATATTTCAAGGGGAACCCCTCTCTCTGTGAACTGTTCAGGGTTCCTGTCTTGCAGTTGCCACAACACTTGTGGCAGTATTCGAGTAACCTAGATCTGTCTCGTGCACACAGACGCTGGAAAGTGTGCTGCTCCGAAAGTGGGCTTTGCATGGATGGTGGGCAGATCACACGACCAACTGCACCATCCTTCACCACTGATGGAAGTGCTCAGTGATTTGAAAGGGAGGGGAAGAACCTCCGCCATAAGGCTCCTGACCTCTCAATCCCAGGAAACATTTTTATTATCAGTGTATTTTGCAATTGGAAAGGAAACACAAATTTGTACCAAGAATGTAGCACTTGAACCTGATAAGCAAGCCTCTGCCTGTGCAGAGTTTGCAATCTGTGTGCAAAAGCGAATAGCTGTTGGTAGACAGTAAAACAACGTTATAACGAGTTTTTCACTGTGTATAGTGGAGTGCTGCATCTAATGACTGTTACTTCAGAGTGCTATTAGGTCAGGAAGGTAGATTCCAATGTCAAGGGGGTCTGTCTGGTATACTTCATCAGATTTGACAGGTGCAGGAGGCTCACTTGAAAGCCAGCTGGAATCCTTCCGTTTTCAGGTCCTTGAATGCATATCGTTGGGCTATGTTCTCAGATTTGGGCTCAGTACTTTCCAATATTTATTGTGTTTAATTGCCCAGAGAGAATTCATCCAGCTCAAAACACATGGATGATGCGGAGTTTGATGTTTAGATGCAGAGTACAAGACCCTGTGTAGATATTTTGGTCCATTGCCCCAATAGGTCTGTAGCTAGGTGCATTGCAGGCTACTCAAAAGTTTACATGCATGTTTTATATTATCTCCCCTCTTTAGATTCAAGCGGAGTCTTACTACCTTTGCATCATGGCACTGACCTTGGAAGTTCAGTGTGTACTATGTTGCAATAATCTAGCCTTGCAATCGCCATGAATCTTGTCAACTTCATTGGATGGTCAAGTTGTAAGAATGGAAGGATTCTGAAAAAGAGTGATACTGAGTGATTCTCTTAACCATTGTAATAATTCAATTGAAATATGTGGCCCAGGCACAAGGTCATGTTGACCTGGTTTGCAGACCGGTTTTCCAGATTGAAATGGAATTCACCTGACAGTGGTCTATGAGTTGTGCCTATGGAGGTGGCCAAATGTTGACGACTAGGCAAGATGGTGATCAATCTTGTGGTCCTTTGCAGGACCCTGAGTGAACTGACAATTCATCTGCTGTCTGCAATTCGAGAGAAGGATCTAATTCAGTCCAGGATGGGTTTAGAAATTCCAGCACATACCTTTTGTCTTTCAAGCAACATGTTGTGGTCCACATTGTTGTAGGCTTCTGAGTGATATGATGGCAAACATTTTTTTCCTTCAATTTTATTTTATTGATTGGGTATTAGATTCTTCACTAATAAAAGCAAGGGCTGTTTTGGTGCATCCTATCGAACACTGACAGTTGACCATATGTAGTTGTGTAAGCATACTCTTGGAACTGTCTGGTTGTCTTTTCAGTGGCTCTGGGTAGGTTAGAGATATGTGGTTGTTAAAAAGGGCATTTTGGTCATCACTTGGTTTCTTAATGAGGCATGTTTTGGGTAGGGGCGATGTGTCATTAAACTACTCCAAGATGAAGGTGGAGTCCTCCTCCAGAGATGTAAGAATTGGTTACAACATAAGGTAAGGGCCCACTGGCATATTTGACAAGTCCCAGTCTGAACATATCCAAGGTCACTTGGAGGAATATGGTAAAGGAGGGTAGATGTGGCTATGGTAACGAAATGGGGGTGCAGGTGATAGTTTCGGATTTTGGGTTTAAAGAATAACCAGAGGTCCTTGCTATGCTGTAGTGTAGCTCCTATTTCCCTAATAGGCTCTGCGCATTGGAATAATATATCCTATAGGTTTGACATAGGACTACAGTCAGTATGTCCCTATCGAGTATATTAAACTTAATTACTTGTGCCAGCTAGCTCAGAGGCCACTAGAAACTCCTTGACAACAAGAAGGGAGTAGTTTCTGGCAGCCGCAAAACATGACCACTATGTTTCCCTTTAGAATCAGAACGTGTCCGAGTCGTGGAAACAATAGATAACTATTTCACTCAGCTCAATCGTGCATGCTTAGTTTTCTCCAAGTTACACAGAAAGAAATAGACGGGCGTTTTCAATAAAAGATTTATTGAACAGTCTTGTTTCTGGTGTAAGTTAAATGTGCTGTTACGATCACAAGACAGTATGTGAGATAAATAATGTACAGTGTGAGCAGTAGAAATAAATAATACTGCGATAGCATTATCTTTTAGTATAGATGCTGTTACATAAATAACACAGACTAAAAATGCGAGTACTCATACAATGGGTTTCTAATCTAGTTCTACCCCAATGTACCTAACCTAGGTGTAGGGAGAGGTATGAAGTAGGTGAAGTATTCCTTACTATGGTATACTAAGAGTATGTTAAGCCTAGTATGCCAAGAGTCCCTCTAGGTTCTTATCAGCTCTATACCTGAAGAATGAGAGAGGTAGGAATCTCTTTGCCAGACTCGAACTCCAACACCCCGCAAGGGAAGTCAGATCACTGGAAGCTGGACTCTCTGCGTGCAGGGATGACAGCGTCTTCTCAGTGCGTCAGGCTGGGAAACGGGCTCCTCTGAAGTCGAGGTCTCTAGTTTACAAGGGCTAGGGAAGGTATATTTATACCTGAAAGTACCTAGGAATGTTAGTATTGACGTGAGTCGGACAGCAAAAGACTTCTTGAATGAACCCCTAAGGAATAACGGTTCATGCATAATATGAGTCCTTGAAGAAATCAATAGTCCTGGACTAGGGAAACTCCTGCAGCCTAAGGGTCTGTTCTTCATGTACTCGTTGTGACGTTAGGGTGGACGGATGTCGGAGACCATGCCTGTATTTGGAGTGCATGGTTTAATGCCTAAATAAGGCCTGGGAATTTATGCCTATATAAGGGCAGGGCGAATTGTGCCTATATAAGGACATGATACTGGAAAGCCCGTTATGGACACCCTAAGAGGAATACAACAATGCAGACTGGTCACACAAACTTTTTTTTTCTTTTTCTGTCTGTGGTGGTTAGCTCAAGGTATATTCATGTTTATCTTCCATTGTTTGCAGCCTGTCGGTTAGGGGTAGCTGGCGCCGATATAGCGTTTTATACAATTATTCGTTGACTAACTTTGGAAACACGATTATCTAATGAAAAAGAATGCTGGATGCTTCGCATTTCCCAGTTTCTGTAAATGGTTGGTTGGGCACAATTTGCAGATGAAGTGGAAATCCTTCAGCATTGCTTCTTTTGGAGTTCTTTCTGCAACATAGGTATCCCAAACTCCTGTGGGGCTTTCTACAATCACATGATCGTTGTAGATTGTCCTCTTCTGGTGTCAGATATTTCATTTGATTTGCACCATCTGGCTACCTGGAAATTGCCACACACGAACCAATCCTATGCAGTCTCTGGTATCCGTTTTCTCAGTCTTTGCTGCCTGTGGTGCCCTTTTTTTCTTTCTAGCAGAAGATTCAATGGCTGTGAGCCTTCCTGCTGTCTTAAGAATGGGGCACTTCACCTCTCATACTATGGTGATCGCTTGCATCTCCTATGGTGTGTACAGTGAAGTAGTTTGTTAGTGGTGGGTGTTTGTGTGAGGGACTAATCCTCTTCCTAATCCGTAAAGGATATTCAGAAAGGCAGATATCTATTCTGGCTGTCATTGCCGATAAAACTGTAACTTGAAATGTAAGGCCTGTTCGTCTCCTGTATCCTAAATTGGCAACAATTTTTAGTGGATTTGTTAAGTTACAGGTCAGAATGTACTGAAAGGCCAACGACATTAGAAGTAGCTATGACTGTTCAACCCACACACCATCCTAGCAAACCTTGGCTTGTCTCCTCTATAGATGACCTACAAGGGAAGGAGGAATTGCCTCCTGAATTCCACTCTGAACAGAACGGCTCTAAGATTAGTTGCAATCTATCTGCTCACACCCAGTCTCCTGACTTGGCACCCTCACCTCCCTTGTTAGTGCTTTCATTACTGACTTGTCCATGTCCTAATTCTGACTGTTTTTAAATCTAAGCACGAGCCCCGTTTTTGGCACCAGCTTTCGGGTTCCCCTGTGGTTTTACCTTACAAAGAGTTGCAACTGATGCTTCTTGGCAGTATTGACTCAAGCCCTGGTTAAATCATTCCTTTATTCACAGTTATAGCCCAGGCCTGCCTGAGCTAAACCACATGTTTCTGCTGTAGTCCTGTATCTCCCGCCTGCAAATATCTGAGCCACTGCATATCACTTTTGTTGTAAACCCTCAACCCTTGGCACCAAGTTTGAAGCTAAAAGAATATGCACATAAAGTCAAACTGGCCTTTCTATCTCTGGAATTCAGAGCCAGTTAATAAGCTCTGCGAAATCCTCTCCTGGAAAAATCTGTGCAAGTCATATGGTATGCTTGTCCTCTGGTATTTTGTGGGTGTGAAAGGTATGTGTCTGTACACCTGCTACACAAAGGAAACTGACTAAAAATGTCCATAATATCCATGTTGCACTTTCCCCATGTTGCCCACCAGTGGCAAGTGTCTGGACCAAATTTGTCACACTGGCCCTGATGCTTCAGCTCCACACTGTGCAGCACCCTGCTCCTCGACCAATAGGCAACCTCCAAAATACTCTTCAAGCTTCCCAAGAGCCCAGTTTGAGCACGCTGCTGGTACCCTCGATGGCAAAAAACACCAGAAGCATTAGATCTTTCACCATATTTTGCAGAGGATCAACAAGTCAAACTTTTGTTAAACTGCACCCTCAAACTTTGACCAAAATCTACCGGTAAAGCCTAAAATTTCTAAACTGTGAAACCAAACATCAGACCTCCCATAATAACACTTCAAAGTAGGTGCAGTTAATAAACTGTTCCCCAATTAAAATCAGTTCATGCTTGCTTTTGTTACTGTAAACCAAGTACAGCCACAATAGCAAAAGGATTGGGATATAGTTATTAAATACTGTAGTCGGGCATTTTTATAGAGTATTACTGTCACTCTCTCAAAGGGTCGCCTAAAGGCCTATTCCCACCCGCAGCAACATGAAATGCTTAACACATTTGAGCTAGGGTCTCCATGGGGATTTTGAGACGCTTTATACCTAAATATTGTTGGTTTCATAAATTACATCAAAAAGCAATTAATCCTCAGGTCGGCTTATCCCGTACTGTTAAAAATAAGTTTGGCGCTGACAGGCAAGACAAGCAGCATCCCCTTCTGCTCACCTCCAAAACAACAGCTGCCTACTCTCACCTGCTATTGGCAAGATGCCCAGGTTTTGCAACAGTAGCTCAGATATACACCGGTACAGGCGTAATTTAATCTGTCTGAGTGCTGTTATATAGATGGACATGTACAACTGGAAGCAAGGATGTTGTCGCTAGTTCATTTAATTCTAAACCCACCCTCTGACTCTAGCAGACCTTTTTCACACAACACACACATCATAGATGCCCCCACTCACCCTGGAGGCTCATCCATAAACAGCACGTGGTACACACCTACCTTTGCATAAAAAGACAGACATCAGACGCACCAGTACAAACACACTAAAGTGGCAGTGCAATACCATATACATTCTTAATCGCACTCAAGCTAGTGATTTCTATGTGCTCTACTTGCACAAGAGAATCAATACTTAGTGGTTCCTTGCTAATGCAACCCAGCCACCTTCCAGCTACATCACAAACAAAGGGACTGATACCCACACTCCCCAGATTACTGCTCATCCCACCCATGCTGAGAAGTACTCCAACTCTCCTCCCAGATAGAGCAGCAGTACAATTCAACAACACAACATCTTCCCCTCCCCAGGGTGGTTTCATACTTAAAAATATAGAGCGCTTCCATCTAGGGTAAAAGGTAGTCACAACATGACTGAAGACACAGAACAGCAAGGCCTCCTGCAAGTTAGCAAAAACGGATCCACTTTTGAAGGTGAAGTGCAGACCATTGCTAAGGGGGGGCTTACATTTGGCCAGCAGTTCCCCTGAATCTGACAAGGCAACTGGGGAGGTAACGCCTGACGAATTATGGATCACAAGTATGTCGTCACATACACAATGTCCTTTATGAACTGCAGGCAAAATTATATGTAACCTATACTGTGCAATCTTTGAAGGGCTTTTTGGGCCTCATTTTGAGTTTGAAAACCAGTCTTACTGTATAGTAGGGTTGCTCCCACCAAGAGGCAGTAGAGCCACAGATGACTCTGCTTTAATACATCTTTGACCAGTACCCTGTGCAAAACAGGACAACCAGTGAGTGTACCCCAGGAGGCCCACCCTTAAGGGAAGGGCCTCCTGACATACATTTTCCTGCTCACCACTGCCTGGAAAAGATTGGTGGACAAAACAGACACACACAAATGATCCCTATGCTGTGTAAGAAAACTCCCACTGCATCAGGGCTATTTGTTTTTCTGCATCAAGCTCCCACTTTGGGATAACAGAAAGTATGCTACTATAGGCCAAATAAACATAGTGCCCATATGTCCTACTGCTTTGCCTTCGGTACATCTGTTGCACCAGTGGATCCCTAAACCCATAAGATCCTGACCAGGCAGGTGGAGATCTCAAAATATGGCAACTCAAAGTTTCTCTTTGAAGTTGTGCAGAAATAGTTAGGACCTGGTTTGGTTGCTGTCTCTGATGGAGGAACAGGCCATTTTTTTTGTTGGACATTAAATGTGAGCAACCGAGTCCGGCACTGGAAGGTGTCATGTTGGGTTGTAAAAAGAAGAAACATGTTGGTTCCCAGACAACCTTCCTCATTGCTTCATTTTGTGGGAGCCATAGTTTGGTCCAAAGTATGAAAAAATTTGCAGACGAGTGAAAGACTCCTACCTTCTTTCAAGATCATCTGAGACCATTCCTTCCCTTGCAACATGTTTAGGGGTTAGTCAACTGGTGCTGTCCAGGCTGCCCTTATCGTCAACAGCCTTGCTTTTCATATACTCTACTCCTCCTCCCCCAGCTGCTGCATAAACATGAATACTCACTTTTCAACAGGAGCTGCCAATCGTCTCCAATTTCATGGAAGATATGCCTGGCCAATGAGTCCTTGAGATTTTGGAGCTCAAGTATTGCATAAGGTTTTTGTCTCTGCCGGTGCAAGATGCCCCATTCTATGGTGAGAAAAAAGGTTTTGCAGGAGGTGGTGCAATCTGTGCTCGACACCAATGCTATCTGGATGGTTTGCAAAAGAGAATGTGGCCACATATGTGCCAGCCCCACTTTTGGCCCAGGAGCCCACTGGTCAATACAGACTTGTCATGGACCTCAAGATAGCCAACAAGTTCTTGCTTTATTGCCCCTTCAAAATAATGACTTTGCTGAGCATAATGCCTTTGGTATGCTTATGACATGGCTGTGCCCATAGATTTGATGGATGTTTACTTTTCAGGCACAACTCACGACAGCCACCAGTGTTGCTTGTGCTTAGTTGAGGGGCATCTGCTCTCAGGGTCTTTATGAAAGATGTTACTCCTCTGGTGGCACTGTTGCAAGTTGAGCACCGATTTATCCCCCAACTGGCTAACCGTGGCCCCTTTGGAAGATGAAGAGGAAGTTTACCACACAATGAAGGCCAACGGATTTCTCATCAACATGGAGAAGACCCAGTTCTTGCATTCTAAAAACGGACTTTCATTTGAGCTTATTGCCACACAGTTTGTGGATTGGTGCTTTGGCTAGGTAGTAGGTTGCCAATCTCCAGTTGCAGGAATCTGTATTTGGGGAATTTCAGCTGCTGGCTCCTACACTGCAACATCTTTGCCTTGTGATTTGGAAGTTGAGCAGATTGGACTCCAACATCTGGGGCTCCTAAGGGAGGTACCTAATCCCATCCATCAAGACCATCAACCTTCCACTCTTTGGGGGAGATTTACTAACATTTTGTGCTGGGTTTGCATCAAAAAAGTGGCACAAACCTGGACAAAACATTAACTCGGGATTCACTTTCGAGCACAAAACTAGTTTTTTGATGGAAAAATGCCTCAAAGTAATGCAAAGCAATTCTTTTCATTACTCTGCATTAAGGGGCTGTTCTAATGCAACCACCCATGGTTCTTGATGCAAAGCCTTGAGTACATGGTGAACAGGGCTTTGTACCAAAAAATAATACCTCTTTAAGGTGTTGAAAAGGAGCAATGTTTTTATTTCTCCAAACTGTCAGACTATGCATGTGTGCTGTATTGTACAGCACACATTCACAGAAGTAAAAGATTTAAAGTTTGCCTAGGCATAGTATTTTGTACTAGAAGGATATCCTTCCGGTACAAAATCTACACTACACATGGCAACTGCAGCTTTGCACAAGGGGAGGGGGGGGGGGGTGAGTGGGTGTGTCTGTCTGTCTTTAGGTAACCTCTTTGTGCGCGAGCACTGGGTAGATACAGTGCTGTCCCGCTATTTCCCTCTCAAGCAGCCCCTTTGGTCTTGGGACTAAGTTCTGGGCTTAGTACTCTGCATGGTGTACCATGCATTGTGATCCTTTAAGGATCCTGAACGTTTGGAGAGCTGGCTTTCTCTTCAGGGTGGCAGCTTCTGCTCTGCAGATAGTGGGATCAGGTTTGCACTTTCGTGAAGCTTAATCAGTTTATCATTCCTCCTGCCTTTGGCCAGTTGGGCCCTGAAGAGCTTTCCAAATTGCAAATCCCTTCTTGGGATCTTCCTTTGGTTCTTCAATCTTTATGGGGTCCTTGTTGTAAGCTCTTACGGAGAGTTCCCTAAATATACTCTGATAAGGTCCTTATTCTGCCAGTTATCACCTCAGCTCAGACAGCAGACGTGCTGGGTGCTTTTTTTCTTCTTCCAAGCAAATTATTTCCTTATTAGTACTGTAGTTAATAATTAACCTGTACTCTTCATAAGACACATGCAAGGGGTTCCATACAAATAGTGAATGCAGTATCTCCCCTCGCAACAAAGTATAGTGAGACCATATACCCAAAGGTCCAAGTGCTGCCTATCCCGCCGAGGCCCTTTACACCAGTCGGACATGGTGTAGCACATATTCAGTACACTGAAGTGGACAGCCATATAAGTTCTTCACCCTGCAAATCCCATGCACTTTCCAGTGCAATCTTGGCAGTGGGCTATAATGGGTGAAGAGCTTCTACCAGAATAAACGTATTAGTCCATCATCCATTACTACACATCATTGGGAGCAAGCCAGGGAAGAGTATAGTGCAGGAAAGGAACATAGTGATCTAGATTATCTCACCCAGTTGTGTACGACAGGGAATTAATATAAAATAACTTTAATACTAAATGACACATTTTAATATTCTAGTCTTGAAATAAAAGGATTCCAAATCCTTTCCTAAATTCCCATTTAGTTATTGTCTGGAATCAATTGTCATGACCTGACAATATCCTCATTTCGTTGAACTAGTTCTCGATACAGAGTTTGTGGGGATTTCCAGTGTCTCAGGATGCACCGCTTGCAAGTCACTTTTTCCCATATTAAAAGTGACGCACCGGCTGCACAAGGGTCTTGTAAATAAGCCCCAGAATTTTGAAACTTTCCAGAGCAGTCGCAAACAATCTTCTCCAGCTGTTGAATCCAGGGATATTGCACAGATCATGCAACTAGTCCAGGGAGGCGATGGATGCAGAGGTATCTTTCATGGATTTCTACATGTTTTCCAAAAAGCTCGACAAGGAAAGTCAAGACCAAAGGAAATGCAGGAAATCTTCTATGATGATTACATCTCCTTAAGTTCTAGTTTAGACTTAAAGGTGCAGAATGCCATCTATGCAGCGTCCAGTGCCAGTTATGTAGTATCTTACAGTAACTGAGCTTAAGCCTGGCTTCCCTAGGGCAGCATCATAGAGAAAGTAGCTTTGTTGAATCCTCATCCAAGAATTGAATAGAGAGTTGTTCTTACCACCGGCATTTAAGAACTTGAGCATTATGGTGCCTTTTTAAAAAATCTCGTGCCTTATCGGTGTTTTTTTTGCTGGACAGGGGTGGCTTTGTTTCAGTTATACTTTTCAGTCCAGTATGTCCTATGCTTTACATTGGGACCAGGAGTTTGTGTTGCCAGTTTTCTATCCTAACCCATTGTCTCTTTGTTGCCAGTTTTCCATATAAGCCCACGGTCTGGATGTGCTCCGGGCTCTATTTTTGTGGGCATACAGCTGGCTCCTGCAAGTCAAATGCTTGGTTTGTAACCTTCGGCTGCGCTGGTAAAGATGGAAGCCTTGAGCCGGTACCCTCAGTCATGGGATCACTGGCTATCTTGACTACTTCTCATGGACATGTTGAGCAGAGATCATCTAAGGGTACAGAAGCCTCCATGGCAGAGCTGAAGGGAGTTAGTTGATCGTATCTGCTGCGGTGCTGCATGGGCCGTCCCCGACCCTTTTGTTTGCCGCTGGTGTGTGGTTCTCTTCGCATCTTTGGGGTGGGGTGGGGGGTGCTCATTGGAGTCCAACAGTAAGTATGGGCTTTTTTTATTCTATTCTTGTTGATGCAGGATTCTGTAGTTCATGTGGTTTGTTGTTGTGGGGGGTGTACAGGTGGACTCCCAGGTATTGTTTCACGTGTAAGGACTGTAACAAGCAATGCAGACATGAGGGTGATGGCTTTATTACTTGTCAAAAATCTTCACTCCTGGAAATCTTGGCTCCCTCATTAAAGTACTTCCAATGGCACTTGCTTGGAACCCCTCCTGGGTGTCTCAAAGAATTAGCAAGAAGTTATTCATGGGGAAAGCACCATGAGATATATATCGTTTTTTCAAACTGGGGCAAGTGCATCGCTTGGCTCCTGGGTAAAGTATGGCCTCTGGTGAGTAAATATTATTGTATACCTTCTCCCTCCCCCACGTCTGAACTTGCATGTCCTCAAAAACTAAAAGTTACTACGGACTTGATTATTGCAATTATGTCACACTTACGAAATGGCATCTTACATTGGGTCACTATTTTACACTACACATTTGTTTATTTTACTGCTTGAAAGTTTCTTGAATAGTTTTGAGAAAGCTGTGCTGAGACTAGATTAAAAAAAAATAAAGCAGGAATGCCACAATTCAGAAGAATATTTCATTTATTTAGAATTATTGCTCAGTAAACAAAACCTTATTCAACAGAAAAATAAGGACACAGTAGAGCTTTGCACGAGTGGCACTGGTTTTACACTAGGCGTGAAACAGGGAAAATAGGATGGTTTGGTTTAAGGTGTTTCCTTTTCAGTCTTTCAAGGTAAGTATGTTTACTCTTACGGCAGGGAGGAGATGCAAGTTAAGTATTGCACCTGTGCTGCGGTATTTGGACTCAGCGGGCCGAACACGCGTGTAGAACACTTCACATACATACAAAAATAATGATGCAGCATGGTGGGAGCAGACAATGTTTTACGCCACCACGGACCTAACTTCGTATTTTACAATTCATTATTTTCATATTTGGAGTGGAAAAAATATTTAGAATCCCTTATATCTCTTCATCTAACCTACTGATGGTCCTGGGGGGCCAAATCCTCTCTGGTAATCCAGGTGTGCTTTGTGAATATTCATGAGCAAGCCTTGCATCCAATGCTACTAAAACGCAAGTTATTTACATGTTCACTGGTTACACCTAAAACCTGACTTAGTGCTGCTTTCCAGTATGGCATGAGTTAACAGGGGCACAGAAATCATTCTTGGGTTTTTAAAGCTTTTCTGTATAATATTTTGACGTCGAAATCAAGATGAAAATCACATAAGTTCAGCGACAGAGTAAAATCTGCGCAAGGGGAGTTTCTGACATTGGTGCTGGCACGGTTTCAATGACGTATGAGGGCCTGGTCACTGGTCATGTCTGATAGTACAAGCACAGTCAACACAGAAAGCAAGGAACAGCGGCAGGGAAATACTCCTCATACATTAAATATGGCACAGAACATGTAATGCACACAACGTGATGCTGGAGCGGTTTCGGGGTGTTTGCTTTTAAAAGGAGTCCGAGTTAGGGCCGAGGGTCGGTTTTTAATGGTGATTGTAAACTACTCACACTCGTTCCATATATCAAACACAGAATCTTCCACAATGACATAGGTGAGGTGCGGTATGTGTTATGACGTCTAAGAGGTAGGTTTTTAAGAGCAGGTGCTTTGGGGCAGCCAGAGCATGGGTGACATGGTGAGCCTGTGTTTATATATTTATAGCGGACTATGAGGTAACCAGCTCAATGGCCCGTATATTATGACATCACAGGGATCAGAATTTATTAGGTACGATAAATAGCACCCAATTACGATTATTGACATCAATATGAATCATAACGTGGATTTTGGTGCTCAGTGCGCTAAAATCCACAACCTCTTGTTTACTGGGCATTTTTCCGCTGGTGAATTTCAAAACATTTGATCTGCTAAATTTGCCTAGGGAAAATTGCAGTGGATGCGGCAAAGGTAGAAGAAGGAGATGTTGGCACTATGGCACTAAACAAACATTGGCAAAGCCAAGATGTCTCGCTTTTGGGGCCTATTGGCTTTGCCAATTGTTTTAGCCATGCTGTACAGCGTCCTGGATGCTGTGCAGCATGGTCAAAACAAAGAGAACAGAAAGCCTATGATGAGTCCAGCCACGTCATTATGTGGGTGCATGCAACAAGCATGCGCACATCTACAAAATGGCGCAAATGCTTTTTTCCTCTTTGTTTACTGCTACGATTTGAAGCTGTAAATAAATAGAAAAATGTAAAAAGTAAAGCTGTAAATAAATTTTAAAAAAAATGTAAAAAGTAATGTGAATGGATGAGCCGAAGTAAAGCAGGAAAGAAAGCAATACTGAGACGTGGCTGGGAGGCAAGCAACACGAGGATGCAGGTGGGGGAAGCAATGCAGAGGCATGGGTGGGGGGAAGCAATGCAGAGGCATGGGTGGAGGAAAGCAACATGGGCACAGTTTGGGAAAAAGCATTATGGGGGTGCCTGTGGGGGAAGCAAACAGAGTAACGTGAAGCAGGGGAAAGCAACATTGAGCGAGGGAGGGTGAAAACAAACCGATTAGAGAGCAACATGGAACTGGGGGAGGGAGAAGCACATAGGCAAGAAAGCAAAGTGGGTGGGGGGAAGCGCGTAGGCAGAGAAATAGTAACACAAGCGTGGTAGAGTGGGAGAAGTACACAAGGGAGACAGCTGGAAAGCACATGCACTCTGGTGGACTGCATGAACAAAAAGAAAAAAGGTAGCTCCTGAAAAAGCAGGGGAAGGACACAAGAAATGCATCCATGCTCCAGGGAAGGGACAACCAAAAGAAGAGGGTGTAAAGCCCATACAAGCTAATGAAAAAGAGACAACCAAACATGAGTGGCAAAGCCAACCAATGGTAAGTAAAGGGGGGTGCTGTTTAGTATGAAAAGACCTAAAAAGCTATATCTGAAGTGTTGAAAGTCTCAAGGTGAAATAAACCCTAAACCAGAATGCCTGTGTGAAGCATTAATATGGTAAACCCTTAGATGACTCTAATCCATGAAAGTGGGGCATGACTACAAACACTCAACGTAGATCTTAAAAGTGAAAGAGAATGCTGACCAAGTAGGAGAGAGGAGCTACTTCAGGCGCATCCCCATATACGCTTTTTGCCTCAGATGATGGTTTTGTGTTCACCTTGACATTTTGGATTAATTCAGTGTGTGGAACTCTAGGTACTTGAAACAAAATTTTTCCTGTCAAGTTGCATTATGTTGATTAGATTGTAAATGCACGAGTTTGCTATGAAATTGTTAATTATCATTAGTTGTGATGCTCGGAGAACACTAAGTAACGTGTTGCTTCAAGAGTACGCGATACTTCAAAGGAACTTTGATCACGTTATTCGAAACCAAAATATCTTTTTTGTCAACAGTTCAGAAATTACAACACTGGTCAAGCATGAAATGGAAGAACCTCCACCCCTTAAAAAAATATATACAAATCTTGATGGTATGCAAACAAAAAAAAAAAAATACAAAAGTCAACTGTATTGCATGCAAATGTAGATTTCCCCTTTGCCTGGAATGCTACAGTACTAGGTTTATGCAATAGAAGCAGAACAGCAAGTCTTGTATACCATCATAGCAACGTATGCTCAATTTGTCTCCGAACTTTAAAATAATGAGCACCCCAAAGCTGCCTCAAGAGCTTTTCGATGAATGCACCCATCCATAAATTGAAATATTGGCTCATTCAGCCTTCGTATTGCATGAAGTCTACTGCAACTATTAAGATATTGGTGGAACATCATCATAAAGGCCAACAGTACTTTAAACATTGACACCGCCTACCTAAGCACCGCCATGACCATTCCCCCACCCGGTGATATTCTTTCAAAATATACCAAGCCTGCTCTATGTAGGCAAAATACTTATTTTCTAAAAACCAAGCAAACGAATCAGCTGCCCATCAAGCTACCAAAAAGTATGATATCAGATTAGCAGCCCTATGAATTAGGTACATATTCCCCTTTTCCTGCATTCATGACTTCCACTTGCAACACAATAAACCAAATCACAGGGCTCTGGAATTCAAGGTATGCAAACATCCTCCAAAGGAGCACTGGCAAACAACATCGTCCTTGCCAAAGAGATGCGCGCAACAGGAATTCGCCTTCCTTCTCAGTAGTAGTAAAAGAGAGAGGGGGTTGTGTGTGGGGGGGTGTGTGTTTTTTTTCCTAGAGGTAAGGGGATATGGGTGCATCATGAGAAGGAAAGTCAACAGTAAACATAAGTAAATGCAGGAATGTAGTCTAGGGGGAAGTGGCGGTGGTGTTTGTTCCTGGGTATGGCAATCAGCTGACTTTGTTTAGGGTGACTGATGTCTTTTCCTTCATGAAAGACTTATCTTAAATATTTTGCCAAGGTTGTTTGTGACATCATTACTATCAACACCCAATTAGGATTGGCAAACAGAGGACCCATTGGTGCTCCAGACGCCCTGGCACGTGTGAGGTCATAGCAGTCTGGAAGGGGGCAGTGTCCTGGTTTTTAAAATTAACATTCTAATGCTGGAAATTTTGAGTTTTACTCCAAGCAGATTACTGTCCTATTATGGATGGCAGATCAACAGTTTTATATTGATGTATTGTTTTAGTTTAATAAAAAAAAAAAGGTAATTTTCTGGGCCTCAAATGGTTTAACTTGGTTAGGTTGATCGAGCAAGTGTAAATGGAACTCCATTTTCTGTCTGTCCATCCAGACGGTATGCTTTCTCCACAAGCCTTGAGAATACATGCATCTGTGCCTCAGTGCATCTATTCAGAAGCAAATGAAGCTTGTTCAGGGTAGCATAACTTCAATTGTGCTTTCCTGTTTTAAGACAGTTTGTGGCCACGGTCTTACACATAAGGTGTGCTGCTACTGCTCAACTCAGAGGGAAGTAGATTCACTCTGCTGGGAATCGAACCTGTGACAACAGTTTTTAGATAGATTTCTGCAGCAAATGATTATCACGCTCAGCTAAAATAGACTTGAGGCAAGGGCTGTTGAAACGGATGGAAAGTTTTAAATACATGTCCCAGAGTACTTATCCAAGCCACAATCATAGGGAACAACACGTATTTACTCAACGGATTAACACTGTAAATAAATCGGGTGACATAAAAGTCGCTCCATCAACCAAACCAAAGATGTCAAGGACATTGTGCACTTTCTACCACTTTTAACGCCCGGGTTAGAGCTTTCCTATTTCTCTGCATAAGGACTGAACGCAATCTTTGGCTTTCTAATTTTGCACAGTAATTAACCCACATACGTTTCTTAGCATTCTGTAAAAAAAAAAAAATGACAAAAATATGGAAGCTGAACTTTTTTGCAGCTATTACCCACATGGGATAATGTGGTTGTCCTTCCTGCCTTGTTGCACATATGAATTATATATGATGCAACATTTGGGGTAGAGGGTCCCATAACAACTTATGATGCTTTTGTGTTCAGTTGCTATTCTGTCTTAGGAAACCATAAGACTTTGAGGTTTATTGACATTGAACTTTCAACTGCTATAAACCAATACATTAAAATGTCACATTTTTGGCATATAAAATTCACCAACGTGTCCGTTAATTTGTCTTCATAAGGGGTCAGCATGTACATTTTACTTTGATGCGTTTTGGTATGCGAAAAAAGGCACTTTGGTTCTTGCTTCAGAATTCATCCCCCTCACAGTAAATGCACAATGGAAACAATTCAAGCATTGCTTTTAATATGCATTGTATACTTTGGTGGTGCAATTTACTATGACCAAGAGTAGAGTTCTGAGCTAGTGATGGATGAGTCTTTGTAAGCTGTTGGGTAGATCTTGGTGCACGTAGTCTCTGGAGTACGTTGTTAGTATGGTGAATCTGGATACCCATTCCTCACCACCAATCTACTCCAAACTACGCCGCCTGGCTTTGTACTCTTTACTAGTAATCTCCAGGTTCAGACTGGGCAAGCTGGGCTTTAGCACCACCTTATTTGGCTGTGGTCTTATCAGCGGATTTCTAAGTGTGAAACTTGTCAACAGCACATGGCTGAGGAGTTGTGTGTCTACACAAGAAAGACATAATGCGGACAGTGGGTTTACCTCCGACTATGCCATGGAAAGGAGGACATTTTCTCCTGGTCCCTTTGTACATAACACATTTCCATTTCCACAAGCTTTATTTTTGCCTATCCCTCCCGCCCACGGTAACATCACAATGCTCATTTGGTAGTGACAGCAGATCTATCTTTGGTGTGCCCATGGTGTCGGTGGGAAGGAAAGTCTGTGTTGCAGTCCAAACCCCAAGTTCTAACACCATTCACATCCTTTTCACATTTGCTTCTATAACATAAATAAAACACAATCCTTGCGCTAATCACAGTAAATTCAGATAAAACATAGAAATCAATGTGCCAACAGACAAACAAGAAAGTTAGGTTCAAAACACCTACATTTGTCAAATGTTTTAGTTTTTTCTTTTCTTTAAATAATATACTAACTCTGTGAGTTTACAAAGTTCTTCGCTTCAAACTGTTTGTACTTTAAAAGGTCTGACCAAATGACTGTGAAATTTAATAGGCTGTCATCATATTCCACAAGAGATGCATGCTGTTCCACTTTTGGGCAAAATACAACTGGTCACTTAGTTGTTGGGAATTTTTTGCACCCCAAGGCGCTCGGATATCTGCTCATGTATAGCCTGGTGCCTTAAACCCAGAGATAATTTTATTTAACGCCATGTTAAAAAATACCAGATTAGTAGCATTTTACACAATCTGGCATAAACAACATATGCAGTAATAGACAGTGTAATTCCACATTATCGCAATAAACTATTCAATAAGAAATGGCAAATCTCTCACTAAAGAGTGAAGTACATTGGAAAATAAACTGTATATCTATATATTCACACACACTAACCCACAACACAAAGGGGAAATATTATAGTTATTTCCCAGTTCATCAAGCTTACATCCGTTCCAAAAATGTAATTCACAAATTTGGGCAATGGATTTAATTCTATTTTTTTCTGTTAAAATAATAGCGAAAAATATATTGCAACTCAGGTCTATAAACATTTTTACAAACAGACTAATTTCTTTCAACGATAGGAGGAACAAAATGTATGCGAAAAAAATCCCGAAAAAATAAAATACAGTTCAACGCAATGGTTATAGCAATTCAACCCAGTGTGTCCGCAGATGGAACAATACAACAGGCAGTAAAGTCTAGGCTGAGTCACCTGGATCAGAAGCAAGTGGTGATGCCTGCACGCTCTGCTCCCGAGTAGCAGACAATATGTTCCCATCTTGGACAGAGAAGATCAAAACTTGATTGGTGTTTAAGCTGAAGAACAGGTTCTATTCACAGTAACATATCCTCACCATGTTGACTACTGGCAAGATACACTTTAGTCTTTCACAGCTATTGGGAACGCACTAATGAATGCATATAGTAAACTGTTTACAGTAAATCCTCTGGCTTGTTGAATCTGACTTGCTACAGAAAAGAAACCGAAGACCACAGTGCCAAGGATACAAGAATGACCAACAGCGACAACTGACAGGTCAGGAGGTAGAGCACAACTCATCACGATTTGCAATAAAATAAACACAACTACATGTTCCTTCTCGTGTGCTTTCAAGTATTCTATCAGGAGGAGAGACCTGTATATGTCTTTCGTACAGTAGGGCACAATGCGGGCCATATGGCCTGTCCAGTCCTCTAGTGCTGGCTCCGGTGAGACAAAGCTAAGTAGAATCTAGGACAGGATAGGATGGGGTTAAGTGATTTTATCCATATAGTCTGCACTTTGACTTTTTGATGCAGGTAAAATGAGCTCACTCACTAGCATGGTGGGTTTCTTAGGTCAGTGCGATGTGGAAATACATTCAGCAACTAACATCCGCAAAATAGACACAAGAGGGAAACAACTGATTTGAGTAACCAAAACAAATTGTCCAAAACATGGAATCATACAGACATAGTGAGTGTGAACACATCCTTGCAGGAACCCTACATTGCAGATTTCAGCAACATCCGTCCTATGAATGGCTGAAGACCGCCTTGGAAAAACAGACTGTGAACAGAAATCAGGGTCTCAGAATCTCAGTGCATGACTACAAAAACACAGAAACAATAGGTCAGCCAGAGGTCCTGAGATGACCCATCACACCTTACATTACATCCCTCCGCAGACCAGCGAGACATGGGGCTGTACAACAACCCACAGGAACCGGCTCTCAAAGCTTTTTATATCCTACATCAACACGATCCAACTGTCAGTGCTCCAAGGCAGAACCAAGGAGTTCAGTCTACCTTTCACGCATCATTATAATAATCATCCATAATTATGTCTCCTGACAGCAAGAATGACAGCTGAACAGCAGCAGGTTTCCTTGACAGCCAAAGTACAAAAAATTACAGCTATCCATTAATGAGATCGTGCATTTCTTCACGCAGCACCTCTTCTCCGGGGGATGGTGCCTGGTTTTTTGGCTACAGTACATTGTAATAGTTCATTTCTTGCATGCCCTGCTCTGCAATTGTACTGTCGTCTGCACCGTTACCCGCCTCTTCATAACCAAAAGAGTTCTCCTCAAAGTCCACTGTTTCCTGTTGACTATCCATTTCTGGGTGATCTGCTTCCGGTACCTCCATTGTTTGATCTGTAAGAGAAAAAAAAGGCAATACAAAAAGTGGCCTTTGTGTGGTGCTTTACTTAAACAAGATCCCATCTTTACAGTGTATTAGAACATTACTCTGCATGTAGGTCTATGACATATTATACCCTGTGAGTATATGATAAGACAAGATTCATCTGTACCCGTTAGGGAGGGCAAGGAGAAATTCAAAAAAGAAAAGTTCAGCAAGAGATCTGTTGCAGCGCATGTGTATGACAGTCTGTAGGTTTGGGCTATGCACAAAATGCACTTCTGCCAAATTTGTGACCATATAGACGGCCTTTTGTTGGCAGAATGAACTTTTGGAAACTATATACCTACAAAAGCAAGTTACTTACGTAATGCTCTTTCTGATGGATAATCTATCGAATACAGATTCCTCACCCTTTGAAATTTCTCAGGTGCCTCACTGGATCCAAAAACTTTCCATGCAACAGCTTCAGAGCACCAGTAGGTAGGGTTATCGGATTCTGTGGCAGTCTTGTCCCATCCCCGGAAGTTACAACATGGAACACCACCCCTGCGCGCAGACGTCAGTTTACAAATGCAACATCTATGCCCCTAGACACAGAGCAAATGACGAATTGGTAGTTGGACATTATGCCGAATTTATAATGGGACATTACGACTTTTCAGAACTAGGAGGATAGGTCAGAAAAGAATCTGCGGTGAGCTAGAGTATTCACCAGAAAAATATTTACTGAAGACAAGTAACTTCGTGTAGGTATTTCTTACTACAGATTCCTCACCTTTTGAAAAGATTCAGTGCCCTCTCAAAGATGTGTATGAAGAGTGGACATAACAGGAAGTCCCCTCAGTGCGGACCCAAGAGTCACTACAGTATTGCCAGTGAAGGTTTATACAGCCATAGACTCTTCCCAGTGGCCAGAATATATTGACTGTGTGAATGGCTGGTAAGTGGCCAAAATCACATCCATCCACTTGTGTGGGTGTCCAATGCAGAATTGGCTAAAAACGTATTTTTAAAAAAATGTAGTGCTTAGAATTCTCGGTGCCATACCCTTAATCCCTATGTTTTTGGCTCTTCCCAGTCACAGGCCCTTGCCCCACCCACACAAGTGAGGTATCATTTTACTCTGGAGACTGAGGGGAACGCTGTGGGGTATGACATTTGTGCCGGCACAGTGATTCCACACAAATATGTGGAACATTTGTTTTTTTCAGATAAATTTGAGGTGTGCAGGGGATTCTGGGTAGGAAAACGTTGGGGGATCCTCACAAGCCATACCTCCCTGGACTCCCCCGGGTCTCTAGTTTTCAGAAATGTGGGTTTGGTAGGTTTCCCTAGATGGCCGCCAAGCCCGGGACCAAAATCTCATGTGACCCCCCTTGCAAAAGAAGATCGTTTTGTGATAGGTAATTTTGATGTCTCCACAATACGTTTTGGGCCCTTGCCTGTCGCGGGTACTTGACCCACCCACACGAGTGAGGTACCATTTTTATTGGGAGACCTGGGGGAACGCTGGGTGGTAGGAAATTTGTGGATCCATGCAGATTCCAGAACTGTCCCACACAGAAATTTGAGAAAAATTTGATTTTTTCAGCTAAATGTGAGGTTTGCAGGGGATTCTGGGTAGGAAAACGTTGGGGGGTCCATGCAAGCCATACCTCGCTGGACTCCCCCGGGTGTCTAGTTTTCAGAAATGTGTGGGTTTGGTAGGTTTCCCAAGATGGCCGCCGAGCCCGGGGCCAAAAACCCAGGTGACCCCCCTTGCAAAACCAGGTTGTTTTGTGATAGGTAATTTTGATTTCTCCTCAATACGTTTTGGGCCCTTGCCTGTCGTGGGTACTTCACCCACCCACGCGAGTGAGGTACCATTTTTCTCTGAAGACTTTGGGGAATGCGGGGTGGGTGGAATTTTGTGGATCCACGCAGATTCCAGAACTTTCCACCACAGAAATGTGAGGAAAACATGTTTTTTTTGACAAAGTTTGAGGTTTGCAAGGGATTCTGGGTAACAGAACCTGGTGAGAGCCAGACAAGTCACCCCATCCCGGATTCCCCTGGGTGTCTAGTTTTCAAAAATGTACTGGTTTGCTAGGTTTCCCTAGGTGTCGGCAGAGCTAGGGTTCAAAATCTACAGCTAGGCACTTTGCAAAAAAAGGGTCCGTTTTCACTGTGAAAATGTAGTGTGTCCATGTTGTGTTTTGGGCCGTTTCCTGTCACGGGCACTAGTCCTACCCACACAAGTGAGGTACCATTTTTCTCGGAAGACTTTGAGGAATGCGGGGTGGGTGGAATTTTGTGGATCCACGCAGATTCTAGAACTTTCCACCACAGAAATGTGAGGAAAATGTGTTTTTTTTTTTTACAAAGTTTGAGGTTTGCAAGGAATTCTGGGTAACAGAACCTGGTGAGAGACAGACAAGTCACCCCATGCTGGATTCCCCTGGGTGTCTAGTTTTCAAAAATGTATAGGTTTGCTAGGTTCCCCCAGGTGCCGGCAGAGCTAGGGTTCAAAATCTACATCTAGGCACTTTGCAAAAAAAGGGTCAGTTTTCACTGTGAAAATGTGGTGTGTCCATGTTGCGTTTTGGGCAGTTTCCTGTCGCGGGCATAGGACTACCCACACAAGTGAGGTACCATTTTTATTGGGAGACTTAGGGTAACACAGAATGGTAGAGCAACTGTTATTACCTATTGACTTTCGATGCATTTCTGCCTTCCAAATGAAAGACAATGTGTAAAAAAGTAGTCACTTTGAAAAATGGCCTATAATTCTCATGCTAGTATGGGTACTCACAATAACGGAAATGTGCAAATAGCTACTGTTTCTAAACTCTATATTTTGTTCTAATTTCAGAAATATATAGGTGTCTTTCATCCCGATTTTTCACTGTATATATTTTCCCTAATGAATTGCTATATACCCGGTACATAATAAAAAACCATTGCAAGACGCTGCTCAGTTATTGGCTCTGGGTTCGACGGGTTCCTGGTGAACCTACAAGTCCTTTATATCCCCACAACCAGAAAGGTCCAGCGGATGTAACGGTATATTGCTTTCAAACATCTGTCATAATTAGAAGAAGTTACAGGTGAAAATGTTGGCACAAATGGCAGTTTTTTTCAACTCATTTTCAATTTTTCCTATTTTCAACTGTTAGTTTCTATAAATAAACCTTGAAGGATCTACACAAATGACCCCTTGCTGAATTCAGAATTGTGTCTACTTTTCTAAAATGTATAGCTTTCCAGGATCCAGTATTGCTTTCATACCCATTTCTACCATTAACTGGAAGAAGGTTGAAAGCACAACAAATAGGAAAAATAGGCTATGTCCCAGGAAAATGCCAAAACTGTGTAATAAATGTTGGTTTTCTGACAAAAGTCTGTCAGTCCCTGAAAACTGGGGAAATGGTGATTTCAGCCCCACAAACCCTTTGTTGATGCCATTTGCAGGAAAAAACCAGACACTTTCATTTGCATCACTTTTTTCTAATTTTTCAAAAATGAAACAAAATTTAGCTGTATTTTGGCTAATTTCTGGGTCCCCTCCAAGGGAATCCACAAACCCTGGGTACCTTTAGAATCCCCATGATGTTGGAAGAAAAGGACGCAAATTTGGCGTGGATACCTTATGTGGTCAAAAAGTTACAGGGGCCTAAGCGCAAACTACCCCAAATAGGCAAAAAAAAGGCTTAGCACAGGGGGGGAAAAGGCCTAGCAGTGAAAGGGTTAATATGCCCCTCCCAGTAGCTATTCCTAATCCTAACCTCATTTAACGATTTCAACAAAAAAAAAAATCAAATCGTTAAATGAGTTAAGTGCATTTAGAAAAAGGTTTTTTAGCAGTCGCAAACCCTCGGATATGCTGAAGCAGAGGGTGTGCAAACACTAAAAGCCTTCGTACATGATGCCCTATATCCGTTCGGATAGTTGCTGCGCTGTGCCCGCATGGGCATGGAATAAACTAGTTACCTCTTACATTGTGCAGTCTTTATTTACATTAAATGGTAAAATGCCTGGTTCTTTCATCTGAAGAGTAAGAAAGAGACATATCTGACTGCAAGGTTGGACTGACATGGGCAGTCTCGTTTTCATTTTGTTTATCAAGAAAATCATATTTAGAACTCCTTTAACCTTAGGTTGGGTCCTGTGTCTTTGCGTTGCATTGCTGTGCCGGCCCTTACCCTCTTCCTGTCATTATGCAATGTTGCAGGTGTTGTGCAGCTTCAGTCCAAATGCTCAGCTTCGACCTGGTCTTGCTTTTGATGTGATTTAACCAAAAGATTGAAGCTACTCTTGCATCCGCCACCTGTAACTATGTAATAATGAATCTCTAAGTTTTCGGTAGCTTCGAGTCTAGTCTCCACCTTCGAATTACACAATTTTACTAATTTTGTCTTACAATACCTTACTAACTTTATCAGTCAGACACTTAATTATCATTCATTGAAGGTCCAGGTTTAACAATCTTTTGTTTATTATACTTAATGGTCTTGTGACTAAGTGCTAGTGTGTGCTCCTGTGATGCCTGTGTATTCTTGAATAAAGAGTAAAAAAAAAAAATCTTCAGAAACTGATAATAACACAAGCAGGAAACGGACATTATACTATTTTTTATATTTTATTTGTGAGGTTTTTTTGTTGCCATTTCATATTGATGCACATAAGAGCTGTTATGATGAACAAACGTAATGTTAGTCTTTTTAAGCAACCTGAAACGACCTGCCAATGTTTGAGCTAGTGCACTGCAGGGCACTGAGCAGTCGGACAGTTCTCCCCAACAGGTGTGAAAGTGGGTCTGTCAGTTCCTTATGTTTATACCACTGTACTCTTCAGTGCTGTAAAATGGAGGATGTTGATTTCGCAATAAAAGTTTTTTTTTAAAACTGTGGTTGCCGGTCATCTATGAAGTGGCCACTTGAAGGCACTACAGGACAGTGTTGAAAAGGTGGGGCAGGCGAATAGAAGTAACCAGGCAAAGGACCAGAATAGAAGGACACTATGCTAGTGTCTTCTTCCGTGCCATTTCAGGTATGTAAAATAAAACATGTTCTAAAAACATCCTAAAACCACGAGGTTGCGGCTGAATACAGTATTTCTATACAAATACCACTGACTCATTGTCAGTGAAATTGCTCTCCCACCCTCGCAGCTCCACCATTAAGTGAGGCCTGCCCCTGCACTCTCGAGTGTTGGTGATCGAGGCCCTCCTCCACCCGCAGGTTTCCCTGCGCCTCATCCCTGGAGGTCCAGTGGACCTCTGTCTCCTTCCTCTCACTCTGCTCCTTCACTCGTTTTTCTACCCTTCCTATCTTTCACCTTTCTGCACTTTTCTGCATCTCTGCTCTTTTGTGCCTTATTTCTGCTTATTTTCCCTTTTTTCTTTATCCCTCTATTTCCTCCCTTTACCTTTCCCCGCCCGCCGCTGCTGCCCCCGCGGCCCCTCCCCCCCCAGCGCGACCGGCCCAATCCAGCTCCCCTCCCCGCTCCCGCCTCCCAGCTGTCCAGCCCTCCCCGACCCCTACTTAATGGCGGCCACTGTGCGGCCGCGGGCAGCGGGCGCGCCGCTGGTGCACCGAAGGCGCGTCAAAGGCAAGCCCATCTGCGACCCGTCCGCGACCAGCGCGAGGAACCCTGGACCTCCGCCCCACCAACGCTACGACCCAGCAGCACTCCACGCACTCAACCCAGGCTGCAACAACAACTGCAAGCTAGCATCACCAGCAGACACCCACGGACCCTTCAGCTGTCACCGCTGCCGGCACACCTGCAGCACCGCCAAGAACACGGATCCAGCACAACCCGCCCACAAGAACACAACCGAACCGAAGATCCTGCAATGCATCCTCCTCAACGTCCGATCCCTCCACAAACACGCCACAGAAATCTGGGACCTCCTCGACAGCACCACCCCGGACGTGGCGTTCTTCACCGAAACCTGGACCAACACCACCTCGGGACCGGACATCGCCATCCCCCAAGGATACAAGATCTCCAGGAAGGACCGCCCCACACGCCCAGGAGGAGGAATCGCCATCGTCCACAAATCCAGCCTCCGCCTGAGCACACTCCCTGACGAGCCCACAGAACTGATGGAACACCTTCACTTCAAGATACTGGCCAGCCCCACCGCCACCCTCCGAGGAACCCTCATCTACCGACCCCCTGGACCCCGCGGACCCTTCGCCAACTCCATCACGGACATTATCTCCCCGCAGGCCATCGCATCCACCAACTACACACTGCTGGGAGACCTCAACTTCCACCTCGACAACTAACTGGACCCCAACACCACATCCCTCCTGGACAACCTCCACAACATTGGACTCCGCCAGATCGTGACCGAACCCACGCACTCAGCAGGACACACCCTCGACCCCCTCTTCACTACAGGAAACTCCATCACCTTCAGCCACACCACCGAACTCCCATGGACCGACCATCGTTGCGTCCACTTCACCTTCAGAACACCCACCATCCACAGACACCAGCACCTGCTTCCACGAAGAAACTGGACCAAAATCACTGATGACCAGCTCACCTCCTCACTCCTCACTCCTCAACAACTCCACCCCAACCATCGCGGAAAACGACGACCCCAACACCGCAGCCCGAACCCTGCATAGATGGATCTCGGACAGCACCAACACCATAGCCCCCCTCAAGAAAAACAACAATACCCGCGCCAAGAAAGCCAGATGGTTTACCACCGAACTTTGAGAGTCCAGACGCACATGCCGCCGCCTCGAAAAGGCCTGGAGGAACACCAAATCCACAGAAGCCCACAACAAATTCAGAGCCGCCACCAACGCCCACCATCAACTCATCAGAGAAACGAGGAAAAAGCGATTGAAGACAGAATCTCCACCCACGCGCACAACAGCAAGGAACTCTTCAGCATCATCAAGGAGTTCGCCCAACCCACCAGCGAGTCTACCAACATCCCTCCCTCACAAGACCTCTGCGACAAACTCAGCACCTTTTTCCACCACAAAATCAAGAGCATCTACGACAACTTCGACGAAGACAACCAACACACTGAACCCTCACCAACCACCCCCGACACCCGGAAACCAGCGATTGATGACTGGACAGCCCTCACCACCGAAGACACACTGAAGACAATGAAGTCAATCCACTCAGGGGCCCCCACGGACCCCTGCCCCCACCACATCTTCAACAGAGCCGCCGACACCATCGCACCCATGCTCCGCCACACCATCAACCGCTCCCTGGCGACCGCCTCGTTCCCCGACGACTGGAAACACGCCGAGGTCAACCCCCTCCTAAAGAAACCCTCAGCGGACCCCACCGACCTCAAAAACTACAGACCCATCTCCCTGCTCCCGTTCCCAGCGAAAGTCATCGAGAAAGCCATCAACAGCCAACTCGCCACATTCATTGAAGAACACAACATCCTCGACTCCTCCCAATCCGGCTTCAGAAAAAACCACAGTATGGACACCGCCCTCCTCGCCGCAACAGACGACATCCGCACCCTACTGGACAAAGGAGAAACAGTAGCCCTCATCCTCCTCGACCTATCAGCGGCATTCGACACAGTCTCCCACCGCACCCTAATACGCAGACTCTACGACGCAGGAATCCAGGACAAGGCCCTCGACTGGATCTGCTCCTTCCTCTCCGGCAGGACGCAGCGGGTCAGACTCCCCCCTTTCCTCTCGGACCCCACACCTACCACCTGCGGAGTCCCCCAGGGCTCCTCCCTCAGCCCGACGCTCTTCAACGTCTACATGGCTCCACTTGCCCCCATCGTCAGAACCTACGGACTCAACATCGTGTCATACGCAGACGACACCCAGCTCATCCTCTCCCTATCCAACGAGCCCAACACCGCCAGACGCAACTTTCGAGAAGGCATGGAAGCCGTCGCCAAATGGATGAAAAACAGCTGCCTACAACTAAACACCAACAAAACAGAAGTACTCATCATGGGCCCAAACCCCGACGCCTGGAGCGACACCTGGTGGCCCCCGCCCTCGGAAACCCGCCAACCCCCACAGACCACGCACGCAACCTGGGAATCATCCTGGACTCCGAGCTCAAAATGGACCGCCAGATCAACTGTCTCGTCTTCCTGCTTCCACACCCTCCGCCTCCTTCGTAAGACCTTCAAATGGATCCCCCTCGAACACCGAAAGACAGTCACTCACGCCCTGGTCACCAGCAGACTCGACTACGGCAACGCACTCTACGCCGGAATAAACAAAAACCTCATCCGCAAGCTACAGAACATCCAGAACGCCGCCGCAAGACTGGTCCTCAACCTGCCAAAACACTGCCACATCTCCCAGCACCTGCGCACACTCCACTGGCTCCCCGTCGAGGCGAGAATCACCTTTAAGATGCTCCCCCACGCACATAAGGCCCTCCACGGCACCGGACCAGCATACCTGAACAGCCGACTCAAATTCCACGCACCCCAAAGGACCCTGCGATCAGCCCAGCTCTCCTACGCCGTGGTCCCCCGCACCAGAAAGACCAGATCGGGAGGCCGCTCCTTCTCCTTCCTCGCAGCCAAAGCATGGAACGCCCTTCCGCACCACCTCAGACAGACAACATCGCTCCCCATCTTCGCAAGAAACCTCAAAACCTGGCTCTTCGACAGACCCCCTCCTTGATGGAATGGAACCTGCACCCCCCGACCCCTAGCGCCTTGAGACCCTTACGGGGGAGTAGTCGCACTTTAACAAACTCCTGATTGATTGACAAAGATATAATTCTATTAAAAAAAAAGAAAAGAAAAGAAAAAAAAAGCTAACGAAAAATGACAATGGCATCGGGGAATTTGAATTTGGAACTGGACTCTTCCACGGAGTGTTCCAACACTTGACTGTGATGGCTTCTTATATTACAAGGTATTCAGAAACTACCTTAACTGACAATAACATACTAATGACCTAGATTGTACATGTTACAAGTTCACATTGTCTATAGACACACGTATGTATTGATTCATTAAATCAAAGAATACCTGGGGCACTTCCAGTCCGAAAAGCTGGAAAATTTAAGGCCATGACAATTTTTTTACTTACGAACTCGAGTTTATTTAGGATTTATAACCCACAGCTCGGTAACAATACCTTGATGTGATCAACCCTCTCTCTCCCCGTAAACTACCTGAAAAAAGTTTGACAGACCAGGAACTTCCCATCTCTGAGATGAAGTAAAGAAGGTATCAACAAATGAACAAATAAAAGCCCTGGGCTATGTATGATGCCTTTCGAGCATCATTCAACCAACTATATAGAAATCAGCTGGCAGAATCAGGAACCAGGGCCTACAATTCTTTGATCACTACTGGGAAAGTGAAAAACATGGTTATAGTGTAGACTCTGACCTACAAGCTAAATCAGGCAAGGATCCCCCATCTGTATACCTTTCAAAGGCCAATAACCCTACTGAAATATAATGTCAATATTTTGTTCACCTCTGGACAGTTGCCTGAAATACGTTCTCTCCTGAATTGATCGACCTCACCAAAAAGTGTTTATTATAAATAGAAAGGTGGGGGCAACATCAAGAATGAAAGCATAGGCTATGCACAAAGGAAACAAGTATTTTTGTGTCCTTTTTAGGTCTCGCATAGGCAGTGCTTGCACTGTCTTTTTGAGACATGTTGTATTCAGAATATGAGCTTTAAGCTCTGCCCATTTTCCCGCCCATGTATTTTATTGGCTCCTTTGAGTGTCTTTTGGAAATGGTTTCTTTTCATTGGTTAATTTGTTTAGTAGTCTCTCCTTAGTATCTCCTTTTCTCCTGTTGTAACTTCCCATAAGGACTGCCCCTGTTACATGTCTTGTTACTCAGTAGGTTTTATTTACAGTTTGTGAGCGCTATTTTCTTAAATGACATTCTCCTAGCTGCTTTTGCAGGCACAACAGGTTCTCCTGCCCTGTTTTCCTGACTCAGCGAGGCGCCCGATCATGAACGCTGCACTTTATCTTTGGAAGATACTCTCTCCCCTCCCCGCTTCACGGCCGACTGCCGCGCTTTATGCTTGGTAAGACTTTAAAATTAGTTCTGTTTCTCTTTAAGCGGCCACGTGCCGTTCTTTAGTTGTGCATGGCAGCCCTGCACATGCTATGCTGCTTCATGGCAGGCCGCTGCGCTTCATACTTGCTAACACTTTTAAATTAGTTGCTTTAACAAACAGCGCCCCTTTGTTTTGCATGGCGTGGCACTCCTGTAAAGCCATTGGCAGCTGGCAGGGGATAGGGGTGGCGGGGCTGGGAGGGGTGGCGGGGTTGGGAAGGGTGGGGAGCGGGGGAGACAAAAATCATTTTAAAAATCCACTTACCTTTTTCTGCTGGCCGCCCATCTCTCTCCTTCGGTCCCTTCAGCCGCCTTCTCCCCTGCTTCCGTAACAGAAGGAAGCAGGAAGCACACAGGCTCCCTCCCCTAAGGCAATCACAATGCTGCAATGAGCGTTGTGAGTGGTCTGAGCACCGTGGTTCGGTGCTCAGACAGGGACTGTTAGGCTTTGCATGTTCCTCACCAGGCCGTGTAAAGCAAGCCTGGTGGGGAAGATGCAAACTGCGTGGGACTGTTTGGCCGGCCCAAGAGGGTCGGCCAAGCAGTCCTGCGCACTTGGAGTGGGGAAACCACTCCTCCCCCGTAACCCCAGGCCCGCCCTAACTTAGCCCGTAGTGAAAAATAAAATGATAACTATGTTATTATCATTTTATTTTTCTGCTGCACTGCTCTTAAAGCAGTGGGGCGATGCTCCTCCGCCTTAGAGGAGGAGATGCCACTGCTGCACGCTATGCTACTTCACAGACGGCCGCCCCGCTTCATACTTGGTAACACTTTTACATTAGTTGCTTTAAACGACTACGCAGCTTTGTATTGCATTGCACTCATGCACGCGCTATGCCCTGGTGCGCACAGCATGCTGTGCTTTATCAACAAAGCATGGCGACCGCATGGTTTTCTTTTGTTTTATTTGCAGTCACTGCAAGCTCTCCTGCTTACCAACCCAGCCTATTTCCAGACTCAAGCACGCCGCAATAATAGATGCAGCGCTTTCGCTTTTAAAGATGCTCCCTCCTTGCTTTACCGCTGGCCACCGCGCTTCATGCTTGGTAAAAGTTTGAAATCAATTGCTTTATCTTTAAGCAACCGCATGTCTTAACTTTTAATCACCAGCATGGTCTAAGTGCAGGGCGCCACACTTTTTCTTTTAAAAACACTCCCTCCCCATAACTTTTAATCGCCAACACTGTGTAAATGCACCGAACACGTTCTCCAGCTTTTCCAAGGTCCTGGGCCCTACTACCCTGCCCATTTCCCTTCATAGGGAGGAACCATAGTCTTCATCTATCCTGCAAAGTCTTTCCTGCCTGAGGTAGGGCCAGCGCCTAACACTAATCCCACTCCTCCACTGTAAAGGTGGAACCATCATCATGCTGTGCATCTTTTCTGCTCTGTAGGGGGTGCAAGGAGTCTCTCTCTTCCCCGTCCACTCCATACCATCTCACCGGCTGGGACAAAACAACACTCCTTTTAGCCAACTCGCCTACTTTATAAACCATTTTCTTTCCCTATCTGCCCTCCTAAAGGACGGATTTTGTTATGCATATTTAAAGTTTTTAATAAGCTGTAATGGTCTTAAGTTAAAAATACTTACATTGCAACGCCAATAGCTCTAACTCCAAAAAATGTGAGACCTATTGCATTGCAAATGCTTGTTTGAAGGTGAAAAAGCACTTCGCAGAGTTGGTTGGGATTTAATTTCCCACCTCTTCCACAAATTTGGTTTGTGTCAAACTTTATAAAATCTACTGTAGCCAATTGTAATCCTCTTAACACAAATCAAAGTTAACTGAATCTTTTCTAGCACTATTTCTTTGTAGATAGGCGAGGAAGAGTTATCCAATACTGTGATTCCTAGATGATGTCACAATGGAACCAATTGCCCGAACAATCGGACAAAAATACACAGATGGAACAGCTTCTCCCTATGGTTAAAACCCAGACATCTCTTTCAGAATTATCATAAACTAGCATTACATGGAGATAAAGGTATATCCCCAATGAAAGATTTAGGAAATGTATGTTAGCAATAAAGGGAGAGTAAAAAGAGTTTAGCTTTGTAGCCAGGTTAGAAATTCCACGTTTTGAGCTTTGAGCATTAGTAAATGGCAAGATGTGATTAGATCACTAAGTGGCACAATTGTACTGGTATCAGAAAGCAATAGAGTCCGATCTCTAGGAATCAATATAACCGCAACCAATGTTGCATAATACCATGCATATATACATCCAAATGACTTCCACTGCTACACAAGAACCTGCATTGGTGGGTAAACTCAAGGTATCATGCTTGCATGATTATTTAGAGAGAACCTTCTCACTAGCTCCTAATAAGTGACTGAATTCCTACCCTTTAAATTAGCACCCTCACTATTCTTCAAATACACGTTAATATATTAAAAATACAAGCCACCTTCAAACACTGAGAATGTGGAGAAAGGTTCTCTGCACAGACATTTTTAAAAGACAAGCTAACCATTCCAGATTCACACACACAATATAAATGCCGAACTGAAATCTAACCTGTATCAGTAAGAAGGGTCAAACAAAAATAATTTGGAACATGCTTGAACATAAATGTACCAAACCCCAGTTAGCACGAATGTCCCAAAAGATAGCCTGGGACTAAACACTGCTGTTCTTCATATCGGCCATATTATGCTCTTGGGACAGACGGGGGTAATTGTGAAGGGAATGTTTTCTCACTACCCTGCACAATGACCCACAACCCCTACTTTACCAAACACTTAATAGCACTACCTTTTGTAACTGGGAGGTGGTGGTTGCTATGCTCTTGGCTAATTTTACGAGGAAGAAAAACCACTAAACGTGGTCAAACTGAGGATTGGTGTGAGTCATGGAAAGAAATTCCATTCAGTGGCACTTATTAGATAGCACTCCAAGGAAAATACAAAAGTGTGCAAAACAGCTCAATTCATAACTAGCCAATTGTAAATAGGTACAGAATGTATGAATGTATGTAGGACCCTTTCACCAGTCAGCCTGATAAAGGTTTTCAGCGCGGCACAGAAGGCGAAAAGCAAGTAGCCACCACTTTGCATTGCATTTTTTGATGGAATGGTTACACTTATTTTTGTTATGTAATTTTAATTGTAGAGCACCTGCTTGCCCAAAGGATTTGTGGATCTAAAGACTGAAATTACAGTCACACTCCCATTAAACAATTCATCAGGAGCAGACTGAATTAGGTTACATAAAGCCAGGATTTTAATTTATGGAAGGCATGATGGTCAACCGGAGTCCCATGGGTAGGAAGTTCCAGAGAGTGACCACTGCCACTCTTAACGCACTACGTACCCAGTCCGTATCTTGTGGAAGGGATGTATCTGTAAGGGAGCTAGGCCTGTGGAACAGAAGTTGAGAACCTGCCAATAGTGCGGAAACTTTAAAGTCAAAGTCAGGTCCAAGTCCCAGGTATGCCTTGCACAGGGTCTTGAATGTGAGAAGCTCCTCTACAGGCAACCAGTATGGAGTTCAACAAGCATTCGGATATAAGGTCATGCCACTAACATTCAGTGATCATTCGATCTCCTGTGTTCTGAAGGTGGCGGGCTGCTGGAGTAAGGTTTTAGGCAATAACAGATATAGACCACTGCATTAGTCTAGCATGGAGAGGATCATGGACCCTACACTAGACAGTGATTTGCAAACAAAATAAAAGACACTATCTGCCAGAGAATGTATAGATGGACTTTGCTGGATTGCACCACAACTCACACTTGGGTAGAAATGGACAGATCATACAGAAATACACCAAGGGTAAGGACAACTGGTGCATGTTTAGGCAGCATGCCCAGAAATCCGAAGTCCAAACAGTGATGTAAACAGAACAGTACTTTGGCCCTGCTGCAGTTGAAAGTTGGCCTGCATCTATTCACTTATTGCTTCCAAGCACATTTTCAAATATGAGCTGTATCGGGCCTTGCATGATCAATATACAAATAGATCGATGGAACATCTACATATGCATGGAAACAGCTCAAAAATCAAATATTAGTTTGGCCAAGACACCCATGTAACTGTTACGTGGCACTGGACTCAGTGCCGAGCCCTAGGCTAGTGGAACAAATGGCCCCTTTTCGAGTTTGGAGAATGTTCCACTCTATTTAAAATGCATGGATGCCTTAAACACTTTTAAGTTGGGAAGCCACTATATCTACTATGATTTGACTGATGTCCATTATCTGCTAAGCTCTAAATCAGGTCATAAGGCTTTATTCAAAGACGCGTAAATAAGGGAGTAGCACAGTGCAATTACATCTTTAAAAAGGCTTGGGTCAAGTGGTGAGTCTGAGCCAGTGTACAGTTCAGGAAGGAGAGGACATCCTTAGTCTACAAGGGATAAAGCCAGAGAAGGAGATTTTTATTACCAATCTCATTATTTCATATGTTAGTGGCATCTTCACCCTAGAATGAATGGGCGAGTTCTTTGAAAATCACCAGCATTCACAAAGTTCTTGTATGGTTGCTTGTTTCGGAAGCTGTAGGAGAACTAGGCTGTTTCAGGTTGCAGAATATTTCTTTACTAGGAATGGGAGCTGAATGGAGTCATGATGCTAACGGGACTCTATTTGCTTCTACAATTATGGTTTTTATACATTTTGTAGCCTTATTTTGAAAAGTTTTATAAAATAATGAAAGCCCAATGTCCCACTCGGAAATCCACAAACATGAGAAAAGTACGAAAGATTAGAATTAGTCATAATCTATCTAGGATGGGTTTAGATGTGTATCCACCATAGGAATTTGAGGCATCTGAATAGTGCTTAATTTTTTTTCTGCCACAAAAACGATAAGCTGCTGTAACAGGCAGCTTTAGAGGAAGCGGTTGACGTAATGTACCTTGATGCATTAAACGTTTAGAGAAGACCGGCTTCAAGTAACTCTTTAGACATGCTGCATTTCCCAGAGCACAGTCTGAATGCCTGGGCTAGCCACTCAATGACAAATGAACAGACCTGTGCAAACAGTTTGCAGCATACCACAGCAGAAGGGAAGATATCCACAAGGTTCTTGGTGAGCATCAGAAGATGGATTAATGGCCACATACCGTGATTATCCAAGTTGACGTCCACAACTCCATGTTTGACCTTCATGTGGCGACTCAGGTTCCCCTTTAGATTAAATTTGCTTGAGCAGTATGGACATTTATAGGGTTTGCTCCCAGCGTGCAGGTGCATGTGACCCAGCAGATTATACATGCGGTTAAAGGACTTCCCACACACCTGAAACAAAAGCCCAGCTGCAATTAGCACAGAATCTCAAGTCACCTTAAAAAAAACTGTACAGATGGGAAACACATCTGTTTGGCTAGTGAGTAGTCAAACATTTTACATGGGTGTAGAGGCTATGAAAAGATTCATTGCTTAACTTGTACAGGTCGCTTCAGGCGGTGGGGACCGGGACTTATTTTAATATCATCAGATGTTTGACCAAGAACAACAAAGAGAAAGGCAGAAAAGAGAGAAAGGAAGAGAAAGATAGAAAAGCAGGAATAATTGAGAAAGCAGGGATGAAAAATAAATCAAGTGTGATAAAGAGGCAGGAACAAGTACTGTGGTGGAAGCAAGAGGCCTGAAGTGGAAGTAAGACCAAGCACCCTTTGTAATCAGGAGTCATGGCTTTCAGCAGTGCCAGCAGCAGGCTCCAAAGAACAAAAACACAAGGCACCCAGAACATTTTTTTTGTTAACAAATTTACACGTCTGATCTCAGTTCATTAATACGGCCTTGCAACTCAAACGATTTCCACACTAAGATGGTGGAATAACAATTTCACAGCAATTGGTCGAGACTTCATGGGGTGTCATAAGAGCATTAATGTACCTTGCATTTGAAAGGCTTGACTGGAGAGTGCACTATCATATGGGTCTTGAGCGTCTGCTTTTGAACAAAGGTCTTAAAGCAAGTGGCGCACTCGTAGGGACGGACACTGGCGTGGATCAGCATATGTCGCTTCATGTTGGCATGTAGGGTGAACTCTCGCCCACACACCTCACATTTGAACTCCTTCACTCCCTAAAGAAACACAAAAAACAAACTTTTTATCAACACATTTCACCAGCACATGTAATCAGAGACAGTTTATAATGTGTGTGTTTCAGACAGTAGGCACTATATGCTTGGGAAATAAAGAACAGATAGGAATGGCAAGGGACCCGTAGGGTTGTCAGAAATGTGGAGCTTTTACCTGTTAGAATATCCAGCAGGACACACTGCCAGCTCTTACGCAGGGCTCGAGGCCTGTCTGCAAGTTTAGGGCCAGAAAAGGGAACAGCTCCACAACTTTGGCCCAAGAAAGACTCTGAGGACAACCCTACCTAGATTACCCTGTGGTGTCAATAGATGACATACACGTGTGTGTACTTTTTAGGAGGGAGTATGAGATTTACAAAGGGCATTTAAAAAAAATTAAAAAAATAGCGGTTTTCGTTATTCGTGTAACTCCAAATTCTAAAAAATGCCGCACCTTGAGACGGGAAACGCGCTGCACTGCTTTCTGCTTTGATTTTTTCCTTCCCTCAGTCATATTTAGGAGTACACTACCTTGAGAGGCAGAAGGGACTGTTTCCTTCTTTGCTGAGGGGAACATTCCCTTGTTAGACGGAGTAATGAAGGAAAGAGAGGCATGCTGATACTCAATTCGATACAATACAGGTTCTGGCACTGACAACGTATGTTAGATCTTTTTTTATTTCTTTTTTAATCTTTTTTTAATGTATTTTTACAGTTTAACAAAACACAACTATAGCTACAATCTCAGATACCGCATAGTCTGGGGGTCGAGGAACATCCATTTATTTATTTTTTAAATCAAGGTTTTTACAGGGCATTACAACCCAAATGGCTCTTGGCGCTACAGACTAATAAGAAAGACTTGAGCGGAAAATTATGCGACAGCTAGGTCTTAAGGACCTTCCTAAAAGAAGGGGATCTAATATCAGTTGTAAACCATGGGACAGAGCATTCTAACTGCTTGGGACTAAAGTTGAGAAGGCTTGGCCCTGAAGCGACATGCTGTTGAACAGAGGAGTGCAAACGAGGACAGAAGAAGCTGAACGACATCTTCTCGTTGAAATGTCTCCTCCATCATTGGCAGTCAACCAGGGGGAAGGCCTATGCGAGTACCCTACTGAATGGATTAACAAAATGGGTTGAAGAAAAAGGGTTGCTCCCCTTCTACCAAACCCTATTTCGTAAAGGGGGCTCAACCATCGACAATGTTGTTGCCTTAGCTTACATTGCACAGCAAGCCAACGTTAAGGACAATTTGCCAGTGTTCACCTGCTTCGTAGACTACTCTGCATTCGACGGGGTAGTACGGAACAAACTATTGGAAAAACGGAAAAACTGGAAGTCTCAGACAACCTCCTGAATACCATCTTTTCGATCTACAGCGGGACCTGGGTGAGAGTAAAACTGGCGGGGGGAGACGGGATCCCCAAAATTCTATACAGACCAGGGCACGAAGCAAGGATGTGTTCTTGCGCCAACACCGTTTAACTTGTATACAGCAGACCTAGGCAAGGAGCTACAGAACAAACACAAAGAGATGACGGACAGAGCGCTGAAACTTTTCAGACACTCATCCCCAGTCACAGATATGGGTTGAATCCATCATCGTTCTTTAGCTCACTTCGCCACCTCAGTTCAGACCCAGCTATATGCAAATCAGTCTTGACCCTGTGTCTCATGGGAACAGTCCAGCCCGAACTGCCAAGCCAAGTCTTCCCTGAACCAGAAACAAGCATCCTGAGACCGGATTCGGGGTAACACCCCTCATCAGCCAGGCTAGCTTGAATCCAGTGGCAAAGTGAGCAAGGGACCCACGTCTGGATTCAAGCTAGCCTGGCTGATGAGGGGTATTACCCCGAAACCGGTCCCAGGATGCTTGTTTCCAGTTCAGGGAAAACCTGGCTTGGCAGTTCGGGCTGGACTGTTCCCATGAGGCACAGGGTCAAGACTGATTTGCATATAGCTGGGTCTGAACTGAGGTGGCGAAGTGAGCTAAAGAACGATGATGGATTCAACCCAGATCTGTGACTGGGGGTGAGTGTCTGAAAAGTTTCAGTGCTCCGTCCATCATCTCCTTGAGTTTGCTTTGTTCGCCCTAAGTTAGCAGGGTATGCCCAGACTGGGTCCCTTGCTCACTTCGCCACTGGATTCAAGCTAGCCTGGCTGATGAGTGGTGTTACCCTGAAACCGGTCCCAGGATGCTTGTTTCCGGTTCAGGGAAGACCTGGCTAGGCAGTTCGGGCCAGACTGTTCCCATGAGGCACAGGGTCAAGACTGATTTGCATATAGCTGGGTCTGAACTGAGGTGGCGAAGTGAGCTAAAGAATAATGATGGATTCAACCCAGATCTGTGATTTGGGGTGAGTGTCTGAAAAGTTTCAATGCTCCGTCCATCATCTCCTTGTGTTTTCTAAGGAGCTACAGAACGCCAATATAGCCATACCAAAGATAGTCAAAAGAAAGTGCACCTACTGCAGTATGAAGATGATTTGCTAATTTTCGACCATACAAAGAAAGGGCTCCAGAAGGCATTAAGCGCCTTACATACATTTAACGAATGTAATGAACTGGTTGCCAATCAAAGTAAAACAAAAGTGTTGATATTTGGTGGTTATGCAAGGAAAATATCGCAAAAATGGAGGCTGGGCCATTGACGATAACATTGATAATAAGGTACAACTACCTAGGAGCCTGGTTCAGTGGCACAGGGAATGAGACCATATATCAGAACAGAATGAAGTCAAAAGGACAAGCAACTATATGTGCCCTATGTATACTGCAGGGTAAAGTGTATAGCCCAACGACAGTAGCAATTAGGAAGGTCATCACAGCAAAACTGATACCTACTGTAGGCTATGCGCAACAAGCTTTCCCAGAAAAATGTGATACACTAGAGAAAGTCCAGTGTCAAGGATATAAGAGCATCTTTCAGCTACCAAAATACACATGTAACAGCCTGATACGACAGGGGTTTGAACTCACACAGCAGAAATATGAATGCTTGAGCACAACCGCAAAATATTTCTATCGAATTTTGAAGGCTCCAGCAGGATCTCTGAAAGGTGTTAAAAAAATATACAGTGAGCAGCAGACACCATGGATTACTCGCTCAAATAGAGCGGTGGGGACCTTAAAGCTGGCAATAGAGAATTGGTCAATGGAAGCAATAAGGTATATGATTGTGAGGAACTCCATAAACAAAACAAATTTGTAAGATATCGCGAGAATCGGTACTGCCAGCATTCAGGAAAAACAGTGGCAGTCAGCCTTAACTGCATCCAACGAGGCCCACAAAATACAGCCTTATTTAAGTCAAGCACTGGGGAGGAAATGGTTGCAAGAAATTCTTTGGGCCAGACTGGTGCCCCTGCAGATAAAATAATTATATCCCACTGGAAAGCATTATCAAATATCACAAGGTGCAGATTATGCAATTGTAGAGATGAGTCCCTACTGCATCTGATATGCATTTGTCCAGCACTGCCACAAACTCGATAAAAACTATTAAAAACTATCTTTCAGACAAAGGGAACGCAAATCTGTGGGAGCAGTGGAGGTGCTCTTCTTTTGTACAGTTCCATCGGAACGGTCAAGATTTGGCAAATTCATGCAGGTGGCAAGAACAGCCCTAAGAAGCAAGGTGCCACTGTGTCAAAAAAAACTGTCACCTAACTTGCTCGATGTCAATGTCATCCAGCTTGTGAGAAAGCATGCACATAGGCACTTTATTTGCTCTTTTGCATATATCTTATGTCACTCAGTTCAGCTACCAGCCTCTGATGGAACAAAATGACAGCGTCAACGAAATTTGACATTTGTGATGCACTTTATCCTGCATCTTTCTAGATTAGATCCTCGCACCTTATTCTCTTGCGCTCTTATGCACATGTTGGTGTCCTGAATTTGGTCCCTCAGAGCAGAAGTCATGACACTAATGATGCAAAACCAAACCCCGCTCGGACAGGTTCACTCTGTAGGGAGATTTAATTTAGTTTGTCTAAAATCATGTACCTAGGCACTTTATTTGCTCTTTTGTATATCTTATGTCACTCAGTTCAGCTCCCAGAGAGGCCGCCTTTGATGGAACAAAACGAAAGCTCCAATGAAATCTTACACTAGTATTGCACTTTATTCCACATCTTTCCAGCTTAGATCCTAGCTGCCCTCGCACCTTATTTCGTGTTTTTTTTGCACAAGTTGGTTTTACTGATGGTCCTTTAGAACAGATGTCATAATATTATTGATAAAAAAGCCCCACTCTGCTTTGATAGGTATAGTGCATAAGGAGATCTCTGGCAGGGTGGGGTTATTCTTCCAGCTCTGACGTCTGTTGACCTTGCACTTACTTTTGCGATTTTTTGCACAGTTTAAAGTTACGGAACCTCGGCCCTTAGAATAGCGAGCCGAACGCTAAGGAGGAAAAGTTCTAATGGCATCCTTCGCCAGTTGAATTTGCAATTTTAAGTACAGCTGCTTGCATACACATTGGACATGATCTTTTATTTCTTTTCCCATAGGTTATGGAGGATTTTTATTAATATGTAATGTTATGCCTATATATTCTTTTGTAATGGAAACAGAACTTGTATGAATTTACTGCAGCACATTGCTTACACAACTGTATTCTGTTCGCTTTTTTTTTTTTAGTAACATGGTATGTATCGAGAAGGAATTGCAATGATTTTGATCAATCACACAATAAAAATGTATTTATTCACTGCCAGTCAACCTTGGGGATTTGCCACAGAGGAAGTGGTACAGAAGACAAGACACCTTGAAGGTCATGTGGGAGCTACTATAGGGTGTTCAGGCTTGGCTTGGCATGGCTAAAGCGAGCAGCATTAGGCACCATCTGTGACGCCTGTTGTTGGATGGATTGGAAGTGCTGCAGCAGTGTCATTTTCATGCCCAGATATAGACTTACAGTAATCCAGCAAGATACAAAGAAGCACAGCAACACATGCCAGTCTGCCTGCAACGGGTAGTAATCAAGATTTCGGTTTCGTTTGGTGTTTAGTTTTAGCCAGTGTTGTTGCATCCAGCTCCGTACTGCAGAAAGGCATCCTTACAGTAGGACTTCACTGGTGGCGTTGCTGAGGTTGAATAAGATTAGGGTGTCTTCCTTGTAAGAACAGAAGTTTAGCCTAAAAACCGAATTATAGTATCCAAAAGCTTTATATAGATAATAAAAAGGTACAAGACAGACTCTTAAGAATTGAGACTAGGACATCTGCTTTCCCCTTCTACCACCTGCCACTAGGGAATTCCTTGAGTTCTCCCACTTAAGAGAAGAGACACTTGGAGATAAAGGCATAAACCATAAATGCAGATTCTCGGAACTTATTATGTAAAGAGAGGGACATTTCAACTTACATTAAAAATAAATGAATTCTGATTGAATAACAGAACGTCTATTTCTTAGTGAATGACATGGGGTGTCAATTTTATATTTTCCCACAACACAATCCTTTAGTGTTACAGGACATAAACGTTCTTTAATGCTCTTTTTTTTAGCCACAAACGACAACCTGATCTGAGCTTGCCCTTAAAAGATTTTGGGAAAATGGTCTGCTCTACTTGTGGGCTGTGCTGCCAACCAGAAATGTAGCCTTGCTGCACAAGCTGCGAGCATGGTGGCATCTCGCTGTCCTGCAGGGACTCACCCATGCTCAGACCAGACGGCACCCTGCAGTCTGCAGCACTGAACACTGGACCGAACTCTGCGTGCGTGTGTGTGGGGGGGGCATCTTGGACCTCTTTTCCTTCTGGGCGGAGCCAGCGTCAGGTCATTTCTGAAGTGCGGTGACCATGGCTGCTCTTCCTTTTGGGAACATGTTTGCGGGATAGCAACAGTGGCCCCACAGGGACATGGTGAGATGTGTGCTGCAATCAAGTTCTGGTTTTAGCATTTGGTTTATTGATATATATATTTATGAAATTACCCGTTCAAGATAGGGCCTCCTTCCTGTTTTAAGGTTTCCTGTTTTACACCATTAAAAGGGAAGAAACCTGAACTCGTCGTTGCAACACTACCCACGTAATTTTGATGGTTTATTGCCCCTAGTTTGCATTTTTGACACATTCTTTTTTTTCCACAGTTATTTTTATAGGTCTGAGGATTTTGCAGTCAGTTGGGTACCTTTCTGCTGACTAGATTTTTACTGGAGCACAATCTTAAGTTATAAACTCAAGATCTGGGGTTTTTCTTAATGGTGTGAGGCATTCTGAGGTGGCTCTTCTCTGCAGACACCTAGTGCTTAAATGTACATTGTATTGTGTAGGAATATTGTGGCAACCAGGAGGCGTGGCCCCTACCTCGGGGAAACCAGAAACTGACTACTGAAGAACCCACTGCATCCAGCCATAGGCAGAAAACCATTTCCTCAACAAAACAACCTTGACCCGCTGATGGCCCTTCCTACTCCCCACCAGGGAAAGGGCTTGTTAGTCTTAACAAATGCGAATACACTGCGTGAGCATAAATCCAAGTGCTAATTTTGTTGCTTGAAGCTCACTAAAGCCATAGCATTATTGCGCATTTACATGTATTTTAAACAAACTGTCATTTTGTTACCCTGTGTTGTACATTGTGCATTTTAGCCGAACTGTCCTAGTAAGCACAGCCCTGTACTGAAGCTGGCACACTGAAGCTAGAATTGCAGAAATCAGTCGAGTCAATCTTTTATTCAAGAAATGTGTATCGTTATTCCAAGGTCTTGCATTCTTCCCACGAGAACAGCCTCGGAGCTACTCTTTAGTCCCCGTGTATAGGTTACTGTCTGGCATGTTTTTCTGCTTCCATTCACTTGCATTAAGAAAAAGTGTATAATGCATCACCAAAATGAATTTATTTTCATATTACATGCTTCAAGCAACCAGTAGCGAAGCTCTGGCCCATTGATTGGTTTGCCTTGTTTATTTTGAATGCTTGATGGCTAGTTGTTTGCATTAAACGTGTTCGACTTCGATTTGCTATCCTGAGTGTGTATTCTTTCACAGAACCAATGCATTCTCTCCATCAGGGTAGGTGTGGAATTTAATGTGTAATTTAAAAAACAAATGTTTTGAAACTGAGAGTGCAGATTCTTCCAAATGCGCTTTTTAAACAGCACTGTGAATCCCAGCCTCTGACCCGCCAACCTGCACCAACAGGTCTGATAGGAGCTCGTACCTTTCACTGCTAGTGGTGCCTGGGTGCAGTGACTCTGCCGGTTCTGCAGCCCTGACACGTTCAACTAAAATTACTAAAATCGGGAGTGACATTAAAGCAAACTCTGTTTCACTAACATCTTGTCTGACGTCACTCACGTTATGATTTCTTAATAGCAAATTTAGATAAACTGTTCAAGCCCATGTGAACGGGTGGTTTTTCAAAACTGATTTGTTTTCCGCTGTGAACTGATGTACGTGTTGACTGAAGGCGTATCTTTCTATATTTAAAGGAATAATACTTTCCTAGAGCTCGCCTTCAGCTGTTGTCCATAAAAACACTTAATTAACTTTCAAAGAATTCACTTGGATTCCACCCTGCGTACCTGGACTACAACTTGGGGCTCTAGTTCACCTTGTCTGCCCAGTAAGCAATGTTCAAGAAGTGGCACTGCATTGACAACAAGTACTTTCAAAATGTTTTTCAAACTTCAAAAGGGACTAAATAAGCATTTGCAATGCAATCGGTCTCGCCTTTGGGACCTTATAAGTATTTAGTCATATAGCGTATCTGTGCAGCTGTTCCAATGTAGACGGAGAAATGCATGCCGTCAATGGAACACACCCCTCCAGTGTAAAACAAGCACAATGTTGTTAAAAAAACAAACACATAAAACAACGTAAACACGTACACACCATATAATCATTATAAAAACAATCTTTTTTCAAACGCTCGGGAAGAGTGTGTGCACACGCTTTGGAAACTTATTTGGTTATTTTTCTAAAGCGCACATACGCTTGCCAAAGATAAACACTTCCTCACTCTACTACAGCAATAGAAACAAATCCTTTTTCCAAACGCTTTGGGAAGCGTATGCGCGCTTTAGAAAATAACAAAAAAAGTTCCCAAAGTGAGTACACACACATCACGAAGTGATAGTGAGTTAGTGCAGTGCACAGCTGCAGGCATATCGATCTATCTACTTAAACCATACTTCTGACCTGTGTAGTCAGCCACCTAGAACAAGTTGTGATGGCTGACCAGGAGGAACCTGAACGGGTAATGGCCAAAGAGAAGGATCACTTAGTGAAGTCGCCATGGGAGGGAATGAGCCACACAGAGGAGGGACAATTAAATGTGAAAGGCCAATAAAGAGCAAGCATTTCAGAATGGCACAGAAAACTGCCAGTGGCAATCGATGGGCATGCCAAAAGACCATAGAATACATACAACATGTCTCACAGGCAGCGCATGCGCTGTCTAGGCTCGACCTATAAATTTGGAATCTACAGCTTCAGTCATATCATTGAAAGAGGAATTTTTATGGAAAAAAAGATTTGCAGGAGTTTCCATTCATTTTTTAACTGGTTTTTTCTAATATCATTCCTAATTGCAGCTTTCTGACTGGGATCTGGTCAGCATGACTAGCCGAAGTGTAGTCTGTTTTTATGGGATGTTGTAGCTAAAACAAAAATGCACTTTCTATATAATAGCACCAACCAAGTAACAAAATAACCCTATCTAAATGGACTTATAGATACGAGAGGACGACATCCATGGAGTCTGCCTGCCTATGCACTGACCCTGCTACAGCCATGGCGGTGGCAATGCCATGTGCACACCTTAGCCCGGGCGTCTCAAACACTAAGGAGATTCCACTTGAGTGTAGGCTAAATAAGGACAGTGGTTATATGTACTTTTTTGCACATTTAGAAGAATGTAAAAGCTAATATCGAATCCCTATTCGGAACGGTGCATGAGACCCATCTTGATTTAGTGAAATATCAAAATAAAATATTACCTTTAAATGCATTATTTGGATCTAAAAACATACCATCCCAGTGTAGGACAAGGCCCACACACCACCCTCGTTTGACACCCAGAATGCATTAGCCCCCAGTCCATGAAGTGTTAGTTCGAATATCACAGATTAAAGCGCAACTGGGTTTTCAAGGTACGTTGAACAACCCTACCTTGTGCGTGAGCAAATGCTGCTTAAGATGGTGGATCTGGCTGAACTCCATGCCACACTCAGTGCAGACAAATGGGCGTACATTCTGATGCTTCAACATGTGATTTTGCAGCTGGCTGCGGTAGTGGAATGTTTTGTTACATTCTAGGCACTCGTACAATGTAGGACCCTGGTGTGAGGATATGTGACGCTTTAGCTGTGTGAGTGTGGCAAAGTCCAGACCACACTCCACACACACGTGGCAGCGCCCGTTCTCGTGTTTCACTTCATGAGCTTTCAGTTCACTGGGGTAGGCGAAGCCACGGCCGCAGAAGCGGCAGCTGTATGGCTTCACATCAGTGTGCAGTAGCATATGCCTCTTCAGGTGGCTCGTCTGAGTGAACGCCTTACCACACACTTCGCACTTGTGTGGTCGTGTGCCTTGATGAGTTAGCAGATGTGTCTGCAGGTGACTCGGCTGTTTGAAGAGTTTGTTGCAATGTGGGCATGAGTGGGGTTTGATGCCACTGTGGCCAAGGATGTGTGTCACCAAGTTGTACTTTGAGGTGTAGGATTTCTCACACATGCGGCATTGCCACCGTTTCTGCCGGTCACCAGTTTCCACCAAATAGGAATCATCAATCTGGACATTGATGTCAAGACGGTCCAGTTGAGCCTTTTTGTTGCGTTCAATGTTAGAATCATTGGTGTCGAAATCAGGCTCATTTGAGGACTCTTGCCAGACATAGTTCTGCCCGTTTTCTCCAGGCAATGTGGGCACATGACCATCTGTCTCCGTTAAAGAATTTTGGTCCACATCACACTCCCCCTTCATATTGTCCGACTCTGTGCCTTCAGGGGCTGCATCCATTGTGGACACAGAGTAGCCATCTTGCGCAATGTCCTGGCGGTCATGAGAATAAGCCTCTGTAGCTATATCATTTTGTTGGTGGGAGTTCCGGATACGTCGGGGTCTCCGGCGGAACGTACTCAGGTCGATCATTTTCACACTCCTGCTTTGAACAGTGTTTTGCTCCTCTTGGCCTTCCAGAGGGTTACTCTCAGTTTCATTCTTACGTGATGAAGGGGTAGTCACCTGGTACATGTGATTCATTCCATCCTCTTCTTCAGCTTTCTCGTATTTAATTTTAGGCACAAGCCTTACAGGGGGCCTCTTTTTCCTCCTCGTGTGTTTTTCTGCCTCCTCCTCCTGTGGTTCAGCTGCGACCCGAAACCCAGCCTCTGAGTAAGCTCCACCCTCTGGTTGCTCTGCTTCAATAGGTCCGCTGTCTAACAGCTCATTCCCAGAGGATGGGAAAAAGCCGCTAGGACTAATGGTGGCCCCAAGCAGCTCATTTTCCGACACCAGACCCAGGACTGCTGCCTGAGCCAAGGAGAGTACCACCACAGCATCAGTCTGTGTTCCGAAGTCGGTGAAGCGATCCATCTCTCATACCATCTGGCTAGTTTAGCATTTCTGTAAAAATAAGAGCAAAAACGATTAGCAACAAGACTAGTAAATACTTAAAGCACTGCAATATTTTGAAGTGGGCCCCAGTAAGAAGCATCAAAAGACCACCAATTATTCTTCTGACAGAGAACAGTTGTTGCAAGAGCTAGCAGCTTTCCCCTCACCTCTGCTAGACCATGTCTGTTAAAGACTATATGTTTTTCATGTAGTTTTGCCTAGTTTTTCTCCCGGCGGTGCCCCAAAGCAAGGAGAAAGGAAAGGAAGCGGCAGAAGGAAAAAAGACAGAAAGAAAGGGGCGAGAAATAAAAGTAATGAGACAGAGGGAGAGAGAGAGAGAGAGAAAGACTTGAGAATACAAGGTGAGTAGGGGGAACATTAAAAACAAGCATTGGTAGAGCCAATCTGTGTCACTTTGCCAGTGCTGTGTGTCTTTGCCAATGTCAACTGCTTTTAAAATGTCTGGGCATTGCAACCTGCCACCTTTGCTTGAGGCAACGTGGCATGACCCAAACCAGTGGTCACCTTGAAAGCATAGAAAGTAATGTTTCCATACTTCTAACATAGTCGCCATCATTGTGTGTGATTGATGCACGTTGAGGGCTACCTTGAAAGTAAGAAAACACTTTCTATTCTTTCAAGATAACTGCCGCGCTACGTAATGCCACGTTGCATCACGCAATGTGACGGTCATCTTGAAGCATAAAAACAGACTTTCGAGATGGACGGTCTCCACTGTTGTTTTCACCTAAGGCAATGCGTTTTTGAAACATCAAGCACTGATAAAGGTAATAGCGGTGCGAGAGAGATGGACAGGGAGAGGAAAATCGCAGAGGGAGGGTTAAGCCAAAGGAGTGGAGAAAGGTTGTTGCGCACAGCGCCCAAAGGACATGGGAAAAGGCAGCAGACTTGGGGTGGTAGGTAAACAGGGAGGGGAAGCAGAGGGAGTGAGGCAAAGCACTCTGGTGCATGCTCAAAAAGTGTAATACAAAAGAAACAAGCATTTGCAATGCAACAGGTCTCACCTTTGGGCCCTTACAAGTTTTTAGCTACGAAGCACATTATCCTGGGTAAAGCAATTCTGGTATTTTGCTGACCTCTGCTGGTCGTTTTCTATCAAAACAGTTAAATAGAGGCAGTTGCTAAAAAAAAAAAAAAAGTAGTCCCTAAGCAAAAGCGGAAGCATACAAGTCCTGGGGTTATGCTCCAAAGCCCACACAAAGTAAATACAACAGATCTTCCAGACAGCGCAAGCGCTGTCTAGCCTCGACCTAAATAAGCAAGAGGATATGGATAGGAGAGATAAAAAGAGGTGGGGATTCAGGGGTGAGGGAAAGAGCACAAGTGCACTGTATGAGCACAGAGCAAGGGGAAGAACAGACTCTCCCAACTCAGCCAATCAAAAGTGAGGGTAAACAAGCAATGCTCCCTGGGTGCAACAAACACAAGGATAGGGGCAAAAGCCCAAAAAGATGTCCAATAAAGAGCATGGAACTGAGCTAGACAAAAGGGCCATCCAAACATGAGCAATAGGCAGTCCCATAGCCCACTCTAAGCATTATTGTATGCAATGATATCTGAGACAGACATCTGAAGCCGTACTTAGCGAGACTGTAATGACAAAAGGGACCTGGGAGTGGGACAACCTGCACATGAATGTAGGTGAAGTCGATAGGGAGAGGAGGTAGACGAGACCTCTCTTGTAAAAGGTAGTGTGTGATTTGTAAGTGGTGCAAGTCAGTAAATTTAACGAAGGAGAGGAAATGGAACATGCTGAAATAGGGAAAGGGAGGGGAGAGGAGGCCTTGAAAAGATGAACATGGAGCTGGGGACAAACATCAAAATGTGAGGGGGTGATGCAGGAAACAAAAGCCATAAAAAGGATAAAAGTAAAGGACAATGATAAAAATGGAAGAGAAAGAGCAGCTTATTATTTTTTTATTATTATGGAACTCTTGATCAAATTTACAATGCCTTAAACAAAAACATTACATCTACACACTGAAAACAGTTAATGAAACGAAGACCTGTGACTAGAAATATTGCTTTCTTAGTATTATGGAGGTAGATGATTACTCTAACCACCCAACCAAACGAAGACACAGATCACTTAGCTCATAGTACATATCGAGTTTTGGCACAGCAACACTTTAGCACCAATATTTAGAATCTACTGCGTTTGCAGTCTAGTCAAGGTGGAGCCTAGGGTGGAAGAGGCAAAGCTCTTCAAATAAATGTGAATGAGTGCTTCCATTGTTTTTTTTATTTTTAAATATTTGTATTTTTGTTTTTTATGAGAGATAACCAGCGGAGGCTTCTACCTGTTAGCAGCAGTGGGGCTGGGAAGGGAGAGGTGGGGGGGGAAAGGTTAAAAAAAAAAAAAAAAAAATCACTTCTCTCCTGGCCGGCCGGTCGGCCGCCGCCTCGGATTGGTCTGACCGCCGTGACACATGGCGAACAAGGTATGTGCGCATGACTGTTTTGGGCGGCCCGAGAAACCACTCCTCCCCCGCCCCACAAAGATGCCACAACGGGGAAAACTAAAATGATAATAGCCTCGGGTTATTATCATTTTATTTTTTGTTTTTTTGCACTGCAAAAAGCAGTGGGGCGATGCTCCTCCGCCTTAGCGGAGGAACCGCCACTGGAGATAATAAAAGGGGATACTGGTGGGTACTCCCATTAAACAGAAGAATATGGAGATGGGACCGCAATACATTAAGCACTACCATTATTAGACACTTGAAGCAACAAAGGAGACATTAACACGATCGCAGCTGGTACAACAAAATGAAACATCACAGGATGTAAAACATAGTTAAAGAGAAGGCCCCACAGCAATGTTAATAGCTTCAGACAGTCTATAGAATTCCATCCATGCGCCCCATATTTTATAGAATTTGCGTGGGCCTCCTCTACTGTGGTAAGTTACTCTTTCAGCTGCCATAAACAGATCCATATCCTTACTCCATTCAGCCAGAGTCGGCATCTCTGGGGCACAGTGGCGGCTCGCACAGGTAACGCTGTGGGGTGGCAAGGCGGGCGGGGAGGGGGTCGGGTGGGGTGGGGGGGTAGTGGAGTATGACATACGACGGGAAAATGAAATGTAAATAAATAAATAAACCCACTTAACTTGCGCTGGCCGCATCGCCGAGTCGACGATGCGGCCAGCGCAAGTTAAGTGGTTTTATTTATTTACATTTCACTTTCCCGTCGTATTTCGTACTCTACTACCCCCCCACCCGGCCCCTCCCCCGCCCCGCCTCACCGCCCCACAGCGTTACCTGTGTGAGCCGCCACTGCTGGGGCGCCCCATCGCTTAGCCAGGTCTCGTTTGGCTACTAACAACACTAAATTACACAAAAAGTTTCATTTGTGTAACATCAAAATCATTGGGTATCCCCAAAAGGACATATTTAGGGTCTTCTGGTACCTGCACCTCCAGGATCACGCTAAGTTCCGTGACCACTCGGCACCAATATGTTTGTATGGCTGAGCATGACCATATGGTATGGATGAAGTCGCCCCTCTCCCACACCCAACCCCACCACTGCATCGTAAACAAGCCGGTGCGGTTGCTCTCCCAACTTTATGCAATCAGACACTGTCATAATAAATCCTATGTAAAATTTTATATTGGATAAGATGCAAGCGGGCTCCAATTGCATGGGCTTCTATTGTTGAGCCTTGTGCCACTGTGTGAGTTGGTGTAAGCTGGGAGCGCCCATTCTCTTGTATGCAAACTGACCTTACCTCCTTCTGAGTGATACGGTGTTAGAGGGATTTGTCGTACACAAGAGGTAACCAATAGACCTCGCACTGATTAATGAAGCACTTAGTGGGATGATGGAATATGTTGTACTGCCTGGGGTACTGCTTTTCTTATTGCATTAATTGTATTTGTACACAGGGAAATAACGGGGTCATACCACGTAGGAATTTGATGGCATGCATATGTAGGAGTGGAGTTATATATATTTTGACATTTACACATATCAATAATATTCTCCAACAGGGTGATTTGGGATACAAGAATGATATAATCAAGACTACCATACTGGGATACTGTTACGCAGACCATTAAATGATTACAGATGAATCCTTTTGACAATTTATTGACAAATTGCCTTGTATTATGCGGAGTGCATTTATGTTAGGCATGGTATGGGTAGTCTGGATTTATAGGTATCACTTACAGGGGAATACTTTTTGGATCAGGTCTACGTGGCATTATTTAAGACATGGATGGATGGGTACTATTACGTCGGTGGAGATACAGAGTTATGGAACTTCGTGAATGAATATATTGTGGCTGGCTACTTGCTTTTAACTTGCTTCAGAAATGTGACGTTTTGGACTATTGATAATTTTGGCATCTTATGGACTTTGCAACGTGGCTCTTTATTGCAGGTTATTATGGATTGTCTCTATATATTAACTCTTTGCTTTCTTTTTGCCCTTGGTTGTGTGATTCAGAGTTTTTGGGTGCACTTTCTTGAGAATACTACTCTCTTTCACAGAGTTTCTCCATCTAATTGGATATGGACTATTGTTTTGTCAGATCTAAGGGTCACATTAGACAGCATGGATTTTTTTCTTGGTGATGATCCTACCTCTTGGGTGATTAGATTTTGCAAGAGCAGCTTCAGGATTGGCCGCAGGGCAGGCTGGGAGCCTGTGCCTGAAGAAGAGGAGCAGAGGAGTGCGATGCGGCCGGCTGAAGCTACTTTTTTTTAAATTATTATTTTTTATTTTGCCCCCTCCCATTGCAACACCTATGCCCCCTCACCCCGCCACTCGCCTCAAACACCAGCCGCTACTGTATGTAGATTCGATGAAGACAAGCGGACATTCCCAACAATACTGATTCTGTAGGTTTCACTGTATTCACAGGAGTAGAAGATGCCTGCTCCTTTAAGGCATACAGAGAGGGAGTGATAAAGTAACCCATCCTCTCCTCTCTGGGCCTTGAGGATGCTTTTCCCTGCTACTGCTCGTGTAGCACCTCTTCCGTGTACGTGTTGCTGGAGCATGAGAAACCCTTTTCACTACTCAGCTGCAGAAACTACTGGCTTTGTCAATGTTTGGCAATGTATAGCGATCGGCTCAGGTGCACCTGTACTGTCAATCTTTCAAAGCAGGCGAGAGAGCTGCTGTACCATGCACGCCTCTGGCCCCGCCCCCACCCCACTTCCGAGAAACAGTACATTTATAAACAGCTCGGATGCATCGGCATTGGCAGAAGCTGTTGGTTACCATCTGGAACGTTTAAAGTGGCACTGCTCTTTACGAGCACTTATTAGCAAAGCTGAAATTTAAGATACTGCAGTCCTGGTCAAAAGGCCTGCACTTGTTAACAGGGCTAAAGTGGGTTTTAAATTCCTTGCAACTGCAGCAAATGAAGGGGGTTGGTAACTCAAGTAGCCCGTAGCCGCGCATGCAAGCCAGCTGATAAATATTCAACGAGGAGGCTGTGGGGCTGGTACCCCCAACCTCCCTTCTACACACAGCTCTGAAACTTCTGTTAGGGGCGATAAGCCGTTAGACCACTTGATTTGTGACATGGCTCCCGTGTCTTGGTGGGGACACACTGTGAAAGTACCTGCATTTAAAAAGATCGACACACTATACAAAAAACATGAAGCGATCCGGTTTTGCCAACATAGGTTTGCCAATGTTCCTTCTTGAAATATGTAGGAATTCCCACCACACCAAAGGGATCTCTTGAGTTCAGCGGGGTTTTGTTGAATAGAAACTTGACTTCTCTAAGTAGTTGCAGCCTAGTTTACATTTTAGAACTCTGTAAAATATTGCGATTCAAAAAAATTCTGTGCCCCTCGACCATGAATCCAAGCACATAGACGAAAAGGAGTGCGAGTGGTTCTCTATTTTTTGCGGCCCTCATTGCAATTCAAATGAATAAAGAGCTTTTCCAGTATTCATTCAGGAGTAAGTGTTCGCCCCTGGCGAATGACAGCACATGTTGTACAGCTCAGGCGAGGCATTCGATAATCTCCTGTATAGTGACTTTCCCGTGCCATTGCTTCAATAACTGATTATCAGTAATACAATTGTAATAAGCACTTCTCGCAGCTGGGCCGAGCGGATGTGACACCTGGCAGATTTTGCGGCACAGTGGGTGGAAGTATTGAGCGGTCTGTGGTTTCCTATCTTGGCTACAATGTTTACTTAACAGCGGGCAGTGGCAATGGACTATCTGGTTGCACTAATGCTATTTTGGTAAACCACAGCATATCAAACACATCAGATGCAGCCTGACGCTCACCACCCGCACTCACCGAGGGTTTAATGCAATTTGCTAAACTTATTTATGTATGTGGGGAAGAAAAAAAATAACTGAAAAGATGGGTCAGGGATTTACTCAGAATAGTTTTTTAGGTCGAGCCTAGCGGCAGCGCGCATGCACTGCTCACTCTGCGAGGCATGCTGTAATAGAGTATGCAGTGGAAGCCCCGCCCACTCTCCGCCCATATTTGTCATTGGCTTGTGTCATTGTACTTCTTAAATGATGGCTTCTGATTAGTAAATAGACTTGTTCCCTGGTACCGCCTTGTCTGCATTTATTACCGCCCATAACAACTGGACCTTTTACTTGGCTTGTTACATAGTCTGCATTATAAGTGGGTGAGCACTATTTTGTTTATTGACACTGATGGGGACAATGGCGGCTGCTTTTCTTTGTATTTGCATGCTGAGCGTGGCGCCCTTTCAGGGACACCGCGCTCAGTTTATTATTATTTTTTTTTTTAAACTTTCATAATAAGCGCAGCACCCGCTTCACGGACACCGCGCTGAGTTCGCAGCGCCGAATATGCTGCCAGGAGCAGCTGCTGCTATCAACACGCTTCGGCTTCTTCGCTGCCCAATCCCTCAGCCAGTCCGCACTTGCCTCCTCTATTGGCACCGTCCCTCCATCCCTTGCATGAGGGGGCGGGGCTTAGGGGGCAATCTTAGCGAGTGAAAAAACAAGCATTTGCAATGCAATAGGTCTCGCATTTACGCAAATTTGACCTATTGGCATTGTAAATGACAATGCCTTTTATTTATGTTTCGGTTTTTAAAACATAAATAAAAGGCATTGTCATTTACAATGCCAATAGCTTAAACTCGCGTAAATGCGAGACCTATTGCATTGCAAATGCTTGTTTTTTTAATTTTAAGCTCAGCACCCCAGCGTACATCACTATCCACAGTATTGCTAGGTGGACACTTATTTTCTGAGGGTGTTCAAATGTTTCAGTTCTTTATTTGATGTTTAAGTATTTCTCTCATGCCACTTTCTTGCTGCTTCAGGATACTGTCCTTTTGGAAGCAAAGGAGAGAAGCTAGTAGATGCAAAGTATGGGTGCATTGGTTTAAAGGGTTAAAACACCTGAGATGTTAATGTCCATGCATGACTCGCAAGAAGTTGGTTTCAAGCCTGTTTCCGAATTTCAGGAAGTCTCTTTCCAGTTGTAAGTGCAATAGACAGACTGAACGCCTGAAGGTCTCTCCGAACCAAGCATTCATCTTTCCTTGGTTAATACACAGACTGTCGTAGGGAGCAAACTGGAGGTCTGGTGGGCTGATCAGCGTGAAATGCTGTGCAGAGTTAGGAAGCGGCTCAGTCATGGATCGCCTTAGAATCCTCCGCAGTGCTTTAAAGTCAGAACACTACTCAACTGAGAGACACGCAGAGCCCTGAAGGTTTGGCAGAGCTAAGGCAAGGCCTTTTCTCACAATCTACATGGTTTTGCACTCTTTGTAGTGATTAAGAGTTTCGGAATCAGGGCCCAGGTAAAAGTGCTGACAGTCATCAACATGGAACCATGGAGCAATATGAAGAGTAAAGTAACAGAAGGAACATCTCTCAAAGGCGGAACAGGTTTTATTTAATAGGCACTTGTGTAGAATGTTCACAAGAGGTTCAAAGAAAAAGTGAAAAGTGTCTATAAGTTTTAAACTTTCTGGTAGTGGAGGTGGAGTGCCAACAGATGTTGACCATGGGTAGCCACAGCAGCAGGGTACCTCGGATGAGGTTCTTGATTCTGCCGCCAGTCCAGTTAGGGCACAGTCTCTTGATGACAGCACAACCATTCTTGCGCCAAGTTCGCAGTTGCAGAGGCAGAGGCACAGTCCGTCTTGGGCAGAGTTTGGAGTTGCAGCTGCGCCGTTTGCCTTCGGGCACAGTCCATAGCAGCAGAGGCACCGTCCACCTTAGTCACAGTTCGTAGTTATAGCAGCATAGTAAGCCTCAGGCATGATTCTTGTATACAGTGGCAGCAACCACTGGCAGAACTTCCTTCTTGGAACTGCTTAGTGAGGATAATCTGCATTCACACTCCTCATGGCACGCAGATCCTTCTCCATAGCCTTTTTCTGACGGACGCGCAAAATACACTGGATCAACTGCTTCTGGTGCTCTTGGGACAGTCACATCTCCTGCAGTGTTGGCAGGCTCCTCTAACCAGACACAGGGGCTTCTAGGTGTTTCAGTTTAGAGGAACATCTTCTTGCATCGAGGCAAGACTTCAAGTGATGTTCCCTTCTCTCTGAGAAGCTGGCTGTGAGGCAGGAATGAGCTCTGGTTGGACAGCAGTCTTCTGAATACTCTGCGGGGCACTCCCTTCCTTGGTCAAAGAGAACTTGGAACAGTGGTTCCCACTTTTATACAGTCAAAACAGACAGATGTGGATTTCCTGACTGCCTTTTCAGGACCGGTCTGGGGTGTTTATTCTTTTAATTACTCTTTCCAACTTGCTCCCCAGACACAGTCTTTGTATAGAGTAATGCTCATCACAGTAGGATAGTCTTTACCATGTACTACCCGCAATGGAGGCACATAGAGGTGTGGGCTTTCTGTACCCGACTATAAAAGCCACACTGAGCAGAGGTCAGGGAAGAGGCAAAAGGCTGACCTCACCTAAAGGGGTCCCTTTCACCTTAACATCAGAGACTGAAATCCCACCCTTCACCCCCACCATTTACCTAATGGCAGTGCTACAGGAAAACTTATCAGCAGTTCCTCTCAGCAAAAGGTCTCACTGAATTTTTCAAGGAGTCTTGTTTTCTCGGTCTCCACTTCATTGTCTAAGTCTCCTCCCTCCAACTTCAGGAATGCAGCAGTATACTTACACTGTGTGAGAAAACAACCTCACCTCCATCTTGTGTAGAGGAGAGTCCTGGGCCTTCCAAAATGAAACCCACAGCCTCCATTACTCTGGCTCACCCATACACACCAAGCATGTGCCACACAACAGGCTAATACACAAACAGGCACATCATACACTTGCGATGTTAGCACTAGGATCTGAGTTAGTACATAGATGTGGAACTTTACACAAGTGGGTCAGTAGGCCTCCACTCCAGTGACACAGAGAAAAAGGTTTGGCTGCAATCACCACTCTTTGTGCTAAACCCATGACGGGGATGGCAGTGCACTGCCAGTAAGCAAGGGCCCACGTTGTTCGCCACTCCAGGTCACAGGATACGTCCAGGACCTAACTCTTCTCAAGGGACATGCCTAGGCCCCTGCACTAACACTAGGTTAGTGTGAGCTAAGACCAAAATCCCAAAACAGGTTACCAGATGCTCTCACTGGGGCACTCAGCAAGGTGAATACTACTGTACACCATGCAGGGGGCATTTTTTTTTTTTACTGAGTTTTATATAGCGCGAACTTGACCCGAATCGGGTATCAGAGCGCTTTACATAGCACCAGTTGCGTTACAGGAGGACACATTCATTTTTGTTAGGCACGGGGAGATTAAGTGATTTGCCCAGAATCACAGGATGTTCAGCGTCATTGCCAAGACTCGAGCCCAGTTCCCCAGATTCGAGGTCGACCGCCCGAGCCATTAGGCCAACTCCTCTCCCACAACAGAGTATGCAACTGGACACCTAGCTTGCCACTTGCCTGTGGCCTGCAGTTCCGGCTTGTTCCAGACTGATCCAGTGACACCGCAGCTGCCCGGGTTTTCCCACTCACCGTTCTTCCTGTCAACATATGCCCCGGCCACCATAGGACCTACTTAATGCAGGCCGCAGTGCAACCGTGGCGCTGGCACACCAGAAGCGCACCAATGGCAAGACCATCTGTGCCCGACCATGCCTGGACCGCTCCCAGCAGCATGACCCCTGGCCCTCCCACCTCCAAAGATACACCTTTGCCGAGCTCTACAGCCTCAACCTCGGATGCCACAACAAACACTGCCACAGCACCGACTCATGGTAGGGCTTTTTACCTTCACCCACTGCCACTTCAGCTGCCACTGCACAAACACCAGCCCACCAACCAGCCCCACCCCAAACAAAACAGAGACACCACCTAAACAAAAACATCAACTCGCATGCGCCCTTCTCAACACATGTTCACTATGCAAGCATTTCACTGAATTATGGGACTTCCTTGCCACCCTCGCACCCAACATCGATTTCCTCACAGAGACCAGGCTCAAACCCACATCCGCCCCAGACATTGCCACAACGATTACCGACTGATAAAATCACTCACTAGGACCGCACCAACAAGTAAGGTGGAAGAACAGCCATCATCTCCAAAGAGACCATACAGTGTACCAACACCACCACCCCTCCATGGAACATCTCAACTTCAAACTCCACACGGATGACAAGACAACCATCAGAGGCACCCACACATACCAACCCCCAGGCCCGCGCTCCAACTTCTGCAAAACCACTGCAGACTTCCTTGCGCCCCTAGCCTTAGACTCCAAGGGCTACATCTTCCTCAGTGACCTAAATTTCCACATCGATGACCCAAACAACAAAAACACCGCACATTTCCTCGACAGTATGAGCAGTCTCAGATTGGCCCAGATCGTCCACGACCCTACACACACCAGAGGACACACACTGGACCCAATTTTCACCTCCAGCAACCATGTCAAATACAGCCATGTCACAGAACTCACATTGGACCATCGTCCACTTCAGCATCTCCAGCCCCAGCACCGCCACCCCCAAGATGACCAATGCCCCCCCCCGGAGGTGGAACAAAATCTCAGAGACCAGCTGGGCGAACACCCTCAACACCTCCAACCCTGCTATCGCCACCAATGCCTAGATGCCCAATTGTGCAGACAGCATCGTACCCATCAAGAGCAACATTCAGAGAAAATCCTCCAAAAAAGGCCAGCTGGTACACCCAAGAACTCAGAACAAGAAACAGGGACCGCAAACAGTTGGAGAGGAGATGGCGCGCCAGCTAGGACACCTCCGACAGGGCAGCCTTCAAGACCTCCCTCAACCTCTACCACCACCTGCTGTGGGCAACACAGAAGACAGCCCTTGCCGCATGCATCAAAGCCAGCGCCAACAACACCAAGGAACTTTTCAACATAGTTAAGGAATTCTCCAACCAGGCTGCCAGCGAAAAAAACATCATACCCTCACAGGAGCTGTGCGACAACCTCACCCTCTTCTTCCACAACAAGATCACAAACATATACAGACACTTGGAACCGCAACCCACACCTACGGACTTCCTCGACAGATACTCCTCCACCATAACCAACACGAACCACACAATGACCACCTGGAACATAATCTCCACCCAGGACACCATGTCCACCATGAAATCCATCCACACGGGAGCTCCTACAGACTCATGCCCGTACCACATCTTCAACCTCGGAAACCAAAGGAATAGCCAGGAATGCACCACCTCTATCACCACTGCAACATTTACTGATGCCTGGAAACATGCTGAATTCAGACCACTACTCAAAAATCCCTCCGCAGACCCCAGTGAACTCAAAAACTCCCAGCCAATCTCCCAGCTCCAATTCCCAGAGAAGGTACTGGAAAAGATCTTCAACAATCAACTCATGACACACCTGGAGCAGACCCAGCTACTCATCGCCTCCCAATCCGGCTTCCGCAGCAATCACAGCACCGAAACCGCCCTGATCGCAGCCACCGACGACATCCGAACTCTCCGCGACTGAGAAGAAACAGCAGCTTTGATCCTCCTCGACCTCACGGCAGCCTTCAACACCATATCCCACCACACACTGATCGAAAGACTCCACCATATCGCCATCCAAGGGGACGTGCTCAGATGGATCACCTCCTTCCTCACCGGAAGAACCCAGAGGATCCACCTCCCACCTTCACCTCTGAACCGAAGATCACCTGCGGTGTCCCCCAGGGCTCATCCGTCAGCCCCACGCTCTTTAACGCATATATGACCTCGCTGGCCAACATCGTCAGATCCCACGGTCTCAACATAATTTCCTATGCAGACGACACCCAACTCATCCTCTCACTCACCAACGACCCCACCACCACCAGAACCAACTTCCACAGATGTATGACAAACGTCGCCAACTGGATGAAGAACAACTGCCTGCTGCTGAACACAGACAAGAGGGAAGTACTGATCTTTGGCAACAGCAGCAACACATAGAACGACTCCTGGTGGCCATCAGACCTAGGACTCGCACCCACTCCCTCCGACCATGCCAGAAACCTCGGAATCATCATTGACAAGTAGCTCACCATGAAATCACAGAATAACGCCGTCTCCTCTGCCTGCTTCCTCACTCTGCGCATGCCACATAAGATCTTCAAGTGGCTACCCCTACACACGAGATGCACCATGACACAGGCCCTCATCACAGCCGACTGGACTACGGCAACGCCCTCTACGTAGGAAATGCCACACACCTCCTACAGAGACTTTAGACCATTCAGAACGCCGCAGCCAGACTCATCCTCTGCCTTCCTTGATGAACCCACATCACACCCCACCTCAAGCAACTTCACTGGCTCCCTGTACAGAAGAGATGCTAATTCAAACTGCTGACCCACACGTGCAAGGCTCTACACAACCAAGGACCAGCATACATTAACCACCGCCTGAACTCTCTCTGCCTCCCTTACACTTGTCCATACTCCCCGCATCTGCCGAAGCAGAAGTGGAGGACGCTCCTTCTCCCACATTGCAGCAAAGACCTGGAACAGCCTCCCCATGCACCTTCGGACGATCACCTCACTTCCGGAATTCCAAATGGCCCTCAAGACCTGGCTGTTCAAATAAGCCTCCCGGACCTGTAAGGGCCTAGATACCCTATCGGGTGATTAGTCGCGCCTTATAAATCCGGATTGATGGATTGATTATGTCCTAAATGGCAGGTGAACTTGAACAGATACAAGAATTGATTTTAATGCACATCACAAGAAAATTAATTAATATTAAACAATATAAAATATAATATACACATTGTAAATATTTATTGGCTTTGAAATAGTATCACCTGAATATATCATTTAAACACACAAGGATGACAAAAACATTTTTAAAAAAGAGAAATAAAAATTAAAAAGCATTGACAAAGTAGAGTACTGGCCCACCAGCCCTGGCACTGATATGCACTTCTTTTTAGGTGAATGCGTGCATTTGATCATGTCAACACCATCGTTCACAGTGCAAAAGAGCCAACTAATGAAGTGGGCTGACCCATTGGCCTATGCTGTATGCTGTGGTGGGCAGAATAACAGCTTAGCAGATGAATAGATGAAGACGGCTGACCCAACATCCATCTATGTATGCATATATGCTTGTATTTGCATTTACCTTTTTATTAAATGAGGCAGGGGAGACAGCAATACTGCATTTAAAAACTAGGATCTGGGTTAATACATGGAAGTGGAACTTTACACAAGCATCTTAGAAAATTGCATACTAGAAAACTGATTGCGTAGGCTGTAGTGACTTCCAGACTTGACTCTAATGCCCCCTTTTTTACACTCCCTGCAAAACTATTAAACAAACTCCAGGTTGTACAAAATGATGCTGCCCGGCTTATTTTTAGTACCCCAAAAAGATAATTCTAGACCTGGGTTTAAACAGCTTCACTGGCTACCAGTGAACAAGAGGATCATTTTTAAAGCTCTGCTGACCACTTTCAGAGCCGTTCATAAATAAGGGAACTCCTTTTCTTCAGCAGAGATTCAGAGAGTATGTGCCGAAAAGATATTTTTGCTCCCTCAATCAGGGTCTCCTTGTCATTTCAAGAATAAAGTTAGCTAGGCAAAGGGGGCGGGCGTACTCATATGTGGTGGCCAAACTGTGGAATAGTTTGCCCCTGGAGCTCAGGAAGTCATATTCTGCACTTCAGTTTAAAAAAGATTTGAAGACATTCCTCTTTAGGCAGAACTAGGTGACGGATAGATGAGTATTACTGGCGAACGCCGGGAAGCTTTATGGAAGCAGCTGTTTGCGCTTCTAAAGTAGTAATTCATTCAGTCATTCAAGCCAGAACTACAGGAGGATAAGGGTGAAGAATAGGGCTGAAGGAATACTGGGGAAGGGATCATTACAAGGAAAGGAAAGTATGAGGGAGGATGGAGAGGATGGTACTGAAAAAAGCGACAAACGGGAGGGATAGTGTGTGGTGTAGGAGGAGCACAGCACGGAGCAGCAGAAGGTAAGTGCTGTGTGGGTGGGACAAATGAAAAAAATGCAAAACAGCAAATGAAAAGAGAGGAACACAAAAGTAACTGTGCAATAATGAGAAAGCGTTTTGAACAAGAGAAAATGACAGAATAAAAGGTGTCAGTTCTGGTGGACGGGGAAAGAAGGAATGAGACAATGGAGGGAGCGGACACCATAGAGAAGGGCATGATGAACAGTGTGAGACAGAATAGCAAACTGTGTGCAAAGAGGAGAAAACTACAAAGCCTGTGGAACTAAGAGGCAAGTCCTGTTTATGAAGTGCAGAGAGAAAGGAGGACTTGATGGGCACAGTGCTGAGGCTGACAGAAGAGTGGGGAACATGATGGTCAGAGAGAATACTTTTTGTTCAGAATTCCCAACAGCAAACGAGAAGGAAGGCCACAGATGAGCTGTGGAAGAATGAATTAAGGAGGATGTTGCTGCTATGGCACGGACACAAAAAACTCCTGATGGAGGTAACAAAAATGCAAGCTGGATATGGACGTGGGACTCCATGAAAAACATCTTGGGTTGCGTCTCAGGAAGTGGTGGACACCACTTGAAAGGTATTTCTATTAGTCACTAGAGACAGGAAAGATACCAGTCAGTCTGATATAAATGCTGATGAAACTCTTAAAAGACAAATAATATAACTTCATATGAGTAGGTTATACAATCACTGCAACAAACTTTCACAGGCCCCAAGTAATGGCTGACAAATTCAGTTGAAGAGAGTGGGAGAAAGAGTGTGTGTGAGAGAGGGAGGGAGCGAAAGAGAGAGAGAGACAGGAAGACGGTGAGAGGGGGGAGTTCAGTAATGAAAGCCTAGACACAAACCAACAAAGAGAACCACACAGATCGGGATGGAGGGAAAGAGTACAGAGAAGGGAATGAGGGATTGATAGTGAAAAGGTTTTAAAGAGCGTTCGGCTACTCAAGAGTGTCCAGGTGCTTTACGGTCGAGGGAAAACAGATCAAAATGACAATTACTGGGAAACAAGCCAGGTCTTGAGCTTTTTCTTAAAAGCAGCTTCAGATTTTGTTTAGCGCAAATCTAGAGGGAGCGTGTTCCACCCAACAGGGCCCCAGTAAGAAAAGGCTTGACCGCCTGCAGTAGCCAGACGAACTCTAGAAATGTTGGCCAGATGATAATTGGATGAGCGTAGGGCTCTCGCCGGGTTGCAGAAAGCAATCCTGGCCAAAAGATAGTAAGGTCCAGACTGATGAAGAGATCTATGCATTAAGAGAGCCGAGTTAAAAAGTATATGTTTTTCAAAGGAAAGCCAATGCAGATTGCTAAAATGTCTGGAGATGTGTTCACGACTTGAAAGACCAAGAACCAACCAACCTGCCATGTTCTGAACAGTCTAGAGTCTATTCAAAAGATACTTTGGCAGGCCAGCATATAATTCGTTGGCATAGTCCAATATAGACATCTTCAGGGCCAGTGAGGGAGGGGATGCTGGCATGATAACAGCAATCGCAAACACAAGGAGATGATGGACGAAGCACTGAAACTTTTCAGACACTCACCCCTAGTCACAGATCTGGGTTGAATCCATCTTCGTTCTTTAACTAACTTCGCCACCCCAGTTCAGATCCAGCCATGTGCAAATCAGTTTTGACCCTGTTCCTCATGCGAACAGTCCCAGCCCGAACTGCCGAGCTAGGTCTTCCCTGGACGGGAAACAAGCGTCCTGGGATCGGTTTCGGGGTAACATCCCTCATCAGCAAGGCTAGCTTGAATCCAGTGGCAAAGTGAGCAAGGGACCCACGTCTGGGCATACCCTGCTAATTTAGGGCGATCACAGCAAACACGAGGAGATGATGGACGGAGTGCTGAAACTTTTCAGACACTCACCCCCAGTCACAGATCTGGGTTGAATCCGCGCAAGTAATGGGGAGTCTAAAAGCCCCTTTTTAGAATGTTGTTTTTTTCTTCAAATAAACACTAGATCAACCCAAATGACAGCCATGCGCTCTGTCTCAGATGAGTCCTAAAAAAGTAAAGGGACTGAAACGCACATAGTTAGGAAAAAGGGAATTGGGGTCTTACTCCCCATTAAAGAAAGCAAAAAAAGAGGGAGAGAGGGAGATAAAATGACATTTAGGAATTGAAATGATATCTTACTTTACATTAAAAAAAACCTTAAAAATTCACTGACAAAACCAAAGGTTAAAGGGGCATTATAGTTCGGTAAAAATGTCAGGTAAAACAATGTCTGAAACTAAAACTAAAAAAACCACTTAAATTCACCAGTTCTAGTTATGTCAAGTAACTATAACTGGCATCCACGCTATGCAGTGATGCTATCAATGAGGTCATAGATGCAATGAGTGATGTAATATGTGAGGCATGGCGAGGGCGCTTGTTATAGTTACTACAGGGCACCAATTATAGTTATTTGCGATAACTAGAACGGGTGACTTTCAGTGGTTTTGTTAGTTTAAAACAAATTTGATGGAATTCAATTCAGTTATTTTGGCTGTAGGTGGGTCTTATTTTCCTATTGAAAATTGCATTGGGGAAACAAGTTTTGGGGCCTCCTCTTTTCTCGGTCCCATCATGGCGTATCATCCCAAAACTTTCCAGGAAGAAGCTAGCGTGGATGAGACTTTTTGGGAATGTTTCGTTAAGATTTGTCAAATGGGCTGTGGTGCTAACTTTGTGAGTGGGTGTGTCTGTTTGTATATAGACTCATAAAGGGATTTACCCCCAATTAAAAATTATTTTATAAATAGCCACTAAAGAAAACCGTGAAATAGTACTGGCTCCAACAGATGTTGAGGCAGAGGTCACGCAGGGACATTGTAATAAGGTTTACAGCAAAGCAAGGGTGCTGGGAAGCAAGAAGACAAAAGAAATGCTGGAGACCAAAAAGTTAATGAATATTTCAAGGAGGTGTTTGATAATCACAAAGGAGCAATATCATAAAAACAGGAGTAAAGCTTCAGATTGTTTGGAGAGAGTGAACAGAAAGCAGGCCAGATCGGTTTTGCTTGCTTTCATTATCTGCTTCTGAACCAGAACATAAGGTTAAAAAGGTAAAATGAGAGAAAGGGTGGGATTGAGTAATGGGGGAGTAAAACATGGGCAGAGGCTGTGAAGGGCGAGGGGATTAACAGAGGAAAGACAATAAGAAAAGACGTGCGAGGGAAGAGAGGGAAAAACCAGGTCAGATGAAAGGGGAGGGAAGAAGAGTGGGAGAGAAGAGGCAGCTAGGGGAAAGAGCAGGAGAGACGGAAAGAAGGGGGAAGGGAAGCGTGGGAGAAAAAAAAGAAGGCATGTGAAGAGGAGGAGGGGCGTGAGACAGGAGGCAATAGACTGCTGGAGAGAAAAAGAACGGCGGAGGCAGAAAAAAAAAAAGAGGGGGAGAGCGGGTGAGGAAAACAAGAGGGAGGTAGAGAGGGGGCAGAACATGAACAAAGAGCGACGTAAAGGGAAGGAACGTCAAGCCACGGAAGAATACAGTGGGGGAGGGGCGAGCAGAAGACAAACTGAAAGAGGAAGAATATACAGGAGCGATCGCGGCAGGGAGCAGAGGGGCAGAAGGGGTAGAGGTGCGGCGTGGCCTCGAGTTGAAAGGCCATAAGTTCTAGACTCTGTTTGACCTAGCCGTAGATTCACCAGTTTCACTAAAACTTTTTGTCTGCACACTTAACTGGCGCAGTGTGCACTTCGAGCATGTTGCCAAGTACCTATATTTCGGAATTTTTTAACACCGCATCTTCTAATTTTGAAATTAACATTTACAATTCACGCAGCTGGAAAAAAAGAATAATAGAAGGACGCTTTGATAAACTGAAATGGTTTATTTCAGAATAAGAGCAAAGAAGAGAGCAAAAAAGGCCGCAAAGGATAAAAAAGGAAGAATGAAAGAAAAACACAAATGAAAATGAAAGAAAAACACAAATGAAAATGAAAGAAAAACACAAATGAAAATGAAAGAAAAACACAAATGAAAATGAAAGAAAAACAGATGGAGAAAAAGGGAAACAGACTTATCACGATAAATGGAGAGAGAAAGAGGGAGTTAAAGGTGAGCGACAATGAGAGGCGAGAGCGACGAAGAGGGCCGTCATGAGGGACGAAAACAGATGAGGGAAGCAGAAGAATGAGAAGGAAGAATGAAATTACAGAATGTGCGGGAAATCAGACGAGTACAAACTAAAGGGACAGAGTGGTGAACTGGGGAAGGAAAGTGATGCTTATGTGACCAAATATAGGGAGAGAGGCAGAGTCGAATTAAGAAAAAAGAAAAAAGAAAAAGGGTAAAGGGAATGGAGGAGATCTCGGTATGACTAGCAGTGCAAAAGCCAACAGGTCTTGCCGTTTCGAAGCCAGTCCCCTTGGCTTTGCCAGTGATTTTCAGTAGTAGGGAGCCTCTAGTCTTGGTGAGCTGTGGACAGTAGGCAGGTTCACGGCAGAGCCGCAGGGCACCGCCAGGCTGCAGGACATCAATGTCTGTGGCCATGGAGGCGCTGCCGTGTGAGCTCACCGTGTGAGGAGAACCCTGACGGTAGGGAAGAGATAGATGCCACCGGGAGGCCTCGTTAGTATCAGGCTGGCATTTGAGCGCTAGCAAAATAAACTTTTATAAAACTGCGATGCAGAAAAAAAAAAAAAAAACATTTTGTGAACATCATGAAAGCAAGACACAAAACACTGAACGCGTGATAATTGACCATACTTTTCAGACGTAAAATAGTGCCCCAGCAGTACTCCAATGGATGTGGAAGGTTACATCCAAACAGCCAATAGAAAGACGGAAAGACTAAAATGTTTCTATGTGTAGATCAAAGATATGACAGAACATTTTTCATGCCAATGACGGAAGGTTTCTAACCTAAAGAAGCTAATTCAAAGTACACTATATGAGAACATCAATCAGATACTTAAAAAAGCACAGAAGGTCTTGAATTGAGATCAGTCATTAGACTGGTCTTATCATCCAGTCTTCTCCATTACAACTCACAAATCCCCCTCACAAAAGGGCAACCAAAATAACACGTTCATTACACGACTTCCCTTTTAATGATCTTCAACAAACCATCGCCTTCTCTCCAGCAAACCACTCATGATTCACTCATTTCCACCTTCAACACCCTTCAACAGGCCATAACAGAAATCCATGCTGGACTACCTAGCACAAAAAAGGGCAAATATATATCTTACACACACCCAGTTACACCTCAGCAATACACATCAACAAAAGACCAATTTTCAAGGTTGAAACTACTGCACTCAATGTGACAACTCTCCAAGCAACATGCAAAACCCGCAAACAGATCATGGCTGACCAAGATTATTATTAAAAATAATAATTTGTTTTTTTTATATAAACACCTCACAGCGCAAGCACAATAAATAAGAGATATTAATAGCTGCCAATTTAGTGGTACTCACTTCACTAACCTTGGAAGGATGTAATGCTGAGTTAGTTTGCTGGGACTCAAAGTAGTAACTGTCAGATCACAGGTGATATCAGTGTTTAACTCATTAATTCATCGTAGAATCACCAAACATTTCAAAGCAAACCACAAAAACAAGCCAAAACTGAAAACTGAAAAGCACTCTTCCAATAGTCGCAGACTTAACTTGGTACAGAAATACCCAACACAAACGTCAGCAACACAATAAATACAGACCTAACATTAATACCATAAAGTGGAATGCCACATATAATTCCTCTGAACCCTTAACAATTCAGTTTATCACCTCAATTATAGACTTTCTAAAACCAACTGCCTACAATGGCAACATCCACCCCATCAATCTTCAAATTGCTACTACTCAGGGCCTTCACACACCTCCACGATGTGGTAATTTCCTCAGAGGCATCTTCCACACAGGTTTATAAAATGAGTCAAATCCTAGCCCGCACAAACAAATATTTTGACCAAGACAAATAATTTAACTACTGCCTGTTTCCCATCTCCCCTTCCTGGGAAAAATCCTTGAAAGGGGAGTCGCCAACCAGTTCCAAGAACATCTGGAACTTCGAAGGCCAGTCCAATTCTACTAGTCTAGATGTAACCACATCATAACACCAAGAGGGCAACAGTGATGAAAAAAGATGTTCTAAGGATCAAGGACAATAGAACCTCTGCCTCCTGTTGCTCCTCAATCTTTTCAGTGACCTTTGATACTCTTGACGATCTAGTTCCGCTATAGACCTTTGTCTCCTACATGCCTAGCACACTAAACGTATTGAAAATCTTCAACTTCTTCTCTGAAAGAAAGAAAACTATATGGTCAAATAGACTCATTCAAATTTCCGCCCTTTTCTCACCCATGACGACCTAGAAGGCTCAATTTTCACCCCATGTTATTCAGTATTACCTGGAGCCATTGGGTATGCTTGTCTGCCAACAAGATTCACCAGACACCAACAGCAGCTATACTTCAAAGTGTGGTCAGCTAGAAATATTATTAGAACATTGGAATGTTGAGCGCTTCATTGAAGACAATGGAGTGCTCCGGCCTTCTAATGGCTTGTAGAAGCCCAAAGAGCAACATTCCAATCTTTTTTTTTTCATTTCACAGACGTTGCTGTGAACAAAAGCCTCTCAGGGCCCAAGGGGATTTAAACCCCTTGGGCTCCGAGAGGCCCTTGTTTTTACAAATTAGAACATTCTGCCCTCTAGGGGCGGAATGTTCTCATAGCCTTAGAGCCCTCTGTAGCAGAGTCCACCGGCCATTAATGGACCGCTCCCCTGTTAAAGGCCCTCACCTTCAGCTTTTAACACTGGAGCGGAACTTTAATGGCCAGGAAACCCGCAACGTCGGGCTCTAAGGCTATATTAGAACAGTGAAATTGAGAGCTCCGCTGAAGACAATGGAGTAGCTCCGGGCTTAAATGGCTGGCATAAGCCCGGAACTCTAACATTCGAATGTTTGTCCTTTTCTTTCTCCGTTTTTATTTGAGAACATTCTACCCTTCTTTGGTGGAATGTTCTAATTTCTTTTTAGCCCTTCTGCCTCAGACTATACCGGATGTTAAAGGCCCTCTCCCTCGTTGTCCTTTAAAAACTGGTATAGGCCTCGTCACCGGGCTATAAAAACCATCAGATAATGGCCTGATATTAAACAACCTGAATGTCTGACATTTACCTTTAACTTAACCAAATCAAGAATGCCTTTTTCCTTGTTAACGTCAGCACAATCCAAGCACAGGTCAAGGCACTGAAAGACAGCATAACCTGGACATCACCCCCCATTTGCTCTCAACTTATCAAAAATACCTATGCTTTACATTGAAACTAATCTGTCATTCAAAGACCAGACAAAGAAAAAAGCCCATGTGATATGGTTCTAGCTCAGCCTACTGTGCAAAACCAAATCCCTCCTCCCCCAACAACCTACACTGAATGGTCCAGGCCTTAGTCATCTAACATATCAACTGCAGCAAGGCCCTTCTAATGGGCCTCTTAGGTGAGAAGATTACAACCAGGAGGTGAACACATTTAAGAATGGGCATGAGGCCTTGACTTAGTGTTGGACTGTAAGGTCGGAAGAGAAGGGCCAGGACAGTGGTTCCCAAACTGTGCGCAGCAGCACCTCTGTGCGCCCCCAAAACCAGCCACGGGCGCTGCAGTCGCTGTTGCTGAGTGAACCATCCACTCTTCAACCTGGCCGGGTAAGTCTCTTGCTACACTATACAAAGCCACGTGCATTCCACAATGATTGCATAGAGGCGTGCAGGTGTTTTAAATGTGCTGTGTAGAGTAACAGTACTCACTGCAAAGCCTCCGTCTGCGGAGCCTAGCTCCTGGTGCTGTAGATGGGGGAAGAGGGAAGCGGAGACGTCCTTCAGAACTGCATCTACAGACAGTGGCTGTACAGACTGCGGATTCCGTATTTGAGACTGCCACCCACACCCTAGCGGAAAAAATCATTTTGAAGGTCATGGCTAAAAACTGATAGATTTGGCTTTAACGAGGCACCGGGGCCTGCAGCCTTTAAATAGAAATGTGATATTTGTTTCCTATTGTAAACCATCAATACTTACGGTTTCATTTTTTGCAGTGGATGACCATTTGGCAGAACTGTGCAGCATAGAGTGGACTTTAACGCCACCCAGAGTTTTACCCGCTCATCACAGACTACGGGAAATCATTTCTCTTTCTATGAAGTATTTATATTGGAGTGCATGATGGGCTAGTTTGAATCTGAAAAGTACCTTGAATCATCACACAGTTTGTCATATTCAGTTTGCTGCTCCTCTGCTACTACCATAGTAAATAACATGGGTGCAGGCAGTTCATGAGAACAGAATTTATGAAAACCTCTGGCACTTTAACACCAGGTTTGGCTATTGCTTGTGTTTTCTACCTGGGTATATTTAATGGCGCCATGGTTTTCATATCGCATGATGTTCTTTGTTTTGCACCTTGTATCTAAATAACCGTAATCTGGAATTTTGAAATCCCATCAGTGATACTACGTATATCCTGGCTTCCACTCTTCTAGGTAGAAATGCAAAACCCTACATAAGAGTTACGGAATTCTTAGAAAATTGTTAGGTCATATCTAGCAGTCATACTGGTTCGTTGCCCAAATATGCTATCGAACTTCTATTTGGAATATTGTGGATGCTTTTTACATGTGAATTTGACTATATTAATTATCCCATGGTCCTTTATCTTGCTGGAAAGGGAGTTAGGTTCAGTATTTTTATCTCTCGATGTGTATTAGCACTTCGGCCCTCGCATGGGACCGGATTCAATTTTTTCAAAATAGAGTCAAGAAATCAATTTTTTCACTTGCAGTGTAGATCATTGCACATGAACTGATCGCCATTAGTAATGTGTGGTATGAGGTCACCAGTGGTTCCCAAACTGTGCGCTGCGGCAGCCCGGTGCCCCAAGCTGGATGTATCCAGCTCCAGGCTGAGCGTGCACAAACAGCAAATAGATGGAGTCACTGCATGTCCCGAGGGTGCACAAATATTATGAAAAGAGAGAGTAGACATATCCTTGCATTGCATGCACTATTCTCCATACCTTCATCCCACTTATTTTCAGGGATTAAAATGGAAGTACTACCGAGGCCGGGCGTACATTCCTCACCGCTCCCACCCCGCTAAAAAAAAGTAATGTAATGGGGAGCCGCAGCCAGCAGTCAATTGGTCAAGGGAGCCGCAGGCCGAAAAAGTTTGGGAACCACTGCTTCATATCTCACACTAACTGCTCTATAGATGTACCATGATTTCTCAATTGTGCTATGCACAACACGTTATAAAAGTGGTTTCTGAAAAGTCCACTCCAAAACAACAAAATATTTATAATATTGAGTAAAGTAGAATGAAACAAACGGACATCAAAACTTTTCTTCAGCATATCTACTGCAATCCAGCTATTCCTTTTTAAGATGGATGTCCAAGCTAAAGTGACTATCTCACTTAACTATGCAGTAAATGGGATGCCAGCGGTGTTTTTTCATTCTGCAAATCATGATGGAAGAATTTTTTGCACCATTTATTTTCTTCTTCATAAATGGTGTGTTCGGTTTCAGGGTTCCTTGGTATCTCAGGGTGAGGACTTAACCTTCATGTTACACTCTTTCAAAGAGAGCATAAGTGGTGACTTTAGACCTGTTGTTGAGAGCATCGAGGAACGTGTGAACATGGTCAAGTGATTGGTAGTTAGAAGCGAAGATGATGAAGTCTTGTCTTGACCAGCTGTGTTGATAGAGGAAGTCCTTGAAAGTATGGCACTGTGTTGCCCGACTCAGGTTTGCCAAGGTAGATGGTTGAAGAATGAGATGCATGGCTATCAGTCCAATTTATTCAGATTGGGAAGGGATAGAGAGTAGTGAAATAGACCTGTTAATAGGGTCAATGGTGTGTCTGTGAAAGTTTACATCTTTGTATCATTTTATTTCAAGGGTACAATTAAGTCTGGGTGCTTTATCATTCAAAACAAGACAAAAAACTAGGTTTACACAGTAATCACAAGAGTATAATAATATAAGATGAATGTATAGTTTACAATATTCAGGGATAGCTTACATTTTGTAGAAGCAAAATATAAAGCAGTATATTCCCATGGATGAGTGAAGTGACCATAGAACTCCCAGTGCCATGCATGCACTCCTGTGTCACTACATAAGGAGTCATTTTTTCAGCCAGGCTCGGCTGTGCAACCTTTTTCTCCTGAAGGACACTTTGTGCCTGAATTATATATTGGTGCAGAGGGTACCCTGTCGCAATGGTGACAGAGGTCCCTTCCCACCAATATAGTGGTGCACCTGGCAAATATAATGATGGGGGGACCTTAAGTTTGGCCGTGACCAAACTTCTCAGATGGCCCTGTGGAGTAAGGGCCATACGAGAAATGGGTACATGACCGCCCGCCCACTTTAGATGGGCGGACATGTAGCCATTTTTTACTGTTTCTGACCGCCAGGAAAAACCTGAAGGTAAGGAACAGTAAAGACATTATAATGCTCCCCCTGCCATGGGAGAAGCCTTCCATGGTGGGGGGAGCATTTTATTTTTTCTTTACAAAAAAAAAACCTGAATCCTGCTTTGGGATTTTCTTTTTGAAAGAAAAAAACAATTACTGTGTGCTACAGGGCTGCGTCCTGCTGACGCAGCCCGGTAGCACAGAGTAATATGCATTGCCAGGAACCGCTGTGACGGCGGTTCCGGATAGCGTTTTCATAAACGACTTTCTGCTTGGAGGTCATTTATAAATGGGCCGGGCAGCCTTCACCACCAAGTAAATGACTCCGTCTCCATGGTGGATCGGCAGGCTGTGCACTCACATACAAATAAATCAGGCCCTTTGTGTTCTTGAGCTGGCGTTGTGTTACTATCTCACAAGCCTGTATGTCTTCAGATTTTAGAGCAGTGGAAGAGGGAAGAAAGAGAGTTGACACCAAGCAACAGGATTTCTAGGAGGAAACAGTTTTTGCTCAATGTTGGACAGACCATATCTGAGCAATCAAGGACGAGTACAGCAAATCCTATAGAAATCTCTAGAACCTTTAACCCAGATATGATGTCACAACTGCTTCCAAAAGAATGGTGGCCAAGTCCCTACTAGAGATATGCTTTACCAAGAACTGCCATCTCTATGTCAACTGTAACAAGCCCACATAACACCTGAACCAGGTTTTAAAAGTGGAAGACAGAGAATACTACAATAAAAGAGCAATAAAATGAATAGTTAATGAAAGCAATATAAGCATCTGACTCTTAATAAGAATACTGGTTCCTCATGCCATCTCCACAGCTGAGCTCTGCGGACTTCCAGATTACCACATTGTCATAGACCACTTGTTATAAGTACATTCTTGCCATTTTTTATAGCAGATTCTATTTTTCTTACCTCTGTTAATTTGTAAAATGATCACAAATTCAAAAAAAAACATTGGCAATGCCATTAGGTGCGGATTTGAAGAAATGTTGTATGGTAAAGTGAAGTATTAGTAGTAGATAGCATGGGAATAAATATGTATTTATGTGCAAAGAACGGTAGAATAATATTGGTGCAGGTTAAAAGGTCAAGCTGGACCTAAAAATCCATGTCAGTTAATGACTGCCCACCTTCTATCCGCATTGCTGCCAGAGAAAAAACCCCATACATTATCTAGTTATCTAAGACACTTTAATAGCATTACAATGTCATGTGTGTGTCCCTGAAAATTCAAGCTCAGGCAGCTGGATAAATAAACAAAATGATCACAGCTGTGTGAAGGGCAAGCACTTTTTTTGTGGAAGCGCGCGACTTCTGTCCAATCAAAACACGTTCTCCTGGCTCCCAACAAATGGGCAGAACCAAAGCCCCTCTCCTGGTGATTCTCACCTAGTTATCATACCATTGGCAACATCCCATCAAAATAATCACCCCAGAAAGTCAAGCCATATTGCTGAAAGGCAAACACACGTTTGGACTTTTGTTTAAGTGAATTAGGGACCATGAATCTGAAAAGGATAGAGAGGCACTGTGAAGAGTCAACAGTGGCTGCTCCTCCACTAAGGCGGAGGAGCATCGCCCCACAGCTCGTTGAGCAGTGGAAAATAAAAATATAATAACAGGAAGCTATTATCATTTTATTTTTCTTTGCGACTCCAGCCAGGTCGGGCGGGGCGGGGCTGGGCTCTCCACCGTCAGAGGGCGCAAGAGTGGTTTGCAGACCCTCCCTAAGTGCGCATGACGGCTTAGCCAGCCCTGTGGGGCCGGCCAAACAGTCATGCACACTTGCCATGTTCTCCACTTGGCTGAGTTGCACAGCCAAGTGGAGAACATGCCCAGCCTCCCAGGTACTGCCTGAGCGGCCAAACAGGCCTCTCAGACCAATCACGACGCTGCTCATGCAGCGTCGTGATTGGCTGGGAGAGTCCGGGAGCCTGGGTGCTTCCAGTGCAGCAGAGAAGAAGACGGAGGAGATACATGTGGCGGCGAAGAAGAAAAGTTTATTTTTTTTCATCCCACCCCGGTTCCGAGGCAGCCGCCACTGAGAGTCAGACAGTGCAATCCGAGATGGGAATGGGTACTCTAGTAGCCTTTTGAAGTTTAGCCAATGGTGTGACAGGCATACAAAGAGTGCAGCCTCAGGGGTGACCCTATAAACGGCTGTAGGGCCTACACTGATGACATGAATAAACTAGCAGACTACAGCTTCATAAAAGTAGAAGCTGTTAATCACGGCTTGTTCTTGGCATGCCCTCGCTGTTCCTGGCATCAGGGATCAAAAGGTGCAAGCAGGAAGAGAAAGTAAACAGAGCTGTAGGAACCCCGTTCAATGTCTGCAGATTGCACTCATTGGGCTTTCTCCTACCCTCCTAAGAGGAGACGGGATGCAGCTTAGGGGCAAAGAGTGGGACTGTCAAAGTGAACATTATTCCACTGGCGGTACCCTTACCATTTTGGCAAATCTGTGTAGAGTTCAGAAGTAGATGAGAAATAATATATTTTTTTATATATAACTTGAGTTTGACAATCTAATTTAAGGTGATTTCTGAAACTGTGTGCCAAAGTTCCTTGAAGCAACAAGTACGAGGTCATAACTCAGTCAGTGAGTAACCTTTTGTTGAGATTATTTATGGTCTCTGCTGCCTGGAGACATAAAAGACATTATAATATAGCCTTATAGCCCGCTGCCGAGGGCTATACCAGCTGTTAAAGGCCCTGATCCCGAGTTATAGGCCCGAGCAGCAGGCGAGGGCCTATAACGAGGGAGAGGGCCTTTAACAACCGGTATAGCCTGAGGCAGAAGGGCTATAAGGCTATTAGAACATTCCACCCACTAAGGGTAGAATGTTCTAAATTAAAAATGGTGAAACAGAAAGACAAACATTGGAATGTTGGAGCGCTGGGCTTATACCAGCCATTATAAGCCCAGAGCAACTCCATTGTCTTCAATGGAGCTCCCAACATTCCAATGTTCTAATTATTATTATAAAACGCTATACTCTATATTATAATTTTAACTTTTGAATGTGTAGCAGAGGTTTGTTATTATCCGTTTACAAACAATGTTTTGTTCCAATTCCATTTGTCTGAAATTATTTTAACCACTACATTTAATAGAAAAATAGTGTTTGTCCTGGAATTAAATGTGCCACATATGCACATAAGGCTTATATGAAACATCTACTTGTTATGATTAAGGGTTTAAATCAAAATGTGTTCCAGTAGCTACGTATGGAGCTGAGATCTGAGGTAATGCCAATAGCTCCTGTATTCAGCAGGAAGAGAACAGATTTTGCAGGAAGCTGTTGAGTGTCCCAATCTCTACTCCACAATACATTTGCCACAGGGAACTTAATTTAAATTATATCGAAGACTTTATAAGTGCCCGCCCTGCTCTTTTCTGGTTATCGGTTTGGAAGAACCAGGCTGCCTCTTTAACTAGAGAGATTATCAGCGACTGTGTTAAGTGTGAGAAAGGGATGGATATCCCTTGGCTGTCTGGAGTGTACCAAAGCCTATGTAGTATTAATAAAGGTTGTATTTTTCTAAATCCCAGCACAGCTGAAACTCTGCATAAAAATGAGCTCAGAAGTGCACTTTATTCATTATACAATATAGAAAGGATTGGTATGGAATCCAAAAAATCTCTTGCCTTAAGCTACATGACTATTGAACAGCATAGGCATCCCCTACCTATCTATCTCACCTTACCTATGAGTCACTGGGAAAGGAGCCTTTTATTTCGGTTTAGAGCAGGTACTGTTAAATTTGTATTATGTTTTCCTCTTGGTTACCATTCCAATCTCGATCATGTACCCTGTCCATGTGATGGTGTGAGCGGTCAATCAACTTTACATTTTTTGTTTCTTTGTAAATATTATTTAAAGTACACCAAGTGGCTTTTAAATCCATTTTTTTTTAAAAAGAACAGGCCTATTAGCCTGGATAATGCCTACTTGTGGCTACTTACTCTGGCCGATGAAGAGCTGGTCTTCCGCATAAGTACGTTTTTGGGAATTGCCAGCCGAGCACGCAAGATGTCTAATCCCTGAGCTCTTATATTTATGTACGGATATTTTGTATAAATTAATGTATGAATTGGTATTTTATATTATTGTTAATTGTCTATTGCTACTGGATTTTATCATTACTCTCCAATTGTCATTTTAATTTGTTATGTTGCTGTGCTTTTATGGATACCAAGTTATCCGAATAAAGTTTCTGAATCTGATTAAGGGTCCCACCTGTTTATCAAAAGTGCCTCAAAATAGACACTGAAGCATATTATTTTGGAAGCACCACATCCCATGGCTCCATCCTCACATTTTCCAAAAGGACGAAGTAGGACGGGGAATCCATGAGCCAATAAGTGCGACATAAGCGCATCGGTAGGTGAGGAGGTGTATGTACTAAAGCCCCTCTACCTTGGACTTCATATGCGAATTTTTGGACACAGAACTAGAAATCTGGGGTTCCGGATTGAACCGTTTAAGAATATACGGCAGTTGGGAAACGGGGATTATTCAAGTCCATTTAAGAAGGGGGTCTATTAATAGACCATTCTTCGAGTCTGCAAAAGAAGTACAAGAATAAGTGCAAACATCAACTCTTTTTCATTCAGGGTATAACAATCAAATATACCACAAAGAAAAGTGAACGTAATGACTGTCTTGATAAAGATGGAATAATCAGATACCCATCGAAATGCGTCGACACATTTCTGTACATTATCCCAGAGGACAAGTTGGACCTGTAGATACAAAATGGAGTATATGTATCCAGGCTAATCTTGCTAAAATTATTCCTAGGGAATTGTTGAGCTAAAAGACAAAGTATACTGTCTATCATTGTTCTTTTCCCTATTTTTTAGGGTTCTCTGTGGTAAAAGTGTTATAAGATGTTATGTTATGTCCTGACTTGATGAATTTTATTGTTTTTAATTATGTTGAACTGATGCATTGTGTTTTATTATAGGTGTTTTATTATATAAATTGTGTTTTAATAATATTCACATGTACTAATGAAATAAATTGACCTTTTTGCACTGTATGTTATAGTGGGATCATTGTTTGAGTGTTTCAGGGATTTTGAGTAAAAAACTTTTTTTTAAAGTTTATCTATGTGCTTTATATGAATTAAGAACTCCACTATTCATAGGGTGTTCTTGTTGATTGAGTGAATCAAGGGACAACTTGTTTTTTGGTACTGATAGTACTCCACTCCCTTGATTCGCTGACAAGGGGTCTCTCTCTGTTTAAACACTCCATCCTCACAAAGCCAACTTCTTCTCCCATGTTTCATACGAGCAAACGAATGCAAACAACAATTTAAAAACTCTGCATAAGACACATAGTTTTGACATACAAATGAAGTAAGTGAAGGGGATCTGCTAGTGTAACCTCTATTAATCTCACCCACCATCACCTCAACCCTTCTTGGAGTTTCTGAACCAAAACCGTTCAAATTGGTCTTTTTTAGAACAATCAATCATGCCACACAAACACTTAATTTACAACACAACATTACAAGTTTCAGTCAAACAACAGAGGTAGTGCCATACTGAATTGCCAATTGAAAGCAACATGGTCCCGCCTGCTCAGAAAATTGTATGCCAGCTCAGATGAATGAGGATACAAGGGTGGTTTGACCTGGAGTGTCAAAGTTTAAAATCTGAGGTCTCTAAAGCTTTAATTTCACAGCATCTCTGTCTGTCACACGAAATAATATCCTTGTACAGAGGTTTAATGCAGCAGTTGAGGAGGGTAGGATACCGACCTCATGGCAGTGTGCAATTTTGGTGCCAAGTCATAAGAAACGGGGCAGGAAACATCCATCTAATTACCGGCCGATTTCTCTTTTGAACGGTGCAGGGAAAATTCTGGGTAAGGCTCTATTAAAAAGACTCCAGGAATGGGTTGACAGTAATGCAGTACTGAGAGAGGCACAGGCCAGCTACGGACCAAGAATCGTCACAGAGGACCAAGCCGCCCGCTCATACTTCATTCTTTTCAAGTATAGAAACCCCGCCTCCCCCCACCCCTCATTTTACGTCTGTCCCTGGCTGACCACTGCGCTGTCTGAATAGCATCCGATTACCATTCGTTCGTTTCTCCAGGGCGAGGTGTATGGTTTACAGCACACTACTTTACAATCTACTCGTTTTCGTCCTCTTTATCCTGCAATGAACCACGGACCAGTTGTTTACTGCTTTGCTCCTGACGGACTTATTGTCTCCCCCAAATATGCTCTATCATTGGAAGTATGACTTGTTTTTGTAAAACCCAATGAAATATGGGTTTTTTTCTTCACAAAAAGGGTACATAATAGTTAGGAGTTGTATCGGATTTTTGTTGACCTGGCATCGGCCTTTGATCTGGTCAGTCAGGAGAAGCTATGGTGGACGACGCCTCAGATGGGTGTCAACAGCTTCCTGCTGAGCGCCACCATGGGGTTACGCACTACTTACTGTACCTATAGCCGCCTCGGTGAGTGTACCTCCTCTTTCCCGACTGAGCAGGGAGTGAGACAGGGGTGTGGGATGGCTCCGGCCCTTTTTAGTTTACTTCTGAATGATGTGGTCGAGCACTTGTTAAAAGCAGGTTTAGACGTTACTAACATACCAGGGAGAAAAGCGCCGATTCTACTTTTCGCTGATGATGCAGTCTTACTAGCAACAACAGAAAATGCTTCACATAAATTACTTGAAGTATACTTGGACTACTGCACAAGGAAAGATTATCTGGGGGTCTGCTTCGCAGAGAAGCGGAGCTTGGCACCTGATCGCCTCCCACACAATGCAAGGGCACACACTCAGGCACCTACCCGCCTCCCACACAATGCAAGGGCACACACTCAGGCACCTGATCGCCTCCTACACAACGCAAGGGCACACACTCAGGCCCCTACTCGCCTCCTACACAATGCAAGGGTACACACTCAGGCACCTACTCGCCTCCTACACAATGCAAGGGCACACGCTCCGCTCAGGCACCTACTCGCCTCCTACACAATGCAAGGGCACACGCTCAGGCACCTGCTCGCCTCCTACACAATGCAAGGGCACACGCTCAGGCACCTGATCGCCTCCTACACAATAAAAGGGCACACGCTCAGGCACCTGATCGCCTCCTACACAATAAAAGGGCACACGCTCAGGCACCTGATCGCCTCCTACACAATAAAAGGGCACACGCTCAGGCACCGGATCGCCTCCTACACAATAAAAGGGCACCCGCTCAGGCACCTGATCGCCTCCTACACAATAAAAGGGCACACGCTCAGGCACCTGATCGCCTCCTACACAACGCAAGGGCACACACTCAGGGACCTGATCGCCTCCTACACAACGCAAGGGCACACACTCAGGCCCCTACTCGCCTTCTACACAATGCAAGGGTACACACTCAGGCACCTGATCGCCTCCTACACAACGCAGGGGCAATCCTCAAAGTAAAATGCAAATTGGTGGGGGCAGATTATGGAGTGAAATCCTGCTAATTTACTAGCAGAAGGCAGGGGAAGCAACACTGTATGGGGCAGAATTAAGGAGTTTTGCGAAACTAAGGAAGCTACAACGCGACAAAAATTACTTCCTCAGGTCATTACTGGCTTTGGGTCCTGGAACTCCATTGGCTGCAGTATACTTGGAGGGGAGTCTTTTTTCCATTACAGCTCAAGCTGGGCCCTTATTGTATTGAATGTGTGTCCATAAATACAGAAAATCCAATCAAGAACTGTCCCCTTACTTTGGGAATTATGGAAGTAATTAGCTACAAAATATCAGGAGTCTATTGAAACTGCTGTTTAGACCACTACTGGGGGGATCCATTGTGTTCCGATCAAGGCGCTAACTGCCATGTTGTGAGCAGCCTCTGAGCATGCTCCCTGTCAGCCTGCAAGCCCCCAGCTTCCTTTGGCCACCACACTCAGTGCCAGACACCAGCTTGGGCACCGCTGGACTGCTGACACCCTGGTGAGGGCCACAGGAGAGGTAGCGGGCTCACGGGACCCGTGAGGATGCCAAGGAGATAGAGTGCGGGCGGCTCCCTAGCAGCAACAAGATGGCGGCTCCGTAGGCGAGCAGAGGCCGCATAGCTCATGGTTACTGTGCCCGCAGTCGGCGTGGGTCGCACGCAGGATCAGCCACGATGCCACAGCATTTTCTGCCCGCTTCCAGTGGCCAGACTGTTATGTTGCTAAGATACCAGGAATGCTTGACTAGCAAGCATTCCTGGAATGTTTGCGTTCAATCTGTAATGTTTTAGTTAGGCAGTTGAAGGGATTACTCAAAAAGGAGTGCCATTTTCAATGGTCCTCTAATTGTGAGAATGATTTCAAAACTATCAAATCAGCAATAGTGAATGCTACTGCCTTAAATAGCTTTGACCCCGCTGATAATAATATAATCACCATGGATGCCAGCAATAAAGTTCTGGGGGAGGTTTTGTCCCAAGTGGATAGCAAAGGAAATGAACGGATACTAGCTTATGCCTCGAGATCATTATCCCCTTGTGAAGAAAAATATCCTATTATTGAAAAAGAAGCATTATCTTGTGCCTGGAATTTGGAACACTTCAAATCTTTTACTTGGGGCAAAGGTTGTACCTTGAAGTGTGATCACAAACCTTTAATTAAGATTTTAACATCCAAGGGGTCGGCGAATGTTTCTGCAAGGTTGGCAAGAATTTCAATGTGAATGCAGAATTTCACTTACAAGATTATTTATACCCCTGGAAAAGAATGTCGTAGCTGACTTTCTTTCCAGAATGCCCGCAATGTAGAAGAGTGTGAAGATAACAAGTGGAATGATTTACAAATAGCCTTGATTCATGATCAAGGGCGTTCGGCAATCAATAAAACTGAATGGGAATTAGAATTTAAAAATGATTCGGTGTTACAAGAAATTGTCTCATATGTAATGAAGGGTTGACCTAAGAAGGAATCGCTCAGTGAGGTAGGCAAACCTTTCTGGGAGGTCAGATTAGAATGGACTATGGATGAGAAATTTTTATTGAGAGGTGAGAGAATCATTCCTCCGGGCAATTTACGTGCAAGCATTATTGAATTGTGTCATAAGGGGCACCCTGGGATTAATAAAACAAAATCTATTTTGAAAAATTTGTTTTGGTGGCCTGGAATGGATATTGCTGCTGAAAGAGTGGTAAGAGAGTGCAGTGCTTGCTGTAAGGCCGACAAATCTTTTCATACTTTGAAACCACCAATGTGTGAAGGATTTATTCCTGACGAACCATGGGATACTGTGACAATTGACATTATGGGGCCTGTATGTGATGCTGCCAGTGGGCTTCAAAAGTATTTAATTGTGTTAATGGATTGGTTTTCACGTTGACCTGTGGTTAAAGTGGTGGATGGAGCTGACACGGATGCAGTTTGCAATTTTTGGATGAAACCTTTACATCAGAAGGTATTCCTGTATGTGTTGTAAGTGATAATGGGGTTCAATTTTTATCTAACAAGGCAAGGACGTATTTTGAAAGACTGGGTATTAGGCACAGAACCACTTCCTTATATAATCCCAGTGGAAATGGAATAGTGGAAAGATTTAATAGTGTATTAAAAGGTACCATACAATTGGCTATGAATGGTGGTGAAGATTGGATCACGCAAGTGGGTAAGATGGTTTGGACTTACTGTGTCACCCGTACGGATGCTACTGGGTTACCGCCATTTCTAGTAATGCGAGGACGGAAACAACGGTCCAAATTGAATCCATCGTGGTTATGTCCGTCTGGAGTTGAAACTTAGTCAAAGGATGAAGTAAGAAGCAGATTGAAGCGAGTGCATGACAAGAGTAAACAATTATATGATATGAAACATGGTGTAAGGCCCACCAAGGTTGAAGTGGGTGACTTGGTGCAAATTAAAAAACCAGGTTTAATTGGTAAAGGAGATAATTCTTTTTTTGATGCAGAAGAGGTCGTATAAGTACTATAAAATGCTGTGAGACTTAGAAATGGTAAAGTTTTGAATTTCAAAAGGGTAGCCTCATTGGATGCTTGGTGGAGCCCAGGCTGGGACTGGCTGGGACCTGCTGGGGGGAGCACTAGGGGAATGAGGGTCACTATTGCTACACGCATGGTCCCTCCTGCCTATAGAGTTTTTATCATATGGTGGGGTGGATGGGCACCCTCTGCCCCAACCCTAGTGGTGACACTGGACCCCGCTGGCCACACTGTCTCCCAACGCTAACCCCCTGGCTGCAACTAGCAGTGCTGCACCTTCAGGGCCTGCTGCTGATGAACTTGGTTGTTGAGCCTGGATGTGTCTTGATCTCCCTTGTCTGCCTCCATCATGGGTCGCACTCAGAGACTTAGGGATGATGCTCCAGTGGGTGCCACCCAAGAGGGGATCAAGCAGGACGCATGGGGTGAGGATGTCTCCCACTCCGACAGCAAATTTGATAGACTAATGGCCACAATCTATGCCATCGGAGAGCGACTAGAGGGTAAGATTGACACTATAGCAGTCAAGCTGGGCCTCACTCGTGAAGACTCTAAGAAAATGTAGGAGTGGGTGTCTACCTTGGAGGCCTCAGTGCAAATCTTAGCACCCGAGGCCCTGAATATGGACCGTCATCTTACACACTTGGAGGCCCACACCCGGCGTTTGGCTGCCAGGATTAACGATCAGGAGGGTAGGGCTTGCCGCAATAACACTAGAGTCGTTGGGCTGTTGGAATGAGTGGAGTGTAGTTCCATGCTTGGCTTACTGGAGGACTGACTTCAAGAGGTTGTGGTCCCGGAGGGCCAGTCTAAGTTCTATGCCTTGGAACGTGTGCAGAGTTCCTGCCCGACCGCCTATACCAGGGGCTCCACCTGCCAGAGGATGGCCCGCCTCCTTCATTTTAGTGACAGGGACTCCAACAGGCTTGCAATATTGGTCCCTTCACAGAGGGGACTGCTAGGGTCTCCCTTTATCCTGACTTTACCCTCCAGGTCCAATCTCAGAGGGCCTCGTGCACTGCTGTGAAGAAGAAGCTTCCCGAGCTATGGGTTGCTTTACTCTTTGCTCTTCCTGGCCCATCTGAGAATAAAAGCAGAGGACAAGTTCCATTTTTTCATGTACCCTGCTGCAACATGGGATTGGCTGGAACTTTATGATGAGGGGACAGTGCAACCAGAACCAGCAGAACATCATCGGCTGCAGCACCAGTGAGCGACATCGGCGAGGCACCTGAACCGACCTACCGGACATCAGGCGGTCGAGGATGGTGGAGATTGCGGCCTCCTTGATGGAAGCTCGCCACATCCCAGGATACTGTTCCTCAGGATGTCCACCTCGAGCTCAGTGGGCTCAACAATGCCTGGACTGCAGAATACCCTCTCGGGGATCACCCCGGGCATGGCTGACATTATTTGAACCTCGCTTGGATGGCAGCTGTGTCATGTGAGGCATAGGCCTTGTTTGTGGTACTGTGCTGTGGTAGCTGCATTTTATTCTCATGTGTTCCATTGTCCTTTTCTGTTTGGCTAGGGGGGGAGCTGGGCGAGTACGGGGTTTGCGATACATGTGACTTTTTATTGCTTCACAGTTGGTTTGATTTCTAGGCTGGCTGGACTCTTTCCCCTACTGAATGTTCCGAAATTGATCTGTTTCGCCCCCCCTTGAAGAGCTCTAGTTTGTAGGCTTCTTACCTTTCTCGGTTTGGACAAGATGTACCCAAATCACATTCCGGGATCGGGAATGTAGGAGTTTTGTTGTTCTTCCTTGATTGTTTCCTTTGTTTTCTTTTTTGGTTGTATGTGTGCGGTGGCTGTGACTGCCTGGTGTGTCCGGCTGCCGATGCTTTGACTGTGCATATGGCGTGGGGTGCTTAGGCGCACCACATAGCACGAATGCTCGCTTCGATGGCTGACCAGATCCGATTGATTACCTGGAACGTGCGAGGACTGTCCATGCCCTTAAAACGTTACAATGTTCTGGCCTACTTAAAACGGAGGGTGGAGCAGGTTGCGTTTCTACAAGAGACATCTAGCGGATTCTAAGGGCAGGGCTCTCCACAAGAGGTGGAAAGGGCAACTGTTCTGTACTGCTTACTCTGTGTTTCCGAGTGGGGCTCTTATTTGGATTCCAGGGTGCCCTTCCAGTTGCATAAGGTGGTCATTGACCCGGAGGGCCGATATGTCCTGGTGCGGGCTGGTTGGATGGCAGGGATGTGGCTATGCTTAATGTTTACGCCCCAAACACGGATCAACCCTCCTTTTTAAATAGCTTGACACTCCTCCTGGCAGCCGCACTGCTTTACTTGAGGATAGTTGGGAGGGGTCGGGGGCACTTCAACTGTGTGAAGGATTTCACTTTGGACAGGCCCAATCTCCTGGTACCCTCAGCACATGCCCATAAATTGGCTGGAGCTTTTAGTTCATGGGCTCAGCAGTGGGGCCTTACTGATTGCTGGAGGGTGCGGAACCCTGGTGTCTGAGCTTACTCCTTCCGATCTGGCCTACATGATTTGGAGGTGCGCCTGGATGGGATGCTCTGTTGCGGCGTAGTGTACGCACGGGTGGTAGATGCGGAGTATCTGGCAAGAACTTATTACGACGACTGCCCCTTATTATGGACTTTTTCTGGTGGTCGCCTCGAAGATCTTGTGTCCCTACTTGCCGGTTGGACCCAGCCCTGCTTGATGACCCAGTTTTACGGGCCTTGCTTGGTGAGGAGGTCACAAAGTTTTGGGCTGGACTATGCAGGGTCAGCGCAGCCAGTTTGGGTTGAATGGGAGGCCTTGAATGTGGTTGTACGTTGCTACTGTATTTCCAATAAGCTAGGAGTGTGCAACCAACTGCATGCGAACATTAGGCAGCTAGAGGCAGTCCTGAATGGCCTGCCTCCAGAGCTGGGGGAGACATCAGAGGGCAGGAAATAGTCACTTGCTGAAAGGGAGAAACTGTTTGCGCTAGTGAAGTGCTTGCAGCAATAGGACTACAGGGCCTATATTGTAAGGACCCATGCGGAGAGACATAAGTCGGGAAACATATTAGCCTGGCTCCTCTGGGAGGAGACAAGGGGGTACACTATCCTCCAGATTCGTGACTTAGTGAACCAGGATGTGTTTACGCAGAAGGAAATAGACGCTGCACTCACTCTATATTATGGCGAGCTATACTCCGTGGGTACAGAGGTTAGTGAGGCGGGCATTTTGCGATATACTAGCAGATTCCTCTTTTTGGTTCTAGACCCCGCTGTGACAGAGTGACTGGGTGCTACTATTACCATCCACGAGGTGCAGGTGCAATTAAGGAGATGGCTCGGGGTAAGGTCCCCGGGTCAGACGAACTGCCCATAGAGTTTTCTGCTACCTATTCTGCTGCCCTTGCCTGTAAACTTGTGGAAGTTTGTGATGGAGCTAAGACGCAGGCACTACTATCGCCCTCTGTACAAGAGGCCATAATTGCATCTCTACCCAAGAAAGAAAAAGACCCGGTACTAGCTGATTCCTACTGCCCCCCTCTCTATGCTTAATACGGATTTAAAAATCCTGAGTAAGAGTCTGGTGAATTGGATTTTGCTGTATGTTGGTAGACTGATACACCCTGATCAGACACGGTTCATTCCTACCCATAGCACCTTGACTAATATCCGCCAGCTGATTCACATTCTGGATATGTGAGAGCCTCCTGACGGATTCCGTTGACATTCGGAAGTCATTTGATTCCCTTCACTGGGAGTTCTTGTATGCTACTTTACTCTGGATGAGATTCGGGCTTGCTTTCATTAAATGGACCAAGTTGCTATAAACCATGCGTGTGGCGAGGATTAGAACTGGGCCGGTGATATCGGAGGTGTGCGCGGTGGAGCGGAGCACCAGGCAGGGATGCCGTTCTCCCATCTGTTATTTGCCCTAGCTTTGGATCCATTTACGCTCTCCGTATGGCAGGGTGGGTGCTACTGTGGACTGCAGATGGTGGGAGATTGCCTATACATTTGCTTATACGCAGACTACATGCTGTTGTATATGCGTGGAGAGACGTCTGACTCAGAGGGGGCAGTGGCGGCTCTTTTGGCGTTTGGAGAACTATCCTGCCTCGAGGTTAATTGGCATAAATCCTGCGCTTACCCGCTGCGGCCTGGCATTGGGGAGCTGCAGCTTCCCACAGCCGCACCGGCATTGTACTGGGAAGAGGATACCATCTGTTACTTGGGGTAGGGGGGGGGGGGTAGCTGTCCATAGGCCTGCAGAGCTGCTCCTCGAGGGTAACTTTTCTGAAGCTATTTCTGCTTTGCGACTATTGGTAGCATTTAAGAGTAGCCTACCTATTTTGGTCAGTGGCTGAGTAGTCATCTCCAAGATGGCGATTCTGCCATGGCTCCTCTATTTGTTCGCGGCCCTGCCAGTGGAACTCCCTAAAGCATTCTATAGGGAACTCGATAACATCCTTCTAACAGTATATTGGGGGTCCCCGAGACACTGGGTGGCCTTGCGGAAATTGCAACTACCAGTAATGAGGGTGGAATGGCTGCACCAGACTTTGAGCTTTACTATTTAGCTGCTCAGCTACAGTGGGTGGCTCGGTGGCAGTCGATTATCTGGCATGCTGTAGGTCACCGGGAGCGTGAGATGCCTTCCAGGGCTCTTTGGACTCTGATTCTGCTAAAACCTGTCCCTGCCACGATGGTGCGCAGCGAGAATGTGTAGGTTAGGACGGCGAGATATGTGTGGGCGCAGGTGTTGCCAAGGACACGCACCGGGGTTCCGACCCTGCAAGCTCCCCTTGACAATTGCTTGGTACTGGCAGCACCCGGAATGCTGGGCTGGCCTGCATCTGTGGATCGAGGCAGGGCTTACTATACTGGGTGACCTGTTCGCGGGTTGAAGCACGCTCCTTTCTGGACCTGGGGGAGGCGTATGACGTCCCAGTGCGACACTTCCTATTACATGGGGCTCTGCTTGGTAAGGCCCATGCTTGGTAGAGGATGGATTTCGTGGAGCCTCCAGAACATGAATGCGCTTGCTATCTATTCCTCATAACAGGGAGATTGAAGGCGGTCACGCTTCTGTATAGGGCTCTGCTGAAGGGGGCGCAGGTGACTCTGTCTCAATTACAACACTGATGGGCAATGAATTTGGGACACACACACTAACCCCAGCAATGTTGCTGAGGGTGGGAACCAGAGGCACGGGGCCAAAGGGCGAGCCAGCCTCCACTATCTCATGAATACACAAAAGTGGGCTGCCCCTTGAATCAATTCCTATGTTTATCTACAGAGTTCTATAGAGATGCACTACCAGTGGGGGCATCTCATAAAAAGTTACGGACTGGCCTCACACACCGCCTGATGTCATGCTTCATCATCGGCTGTCCTCGCCCTCTAAAAACTTGGTTTGATAGAGGGCGGGCATACACCTGGAGACAGGGATGCACTTCTAAATCTAAGTGATGGCCGTGGGGGAGTGATAAGTGATTTAAAAACCATTACATTAGTCCATGTAATATGCTTTATTCAAATGGTAAATGTATGGTGGTTAAAAACTAAGTGAACGGTGGTATGGGATATTATTCTCCCTTCACCGTATGAAATGCGGTCGACATGTTTCTGCTAAGGTGTCCCCGAAGGGTACGTAGCATTCTTCAGGACCTAAAAAAGGGGTCAGCTGATCAGCGGGGAGACAGAGAGGACGCCTCCGGGAAGAACGGCTGGAAGCACTGAAACTAGACAAAAGTCTAAGTAGGTCCTTCCACCTCAGCCCTCCCATGGAGCGTTTAGGGTAGAAATACAGGAGTTACTCTCAGTGGTACTATACCAAGAGGGAAGTATCCACCTACATAGTGTTTTTTAACCCCTCCCTGATCTAGCGACAGGATTTTCCTTCCATTTTTCACTAGTTAAAAGGAAGTGAACACATAGGGTATATAACCCCCCTTTCTATCCCCCTTTTTAGGTCCTGAAGAATGCTACGTACCCTTCGGGGACACCTCAGCAGAAACATGTCGACCGCATTTCATACGGTGAATGGAGAATAATATCCCATACCACCGTTCACTTAGTTTTTAACCACCATACATTTACCATTTGAATAAAGCATAGCACATGGACTAATGTAATGGTTTTTAAATCACTTATCACTCCCCCACGGCCATCACTTAGATTTAGAAGTGCATCCCTGTCTCCAGGTGTATGCCCGCCCTCTATCAAACCAAGTTTTTAGAGGGCGAGGACAGCCGATGATGAAGCATGACACCGGGCGGTGTGTGAGGCCAGTCCGTAACTTTTTATGAGATGCCCCCACTGGTAGTGCATCTCTATAGAACTCTGTAGATAAACATAGGAATTGATTCAAGGGGCAGCCCACTTTTGTGTATTCAATGAATTTGGGACACACATTTGATGACTTAGCCTGGAAGAAAGCTGTGGCCTTCGCTCCCAAGGAGTCTCATAATGCTAGGTTTAAACTTATCTAGTTTTATTTCCTGCACCGGGCTTACCTCACCCCTTGGCGTATCCATGCCATCTTCCAAGAGGCTTCATCAGCGTGTCCCCGTTGCCGCGTTAATGATGCAGGCTTCTACCATATGGTCTGGGCATGTCCGGTGTTGGCTCTGTATTGGGACGTTGTTTTACAAGTTATCTGTCGGACCACAGAGAGACACTTTGATTGTTCCCCACAGTTGTGCTTATTGGGCCTTCCTACTCAAAGCACGACCCGAAAAGTGACAGGTTTTCAGACTTATCCCTTATTCTTGCTCATAGGCAATTGACGATGAGCTGGAAATCTGCTGGTGGCCCTAACATGTATAGATTGGGGAAGGAGCTGTCCAAGTGGGTGGACTGTGAGAGGGAGGCGATCCGGAAGGAGGAGACCAGGGGAGTGTGTAGAGTACCGGTTTTGCCTGCCTGAGATATGATCTTAGTGAAGGTGAAAGTGGCGGGGCACACGAAGTTACTATTTTTTATTGTGTCTTCAGTTCTATGCCACCCCAGTGAATTAACACTGCGAGCTACTGCGCCAGCCACGCCAAGATATTGCGGATTTATGGATCATGTACTACTCAGTCTGTGTTTGACTTGTATGCCGGTTGCTGTCTCCCCGGCCGCACACGCCTGCCTTCTTATGTTTAGTAATGTAGCTTTGTTTACTTGAAATATGCAACAATTATTATTATTTTTTTTTTTTTTTTTTTAAAGGGCATTATTGAGGTTTTTAAGCAACAGTAGTGGTCATACATTAAAGTAGAAGCAATCAAAAAGGCATTATCCACTTGCTTATCAGCCAATTATTGTGTGCATAAGATTTCCGTCTTTGAGAAAAATTTGGATTGGCTTTACCCAAAATGAAAACAGTCCCTTTAAGTTTTGGATTGTGGATCTTTCCAACTAAGGCCTTATTATCCTGGTTCGAATAGAAATTAAAAGGGAGTATTGTCTGTGATTGTTCAATGGGAGGTGGGGGGGGGAGGAGAAACTATTATGCACTTTACGCTACTCTGCACTAAGTGTGCCCATGCACGTAGGCACTGGCTACTAGGCTAAAAGTTATTCAAGCTACGGAAGAAGCAATGACCCTCTGCCTAAGAACCAATGAGGAATTAATGGCACTCAGTGTCGTCTTTTTTAGGTCAAGCCTGAGTCAGCGCGCATGCGCTGCTCAGCGAGACTGCTGTAGTAGAGTACGGAGGAGAAGCCCCGCCCACTCCCCGCCCATATTTTTCATTGGCTTGTGTCTTTGTCCTCCGTAAATGCTGGCTCCCGATTCAGTAATTGGCTCGTTAGTCCCTCCTTAGTACCGCCTCTTCAATCATCACCTTCCATGGCTACTGGCCCCTTTACTTTGGTTGTTACACGCTACGTGTTATTTAGGCTGTAAGCACTACTTTCTTTAATGGGTTTCTCTTACTGCAGGCACGACGTGCTCTACTTTCGAACATTGAGAGCCCGCACAGCTCAGCCAGAGCTTCCCCTTCATGATACAGAGGCAGAGGGGTGACCCCCAGCCCAGAGGGAGGATTCATCTGGGTCCCAGGGCTGGCAGGGTCCACCCCCTCCGCAGCGCCATCCATCTTCATGAGGGCTCGGGTTCCCAAAGCAGCCCTGACACGAATTGCCTTTGTAGATAAACCCGATAAATATTTAACAGTCGCTTTCTGATGAGGGGAAAACAGCAACCCGAGGTTCGGGGCAAAGCACGAGAAAACCAAGCGCGCGGGGCGTCCCAAAACTATCACCGCAGAAAAGGCTCCGCCGTTCTCACTCCGCTGCCCCCAGGTCATGTAAAATCAGATGCCTTTTGGCGTTTGTTGATTGGTCTAGATCTTTTCGGATTCGGCAATGGTTACAAAAAATCTATTTCTCTTTCCGATTTTAACGAATACCCTTTCAATTACATTTTTGTTTTACTTATTCAAAATACTTTTTCTGCATTATCTCACAGAATTTTAAAGCGGCTAAGCTGCCGCGAGGCTGCATCAGAGCGCTAAAAGTGGACTCAACATACGAATTATAATAGCGCTCTTTCCTTTTCAAAATAAACATTGACATTTCCCTCGATAGAATCCTAAATTGAGTTTTTCAAAATTGTTCTTTTTAGAGTTTTATATAGCGCAAAGTCGACCCGAAGATATCAGGTATCAGAGCGCTTTATATGAGCACCAGTTTACTTACAGATGGACACATTCATTTTTGTTAGGAGCGGGGAGATTAAATGATTTGCCCAGAATCACAGGATGTTGAGGTCGTTGCAGAGACTCGAACCCTGCTCCCCAGCTTCGAGGTCGACCTCCTTAGCCGTAAGGCTACATCCGGATTGGTTTTACCCTGCACACGTGCATTATTTTTATTACCATCCCGCCTACTTCCTAGGCGATTTATGTGCATTTGCGCTACGAAGCCGGTCTTTAGTTTTATAGTGAGTGCACATTAAACCAGATTTTTAAGAGCAGTTCTGAGATCTCTTGATTAACTAGTGCAGTTTTCAAAAGGTCTTTCCATTTAGCTATACGCTCAGCATTGGGCTATTTTACTCAAGTGGCCTGCAGTCTCTGGGTCATTAAAATATGCATCTGTTTTTCTATTCGTGGTAAATGAGGATCTTTACTGAATACCGAGCGTAACTCTTAGCTACCAAAAAACAACTTAGTAAAAAATGAAAATAAAGGTTTTCTTTTCTACTGTTTTTGAGTAAACATGTACAACAAAATTTAGCGCCTTGAAATATCTTTTAAGATGCGTCTCCATTCCCAGCATGGAAACTGCCATCCCTTAATTTGTCTCGTGCAAGTTTCACCATCTACATCTTCCGCAATACAGATTTCTGTAAATAAACGCACACAAGTTTTAGCACATATTTTGTAGTAACAGCATTTACGCAAGTTCCTCTACGTAAGGGGGACTACCGATTTTATGTCAAATTATTTTCTATTCATAATTTTTTACAACATCGTTTCTATCACCAAATCCTAACACTTTAAAAGATAAAACCATAAAAGATGTTTCATAATGTTGTTAAAGTTCGAAGTGCATCAGTATTTTTTAGGTCGAGCCTGAGTCAGCGCGCATGCGTTGCTCTGGCGACCTGCTGTAGTAGAGTATGGAAGAAAGCTTGTAGCTACCGCAAGCGATACCCAAGATGTTACTGCTGCAATAAAAATGTTATGGGTAGAGCGTTTCAGTGCCTTTCAACATGGCAGTGCAAAAAGGAATTTGCAGATGTGTGTACCAGCGATGCGGTTGATCAAATCCCTGTGTTGTGAGGCAGGGGGTGGGTCTTGCAGTGGGGTTAATGGAACAGGAGCAGCGGGACCCGTGGGAGTAGAAATGTTACCAGTATCTGAAATTGTTTACAAGCAGTGTTCGCACGAGTCCTGGTGTCTGCTGCTACAGGTCAACGTTTAATCAAACCCTATTAAAGCGGCCAAATGAAAACAGCTGCCCCTAACAAATGTGCTGCTAATAGGAGGCTTAGAGCTGTCAAAGAGTTGCAGAATCTTCGCAGCGCTAATACCGGGTGCGAGGGCACGGACTTCTAGGTCATGGCATTGCCCCATGGATGTGACTACAAAGCTGCTAGCTTGAGCAAGACATGGGTTCAGATTCCATTTTGACATTGTGTGATTTTTGGGCAAATCTATCTCAATGTGCTTCGAACTGTAAATGTATAGGTTAATGTTCTTAGAGTTACGTGCCTAGTACATGTTACATGTTATAGTACCAAGTACATGTTACCGGGTTTCTTTCATTGATCCTTCTCAGCACACATCACGCTGTTGGAGCTACCGCACCCCATACCAAAGATGTTCCTGCTGCAATAAAAAGGTAATGGGTAGAGCGTTTCAGTGCCTTTCAACATGGCAGTGCAAAAAGGAATTTGCAGATGTGTGTACCAGCGATGCGGTTGATCAAATCCCAGTGTTGTGAGGCAGGGGGTGGTTCTTGCAGTGGGGTTAACGGCACAGGAGCAGCGGGACCAGTGGGAGTAGAAATGTTACCAGCATCTGAAAATGATTACATGCAGTGCCTTTAAGAGGGAGCTCCTGGGGTCGAGGAGCTGTATGCGTTGGTTAGGGTAGTCGTCTCGATCCATGTACTCACTAACGCTGTTTTTCCAAACTGGGCTTTCCAGTGACTCCCTGATGTAATGCATGGCTAAACACTTATAAGGTCCCAAAGGCGAGACCGACTGCATTGCAAATGCTTGTTTTTATGGGCAGTGTGGAAGAATATCAGCTACCCGATTGTGTCTTGATGTACTGGCATATAGCCAATGGGGTCAGCTGGATGGAAACTAGTGGTACTAGTTTTTATGTTTCAAATACCTGTATAGTTTTCTTTTTATTTTGAGGCTTTTAATTGATCACTAACTATATAGTGCAGGTGGAATTATCAGCCTTTTTATATTTTTGTATTGTGTAGTTGTGCGTGTAGTATTACTGGAGAGTGTACTTTTTAATGGATATATTATTGTTTTTATGAATTTGTACTTTTTATACATTGTAAGGCTTTTACGCTGACAACAATAAAAAATTAAATTGATTGCCAAAACAAGTAGAACGATGAAAAGTAGACCGGTTTTTGAAAACCTCAAATCATCCTTGCAGTATTGGAAAAACATCTGTATGCCAGCTGCCGGTAAAGGGTGGGGATAGTCAAAGATGCTTCTTTAAACATACTTCTATAATAATATAGAAATATCGACATTTACTTTCCTCAATGGCCTGCAACAGAAAATGTTTAGTGTAGAATGCAATCTTTAGCATGTAACATACAGCTCTAAGTTGCAGGCCTACTGGGATTACGGGTAGGCATCCATCTGTGTTGCAAAGACAACTTCTATCATCTATATATGGGGTCTTCAACCATTTCTATAATGAGAGAAACTTATCCCAAGCTACTGACACAAATTATCAGTGTTACAAGAGCGACCACTTCAGACAAGATTCCACTAGTGGCCATTGCATGCAGGATTGCTAGCAGTGACCATATCAGTGCATCAGGAAAGATCTCCAGCAACAATGTCAAAAAAACTTAATCAATTTCAATTTTGATTGTTTCTATATGTCTGAGCAGTCATAGGGGCACTGCTCACTGGCACCTAAATAAGAACCTCAGTAATAAGACTCCCCAACGCAGCATGAATTGCAATTTAAATCTTGGTCTTATACATTTTTTCTGCAAACATTAGGTTAGCAGTTTTGAAAATACACCTATTTTACTTTTAAATGTATCCTTTCAAAATTTAGAAACCTATTTAATGCAACCAAAAAAAAAAAAATGTCATTCACTAGGTTGGCCTACTCATAGGGAAGCTACTCATAGGTAGCTGGAGAGCTACCAGGAGCTCCAGAGCTACTCTTTGGAGAACCTTTATCTATATTCACTTGCGACACAAGTGCCAATTAGCAATATCAGCAATAACTTTGGTTGGCAGCACTATAGCCGGGTTGACCTCTTGGTACAAGACAGATGAATCGGCTTCGATGAGTTGTTCAAGCCCAACTAGACTGACGCTCCATGGTCCCACAGGGATACCAAAGGGGATGATGGACGGAGCGTTTGAGCAAATCAAACACTCACCCCCAGTCAACTGATCTGGGTTTAATCCATCATCATTCTTTAGCTCACTCCACCACCCCAGTTCAGACATGGCCATATGCAAATCAGTCTGACCCTGTGCCTCATGGGTACAGTCCAGCCCGAACTGCCAAGCCATGTCTTCCCTGGACCGGAAACAAGCATCCTGGTATGCCCAGACGTGGGTCCCTTGCTCACTTTGCCACTGGATTCAAGCTAGCCTGGCTGATGACGGCTGAATAGCCAGAAACCGGTCCCAGGTCCTAGGATGCTTGTTTCCGGTCCAGGGAAGACATGGCTTGGCAGTTCGGGCTGGACTGTTCCCATGAGGCACAGGGTCAGACTGATTTGCATATGGCCATGTCTGAGCTGGGGTGGTGGAGTGAGCTAAAGAATGATGATGGATTAAACCCAGATCAGCTGACTGGGGGTGAGTGTTTGATTGGCTCAAACGTTCCGTCCATCATCCCCTTTTGTATCGCTTTGGTCGCCCTAAGTTGGCGGGGGTATGCCCAGACGTGGGTCCCTTGCTCACTTTGCCACTGGATTCAAGCAAGCCTGGCTGCACGGCTGAAATGCCAGAAACCGGTCCTAGGATGCTTGTTTCCGGTCGAGGGAAGACATGGCTTGGCAGTTCGGGCTGGACTGTTCCCATGAGGCACAGGGTCAGACTGATTTGCATATGGCCATGTCTGAACTGGGGTGGTGGAGTGAGCTAAAGAATGATGATGGATTAAACCCAGATCAGTTGACTGGGGGTGAGTGTTTGATTGGCTCAAACGTTCCGTCCATCATCCCCTTTTGTATCGCCATGGTCCCACAGGAGCACCAATGTCCTTCTCCGCAGATCAAAGAATGTAGTAAGACATGAATCCACTACTTTGCTCACACACATTTGATTACCTTTTGATCGGCAATGAGGAATTATCAAAGCGTGATAAGGCCCTGATCACAAATACCGATAGCCTTTTAGGACTTTGGAATGACGCTCAGTTACAGGGATTCCTCTTTCGTTCAAATAGTCTGAGGCATTTCAATACAACATGTGCACCCACCTGAAGATCTGGGCATCACTCTTGAATCATTTTGCATCAAGCAAACCATCCATCTATTTCCGTACAAAGCGGACTGAAGTACACATAGCAACAACTCCCAAATCAAAGATGGCATTCCGTCCAGGATTAGCAGTAGGAAACTTCCTCTGCAAACCATGCACTCAATCAACACAGACAAATGCAACATAGGCCAGACAGAGTGTATCACAAACAAACACAGTAACTACCTGTGCCTAGACTAACAAACCTGATCAAATAAAAGGAGGAAACAAAGCAAAAATGCTTTTGACTACCAATGGAATGACAGTGGATGATCCCTTATGTCATTTTCCCTTGTGAGTTGAAAAAAAAGAATCTTCACTAAGGTACAAACAGTGTCAAGGTATGACTGGGAAGCAATCACATGGTATTCTGGCTGCAATGCCTAGAATGTAGTTTAGAAGACTTAGAACAAAGTGATGGAGCCAGACCTCGAAGTGGTTATGCTTTAACATATAACATTTATTCTCCTGGTCAGTTGAGTGTTAATTCCAGCATATAGTGCATTGCCATAGTTCAGCTTCCTGGCGATGAGGGCTTAGGTAATGGTTCTGCAGAAAGAAAGAAAGAAAGAAAGAAAGAAAGAAAGAAAGAAAGAAAGAAAGAAAGAAAGAAAGTTTACGTGGTGAGTTGGTTGTAGATTACTATTTCAAGGTTCTTTGTGTGTGCCGGGAGAGGTGTGCGTCAGAGTTCAGCAAGCCACCAGGTGTAGTCCCAGACCAAAGGTGTCTTCACTGAAGTTTACGTGTTGAGCTTGAGGGAGTTGGTTTTCATCCATCTGGCTACTTCGGTCATGCAGGCAGGAAAACTGGTAAGGGGGATTGGCATCTTGTCGGAGAGGGAGAGCATGAGTTGGGTGTCGTCAGCATAGAATATGATGTTAATTCCATGGGCGTGGATGAAGCTGGCATGAGGGGTCATGTAGACTTTGAACAGAGTGGGCCTGAGTGAGGATCCTTGTGGAAATCGGTAGATGAGTTTGATGGTGACCGAGGTAAAGGGGACCAGGCCGACAGACTGGATGCGGCCTGTTAGAATGCAGCAAAGTGCAGGACCTTGGATGCCGTCTTCATGCAGTCAGACGTTCGATAAGGATAGGGTGGGAGATGGTCTTGAAGGCTGGAGAAAAATCCAATAGGATGAGGGCTGCAGTGTCACCTCAGTCCATTATCAGCCAGATGTGTCCGTGGCGGCGATGAGTGAGGTCTCTACTGTGTTTGGGCCTGAATCCAGATTGACTGGGGTTGAGGAGGTGGTTGCCAGTGAGATGGGTATTTAGGCGTTTAACATCTTTTCCATTACTTTTGGCAGAGAAGGGTAGCATGGCGATAGGCTGGTAGTTAGCTACCGTCTTCGAGTCTGCTGTGGGTTTCTTGAGGAGGAGGGAATACAGTGACTTTTTTCCAGGCACGTGGGTAGGTGGCTGTGATGACAGTCATTCAGGATCGGGGTGAGGGCTGCGCTGAAGCAGTCTAGTCCTTTGATGAAGACGTGGTGAGGATAAGGGCCTGAGGGTGCTCTGGGTCTACATGGTTGTTGCGGTTTCTTGAGTGGAGATGGTGGGCGCGGTGGCCAGGGTGGTATCCTGGGTGTTGGCAGAGATGGGCAGGAGGGATGCAAAAGTGGAAGGGTCTGGTTGAGGCTTGAAGTTGCTGTAGCTGCTGGTGATCTTGTTATTGGAGAATATGGATAGCTGGGTGCAGAGGTCCTGAGAGGGGATTACGCTGGTGCATCTTGCTGCTGGAGAGGTGTCTTTCACTACAGCAAAGATTTCCTTGGCGCCATTTTTGATGTGGTCAGTGAGTGTGGAGAATTTGGTGGCTCTTGTTTGCTGATGGTAATATCTGAGAGTGGATCATAGGGTCTCTTGTCGGTAACGTTAAGACTTTGTTTCCATCTATGTTCAAGTTGCTTGCAGTGGCATTTGGTGAGCCTGAGCTCTTGCTTGCTTGCTGTCTTGTCCTCGAGCTTTGTTGTGCTTGAGATGAGCCAGGGTATCGGCACAGGAGGTGATCCAGGCGTTGATGTTGGAGATGGATTCAGGGAGGTTGTTGTTGTGTTGAGGCTGGTGGTGTAGGAGCTTGGAAAATCAGAATCTTGTTTCAGTCCCGTTGTGAAGATGTAGAGAATGGTGTCTCTACGATGTTGTGAGATGGGTATGCTAAAGTTGATGAGGGTGTGGTCGGACTAAGTGATCGTTGTAGGTTGTTCTACTGTTATGTTGCTGAAGCTGGTGAAGATAGAGTCCAGGTGGTGTCCAGTGGTGTGTTTTGGGCCTTCCACTCGCTGGGCGAGTCCAAAGTTGGACAGGTCCTCAAGGAAGTAGGTCATGTTGGGATCAGTGAGGTCCTCCAGGTGGTAGTTGGAGTCGCAGATGAGGATGAAGGCACTGGAGTCGAGGATCAAGGGGGTGACAAAGTCCACAAGGGTGCTGTTGAAGTAGGATCGTGGTCCAGGAGGGCAGTAGACGAGGGTGATGCTCAGGGTGTAGTTAGCAGTGATAAAGTGTTTGACGGTCAAGTTTTCCATGTTTCTGGTGGTGCTTTCCGAGATGGTGAAGCATTGGACTGGTGATTCCACCTCCAGGTCTCTTTGTCCTGTCCTGTCTTGCAATCTTGTATCTGGGGAGTATTGTCATGACGAGGACTGTGGCTGATGAGGGAGTTTTCAGTCAGGAAGAGCAGGTCGGGCGAGTGGTCATGTACCAAATTTCAGTGGTGTGTTTGGTGAGGAAGTCAATGTTGAGGAGTATGCAGGACAGGGACGGGGTGAGGTATAGTACAGCCAAACACCAACCGGCCTATGAGCATAGTGCTTCTGAAAGGCCTCAAGAACTGGCATTCTAGGCTTTTGCCAGATATGGGCCTGACTGTACCCTATCGCTACAGACAACTCTGAGACACCTATATTATACTACAGGCCAAAGGGCTTCTATATTCATGCTTCAACATAGAAGGCCAAGCTGTGTCCAGACCAGCCAGAAAAAATATACACGTCATTACCGGCATTTGCCGGAGAACTGATGTGTGGTATGCTTTGAGACCATGTATATGAAAGCAGAAGTGGGTCCCTAGCATTCTCAACAAAATAAGAATCGGTGGAGAGAGAAAGCCAAAACAAAACGTTTGAGGTTCTGAATCCGAAAATTTAAAATAACCTGCTACCAAACTGGGGGAATGTGGTGCGGAAACGGAGCACAGAGGTGTGACACCCAATGACATACTGGAGTAGCGTGAAGGAAAGAGCCTGGACACATCCCACAGTAGCATGGAGGAGAGAGCCTGGACACATCCCATGGTAGCATGGAGGAGAGAGCCTGGACACATCCCACGGTAGCATGGAGGAGAGAGCCTGGACACATCCCACGGTAGCATGGAGGAGAGAGCCTGGACACATCCCACGGTAGCATAGAGGAGAGAGCCTGGACACATCCCACGGTAGCATGGAGGAGAGAGCCTGGACACATCCCACGGTAGCATGGAGGAGAGAGCCTGGACACATCCCACGGTAGCATGGAGGAGAGAGCCTGGACACATCCCACGGTAGCATGGAGGAGAGAGCCTGGACACATCCCACGGTAGCATGGAGGAGAGAGCCTGGACACATCCCACGGTAGCATGAAGGAGAGAGCCTGGACACATCCCACGGTAGCATGAAGGAGAGAGCCTGGACACATCCCACGGTAGCATGGAGGAGAGAGCCTGGACACATCCCACGGTAGCATGGAGGAGAGAGCCTTGACACATCCCACAGTAGCATGGAGGAGAGAGCCTGGACACAGCCCACAGTAGCATGGAGGAGAGAGCCTGGACACAGCCCACGGTAGCATGGAGGAGAGAGCCTGGACACAGCCCACGGTAGCATGGAGGAGAGAGCCTGGACACAGCCCACGGCAGCATGGAGGAGAGAGCCTGGACACATCCCACGGTAGCATGGAGGAGAGCCTGGACACATCCCACGGTAGCATGGAGGAGAGAGCCTGGACACATCCCACGGTAGCATGGAGGAGAGAGCCTGGACACATCCCACGGTAGATGGAGGCGAGAGCCTGGACACATCCCACGGTAGATGGAGGCGAGAGCCTGGACACATCCCACGGTAGATGGAGGCGAGAGCCTGGACACATCCCACGGTAGATGGAGGCGAGAGCCTGGACACATCCCACGGTAGCATGGAGGAGAGAGCCTGGACACATCCCACGGTAGCATGGAGGAGAGAGCCTGGACACATCCCACGGTAGCATGGAGGAGAGAGCCTGGACACATCCCACGGTAGCATGGAGGAGAGAGCCTGGACACAGCCCACGGTAGCATGGAGGAGATAGCCTGGACACAGCCCACGGTAGCATGGAGGAGAGCCTGGACACAACCCACGGTAGCATGGAGGAGAGAGCCTGGACACAGCCCACGGTAGCATGGAGGAGAGAGCCTGGACACATCCCACGGTAGCATGGAGGAGAGAGCCTGGACACTTCCCACGGTAGCATGGAGGAGAGAGCCTTGACACATCCCACGGTAGCATGGAGGAGAGAGCCTTGACACATCCCACGGTAGCATGGAGGAGAGAGCCTGGACACATCCCACGGTAGCATGGAGGAGAGCCTGGACACATCCCACGGTAGCATGGAGGAGAGAGCCTGGACACATCCCACGGTAGCATGGAGGAGAGAGCCTTGACACATCCCACTGTAGCATGGAGGAGAGAGCCTTGACACATCCCACGGTAGCATGGAGGAGAGAGCCTGCACACATCCCACGGTAGCATGGAGGAGAGAGCCTGGACACATCCCACGGTAGCATGGAGGAGAGAGCCTGGACACAGCCCACGGTAGCATGGAGGAGAGAGCCTGGACACAGCCCACGGTAGCATGGAGGAGAGAGCCTGGACACATCCCACGGTAGCATGGAGGAGAGAGCCTGGACACATCCCACGGTAGCATGGAGGAGAGCCTGGACACATCCCACGGTAGCATGGAGGAGAGAGCCTTGACACATCCCACTGTAGCATGGAGGAGAGAGCCTTGACACATCCCACGGTAGCATGGAGGAGAGAGCCTGCACACATCCCACGGTAGCATGGAGGAGAGAGCCTGGACACATCCCACAGTAGCATGGAGGAGAGAGCCTGGACACAGCCCACGGTAGCATGGAGGAGAGAGCCTGGACACATCCCACGGCTGGATCCGATAGACGGAAAATAGAGGGGAGGGAAGAGGTTTAACTGGCCAAAGAGGTCAGCATGAAGGAGAGAAACAGTGAAGAGGCCAGAAAAGAACGAGTGAAAGGAGGAGTTTGGAGATGCTATAAAATATTAATAACAGGCAACCAACATGCTCAATTTAAACCTAAACCTAGTCTCAAACTGTTTTTGTCTTAGGACGTGCATGAATTATTTCTAGCAATACCGGCTACAACGCCTGGACAAGTTTGCGTAAGAGTACGCTTAACAAATGTAATCAATCAGAAAGTTGTATTTGTTTATGCACAAGAGAAAGAGTAGAACGGAAACCGAAGGGGGAAAAAAACAAAGAAAATGGACCAACAAAAGAAGATATGGGTATGAAGAGAAAATGCAAAACAAGAAAAGGACGGGAGAAGAATGAAGACAAAACAAAAAAAAAAGTTGAAATAAAGGGCAAGAAAATAAGAGAGAGGAGCATGATGAAGTTAAGAGCTAGAGGGCCGGGTAGAGTACAGAACGAACGTAGGAATGATTAACCAGCTCGGTTATCCATACCAACAGGGAGTAGTTTAGATACAAACTGGACATACGGTTGTGAAAATTGTGCCCTGAAAACAGCCGTGGGCCACAATGCAGAAACACAGTTAAAGCTTAACGAGAGAGCTGCACAAACACACTTTGCACCAGTGAAACTAGACACAAGATCGGAGTGAGAGGCTAGGCCGGGCGGTGCTACTCTGCACATCATGGAAAACAACAGTTTATCATGGCGGGGGAGGAAGTGGCAGACTGCGGGAAGAGGGCAGGGAGGGAGGAGGTTGTTCGTAAAAGACGGAGACAGAAAGAGGAGACCGTGAGAAGAAAAGGCGGACAGAGACAGGCGAATGATGCGCGAGCGGGGACTGGCGATAGATATCAGGGCGACAGGAGGGAGAGGGCGCGAGGGAAGGGAGGGGGGTCACGAGAGCTTTCTGTGCCGGGGAGGAAGAGGAGATAAAGGGAGAGGGAGGAGATACGACAGAAAGCAGCAGGGGGAGGGAATGGGATGGAGAGATGTGGGAGGGAAGACAAAGAAGGAAGGACGGTGGAGGGAGGGGTAGAGAGGGAAGCAAAGAAATGTGGCTGGCGAGAGGGGGAGGGGAAAAGAGATAAGAAGGAGCTAAAGTGTGTGCTCCTCCTGCAGAGAGGAAGGAAGGGCAGGCCGGAAAGAGGGGGAACACGGCAGAAGGAAGAGTGCAGGGGGGAGAGAGAGATTGATTAATCACGTCCTTCGTGCGCGCGGCGCTACCGCCTCCTGGACTTCCAGATGCAGAGAGAGAGAGAAATATCCGAGGCAGTGGAAATATCTACTATCCGACCATCTATCTGGAAATGTAGTGTCAGACCAGCCACCCCTCTCCTCGCACATACCGCCGGCCAACATACCATTTAATCAATAGCCTATAATAACACGGCAAAAGTATACAAATATTATAAAATGTGTTTGTAAGGGTGGCGTCAGGAGGTGTGATAAGGTATTCAAGTATTTGGGTGTTTTTCATTCGTTTGGATGGTAATGGGTGCCTTATTGTATTTCTATTTTTCCGTAGATCTTCCGAAGGGTGTTTTTGTGAGTTCCCGGAAGCACGTCTATCTGTGTCGGATCAGCGGGCGTGGTTGTCCCAGACTCGTGCTCTCACAAATGCTCTCCCTTCCGTGGTATCAGGACCGGACAGGCCGTTTATTCCAATGGGCATTTAGTCGGTGGGCTGGAGCCTTGAAGGCCAGTTCTGAAAGGTGCCCCTGCCAGTTGACCCCAGCTCCCCAAGGTTAATTGCAGCTGGCACGGGAGGCTTCAGGAGAGACAGAAATATGAAATACCAGCATTTCTAAAGCCACAGCTAGCTCCGGAGAGGTGTCCCGGCGCTGGGGGCCGTCGGGAAGATTAAGCGAACTATTGCCCAGAGTCACATGGTGCTGGGCTAACCTGCCGCCGGCCCCAGGGATCAAACCGTGAACCCCGTGGTCCAGAGTCAGGCACCCTGGCCGCTGCGCCACACCTCTTCCAGAAAGAGAGAGAATAAGGGAGGGGATGGTGAAGAGAAAGCGACCAGGGAAAGAGGAAAGAAGAGTGAGAGAGAATGGATGGATTGAAAGATAGATTGCACGAGAAGACCGAGAGAGCGGGCCTGGTTTGAGCATTTTTGCCAGGCCTACCTTTAGTTCCCCAGTCTGACCCTACGTGAGAGGTGGTTGTTGCTTCTAGGCGTTTCCGCCAGTAGACCTTTTAGGTCGAACCCTACCAGACAGCAATGTCTGTGTGGTTGCAAAGACATCCTAGGGATATGCTGAAAGCTCACATAGGAATGCATTCCTCCCATTACTTACCATTGGCTTTGGGCTTTGTCACTCACTTTTTCTTGTTTTCTATTTTCTGGCCCGTCCAGCATGCCTTGTCCCTCCTGTGGAGCATAGCCTGTTTACCACCTCTGATTGGCTCCTTCTATCCTTGCACAAGTGCTCGCTTTGTTTGTGAACTCTTTATTCCTATTTCATAAAGCACTTCATATGAGTGCGTATGTTTTCCAGCTGTCTTACTGGTGTGCTTCTCTGCCCACCTCTTGTGTTCCACGTTGTTCTATTGCCTGCATGCTTCTCTCCCCCCACCTAGCGCTCCAGGTTGTTCTCGCTTGCCATGTCCTCTCCCCCCACCCAGCGCTCCACGTTGTTCTCGCATGCCATGTCCTCCCCCCACCCAGCGCTCCACGTTGTTCTCGCATGCCATGTCCTCTCCCCCACCCAGCGCTCCACGTTGTTCTCGCGTGCCATGTCCTCTCCCCCACCCAGCGCTCCACGTTGTTCTCGCGTGCCATGTCCTCTCCCCCCACCCAGCGCTCCACGTTGTTCTCGCGTGCCATGTCCTCTCCCCCCACCCAGCGCTCCACGTTGTTCTCGCGTGCCATGTCCTCTCCCCCACCCAGCGCTCCGCGTTGTTCTTACATGCCATGTCCTCTCCCCCCCACCCAGCGCTCCGCGTTGTTCTCGCATGCCATGTCCTCTTCCCCCCCACCCAGCGCTCCGCGTTGTTCTCGCGTGCCATGTCCTCTTCCCCCACCCAGGGCTCCACGTTGTCCTCTTCTCCATGTTCCCTCTCACTCTTGCCCTTCTCCCACCAACTCCCCTCTGTGTTGCTTTATCTCAGTCTGCTCAATTGTTCTTTTTTTCCTTTTAAAGTGCTTGTGCTCAAAAATAGAAAAAAAAAAATGCTTTGCCTTATTTCGTAGACATGCACATGTATGTTGACGTGTGGCTGCCAAATGGCGACTGCATCATGGCGCTTTTATTTACCAATCCATCGTGGAAAAAGAAAAACATGGCCGCCTTATTTTGTGCGCCCATGTTGGCGGATGCCTATAAAATGACACAATGGCCACATGATACGGCTTTTCTCAACAACAACAAAAAAATTATATGTCATGCTGCATAGCAGCCATGCTGCTGTACAGCAAAGCTAAACAGTATGTCTCATTGGCAAGTCCTATCAGCTTTGCTAATGCTGGTTTGAATATGGAGATACAAAAGGGGATGATGGACGGAACGTTTGAGCCAATCAAACACTCACCCCCAGTCAACTGATCTGGGTTTAATCCATCATCATTCTTTAGCTCACTCCACCACCCCAGTTCAGACATGGCCATATGCAAATCAGTCTGACCCTGTGCCTCATGGGAACAGTCCAGCCCGAACTGCCAAGCCATGTCTTCCCTGGACCGGAAACAAGCATCCTAGGACCGGTTTCTGGCATTTCAGCCGTCATCAGCCAGGCTTGCTTGAATCCAGTTGGCAGTTCGGGCTGGACTGTTCCCATGAGGCACAGGGTCAGACTGATTTGCATATGGCCATGTCTGAACTGGGGTGGTGGAGTGAGCTAAAGAATGGTGATGGATTAAACCCAGATCAGTTGACTGGGGGTGAGTGTTTGATTGGCTCAAACGTTCCGTCCATCATCCCCTTTTGTATCGCTTTGTTCGCCCTAAGTTGGCGGGGGTATGCCCAGACGTGGGTCCCTTGCTCACTTTGCCACTGGATTCAAGCAAGCCTGGCTGATGACGGCTGGAATGCCAGAAACCGGTCCTAGGATGCTTGTTTCCGGTCCAGGGAAGACATGGCTTGGCAGTTCGGGCTGGACTGTTCCCATGAGGCACAGGGTCAGACTGATTTGCATATGGCCATGTCTGAACTGGGGTGGTGGAGTGAGCTAAAGAATGGTGATGGATTAAACCCAGATCAGTTGACTGGGGGTGAGTGTTTGATTGGCTCAAACGTTCCGTCCATCATCCCCTTTTGTATCGGTTTGAATATGGAGACAATATGTGTGATCTTGGTATATCCTGGGAGTACTCCTACTACTCCTCTTTAGGGTTTTGCTCTAGAGTTAATAAAAATCGCAAAGCACCGTGGAGTTTTGTGCAACTCTCTTAGGCTTTTATAACGCAAGTCAAGGCTAGGCTTTGTGTCTTTTTATTGCATGCAAACATCAGCGCAAAACCTTAGTAAATAACCCCATCCGTTTATTACGGTTTCAAACAAAACAGAGTAAGCACATTTCTGTATTTTGATTTAACTCCTCTGCTTTCTCTGAATCTGGTGGCCTCGCCCTTTGCAGGTAGCAACTTTTTCAGTTTTTAAAGCTGTTTTTGCAACTTGGTTAATTTGCTTTTTCAAGTTCAGTCAGAACTCTTACGCCTCGAGAGCAGCATCTCCATATAGATTTCTGTGATCATAATCCAGAACGATACAGCTTTCAATAAAGCAGGGAACACATCTGCATTAGAGTGAAATACATGATCACTTACGAATTTTCAAACACAAGTAGCAAGAAATTCCCACTACATTAAAAAGGCCCAAACAGTACAGCATTTAGACGATGCTGAAGATGCTGCTACTGGTGGCTGCGTAATTTTGTAGGTGGGTGTATGCGTGATAACATGTGGGCTCATGCATCACCACACGCACGTGTATCACCATGGATGTACGTACCCACGAAATTATGCTGGTGACATTTTTTTATTTTTTTTACCAAATTTGAGATGGATCAGTAAATAAAAAGTAAAATAAGTAAAGTTGAAGTAACACGAAAGCGCGGTTTTTGGGGTGGGGGCCAGTAGCACTTTGCTGCCTGGCCCTAAAAAAAAAGAAACTATGCCATAAGGGGGAGAGCAACACAGATGAGGGGAGTGGTCAGGGGGAGAAGCGCACAAGAGAGATAGCAACGATGAGTCTGGGGGGAGGAAGCACTATAACTGTTAAAAGCAAAATGACAATTATGAACATTACCTGCGCCATCTTGTCTGGTGAAATTCTATGTGCACATAAGTTACAGTCATTTCAATCTATCACAGCCATTTTGTACTCTGTTGGTCACCTTTGTTTCACCCTGCCCTTACTAGCATCCCTCTGACCCTCTGACCGACCTGGTATGTGTGCTGGGGGCTATAAACTCTATTGCCACAACAAACCTCAGCGCCACTTGCTGCCACAAACTCGTTTTTCCTCTCATCCCTGTTTTCAGACAAGCTTTTGGACGCTCTGCCCTTCACTACACCTAGTTACACAAACAGGCTCCAAACACCAAAGAGACTCTTACAAAATGATTTATTGCACTGCAAACAGCAAGACTTGTTATTACCAACAATGGGACCTGTTTTTATCAACAGAACGGACTCTTAGATCTGACCGGTCTCACTCGTTTTTAGACCCTGAAGCAAGGTCCAGCTGCAATTAAATTGTCTGTTTTTGACCTGGGCGGGAGGACAGTTAATGTTGGGCTTGTGTAACCATGTTGATGAAACAATGTCGGGCTTGTGTGACAACCTGCCCGGGGCGGAGACTCCAAGCTTGTAACCATGATAAATGAAACAAATACATTGTGTAAAACCTGTATAAAAGGAAGAGCCAAAAGCATTGCCAGCAGAACACCTCCCTGAAGACATCCTGGTGTCAGCAGTTGACGTGGTCTCCTCATGAGAAATAAACCATTTTCTTCTCTTCCAGTTTCCAGCGCTTGCCTCCTTATTTTGATAGCGAACCCAAAGTGAATTAGAGGTGGAACCCTGCACCGGGCAGCATTGAGGGTCTTAGAAGACTCGCTGCCTTTCACATAGCGAGAGAGCTGGTAAACACATGCACTCTCTTGGAGTGAATAATCAAAAAGAAAAACAGAAGTTTCCTAAAAGTGAGCAGTGGGATTCTACAAATCAACCAGTCAAAAGGATTGTAAAGAGGCTATGCACCAGGGGAGAGACAAAGGCTAAAAGATGAAGGCACACCATCAAAGAAGAAGCAACCAAATGAGACTGACAAAACCAACCAATGATTAGGAATAGACGGGTGGTAAGCCTACTGTAAGTTCACAATAGGTCTTTTGCATCCAGACAGCATGCACTGTCTGGTAGGCGAGAACCTAAAAAGGGTACAAACACAAAGGCAACAGTGGAGGGTAAGGTTGTGCATCTAGTGTCCTGTAGGAGTACGATTCATATTTGGTCATTATAACTCAATGCTTATACTACAAATGGTGACAGGGGACCTCTGGAATTGTGAATGCTGAGGATCAGGAAATAAACAGTAAGGTAACATTTTATTCTCGAGATATAAAATAAAATCTCATTTTCTTCACTCCAAAAGTAAAACCCAGAATGACAAAGCCAACAGGTCTGACCTAGTCTTAGGTTTTTTTTAGTTTTTTTTTTAATAAACACGTCTTGCTTTGTGTGTTTAGTGCAGCCAGATACGTAGAAATCTGTAAACATTACAATTTGAATCACTTGCTAAGTGCATTCAGAAAGATGTAAAGAGATGAAGGGGTGTTGCATCTGAGGACTTCTTGCTGTGTGGAACTTAATCATGGCACTGTATCAAGTGCTAAATGCAAAATGCCGGACATACATGCTGGAGAGAATGATACATCTGAGGAATACTAAACGTTAACTGACTGGATTTCCAGTCCTTTGGCCTTGAAAACATCCCGAGAACCCCTGCTTATTATTTTGCCTTGCATAATTCTAAGGGAGCAAATTTTCCCTAGGGACAGAACTAAAAGTAAGGGAACTATAGTTGAATAATTTCTGTTGTGTTAGGAGTAGAGCTGTTTAAAGCACACTTTACCTGCAGCGCCAACCCAAAGTTTTAGGCAATGACAAATTTGCCGCCCACTACTTGCCTCCCCACCACTCGGGCTGTAGTACCCAACATTGTACTGCTCCTAAATTCTCCTTTCTCACAATCAAGGAATCTGTGTACTGTCTTTTTACATTGACTAATCGCATCGTTCAAATATCATGAATGCATCATCAATTAAAAGTCAAGATCAAGATGAAACTGAAAAGCACAATTTGAAGAGTCAAAAGGACCAACTAATTGCTGCCGCTTTGGCCACGATTGTCAGGTATGCGAGACCCCTGGGCAATTGGATATGTACTACCGAACCCCCTCCTGCAATACTGCACCTGTTGTTTTTTAGCTGCGACATGGAATGACAATGACGCCAAACCGCGCGGGGATCTTATGATTATCTCCACCGTCCACCAAGGACTAGATATAGATCAAGACTCTGTTCACTTTAATTAAAAACCCAGGTCTCCAGGTAACACACCACGCCATCTGCCGCACTCTTCTTTCCCTTAAAGTACCTGTTACCAAGGTTTCAAAACACAAACTAACAATGGGGGCTTCCGGTGGGTCTTGAACGGAAGTGGAAATTTGCACATTATTAGCATAAACCAAGTGCGTGATGTGTTATATTAAAAATAGATCAAACAACAGCTTAAATGGAGTAGGTGAAAGAACTCTTTGCTATCATGCCACACTCTAGACTGCCCTGGAAAATCAAATAGAGATATCCCGAACATAAGCTTTCCATGCACTGAGCTGCTCGTCTTCAGTCTGAACAAGATTTGAAACAGGATTCCGAAAAAGTGCAGCGAACAAAGGATTATTCCGGTTAAAATTATTTCGTCGGCCCAGACACGTCTCTCGTTCTCAACAGGTTTCTCTTTATGAAGGGATTTAGGGTACATGTAACAATTTTAGGGCGATTAGGGCAAAATATTCATTTTAATGCGATATGTAGTCAAAATGAGCTATCCTTGATCCTTTCACTATCTCCCTGGTGCTGAGTTGAAGAAAACAAACGTGACCTAACTTAGAACTCAGTGATCAAGTAAGTCTTCCAGCCAAAAGAGCGAAAACAGCTGACGGGATAACACCCATACTCACTCCAACTATCTCAGGGAAAGTTTAAATACCTTGGAAGGGAGTTCTTCCAGAGCAGGGCTAAAGGCAGAGCCACAATGGAAACACTACAGTTTCCAAATTGTCAAGAAACCTTCCAATTTCTCAAGAGCCCACCCAAGCCTGCAGAGTACCATTGAAACCTTTGTGGAACTGTGGCACACGCAACCAATAATCGCCATTGTTTTTGGTTTTAAAACAGTAACCTGTAAAGATTAAGGGCCTGAATTAGATTTCGGCGGATGGGTTACTCAGTAACAGACGTGCCATTGGATATAATGCACTTGTAATATGGCGGACGGGATATCCGTCACGTTTATGATGGGGTAACCCATCCGCCGAACTCTAAATTAGGCCCTAAGATTGTTGTGCGCTGATTCGCAGCACAACTGATGCACCATTACTTTGCTAACCTAACTATTCAAACCTTGTTAGGATGGTTGAAATTGTCAATTTTCCTAAAGTAACTGTTGAGCACTCCAGTGGATGTTATTTTGGCTTTATTATTGGCCGCTTACTAGTCACTAACACTGAGGTACACATTCAGTGTCATAAGAGATACAAATGTGTACCGACAAGGCACACAAAATAACCTATTTTGCGCCACAAATAAAAAACAAGCTATGCATATAGCGCCTTGCTCCTGCTGAATAAATTTGGTGTGGCGTTTTAAAAAATGTAAATCCAAATTAGATCGGTAAATAAAAAAAATGCAATAAATTGTGTGAAAGTGTTTTTTTAAAACGTAGCGCAAAACTGATTAAAAAAAATGTGAAACAGACAAGTTGGGGAGAGCAGCACACAGGCAGGAGACAGCAACACAAGTGTGGGTGTGGGAAAGAAGCACATGGGTGAGAGAGCAATGTAGGGATGTGGGGAGGGTGGGAACACACATGCACTCTCATAGAGTGCTTATGCAAAAAGAAAAAAGTAGCTCCCTAAAAGCGAGTAGAGGAAGCATATTAGCCAACCAATCAAAAAAATGGTACAAAGGCTATGCTCAACGAATCAACGCAAGATGGGCATGCCGAAACAATGAAAGCCATTGAATAGAGAGCAGGCAAATGAGAGTGACAGTAAAGTCAGTCAATGGTAAGCAACGGCGGGCTGTTATATGTTCTTGGTATGCCCACAATAAGTCTTTTGCTTGGGCTGTCTAGTGGGCTTGACCTAAAAATGCAGGAAAGCTGCTTTTCGTTACTATAGGATTGCGGCATAGCCTCTTCCATCTCTGAATGACTGATGCTTGTATCATTTTACTAATGAAAGATTCCTGCATTCCTTCTACAATTAATGGAACTGAAATATCTCTGCGTGTTATTGCGATTATAAATTACATGTCGATGAAAGGTCAACTAAAACAAGCAACTCGTACAATATATTCCTGGAATAATATCCTGCAAGCAAAGCTGAAATAAAATATGTAAAAGGTCATTACTAGAGGCGATGTGGCTAAAACGAGTAAATTATAAAATGTGCAATTAAGCTACGAAACTGGGGAACCAACTCAGGTCCAAGAGGTCCTCACGACAAAAGACCAATGCCAACCTGCTTCCAACTCCAAAAGATCTAAGCAAACCTGAGCCCTTATATAAAAGGTTTCTGTGTCCATCTCACGAAACCTGAACCATGAGTGATCCCACCTCTGAATGATCCCTGCAAACATGGCCACTTTTCTAAATGATACATTTTCTAAAATATTTACTCACACCTAGTCCTTTCTCTGAAAGAGCTTTACAAGCCTACTGCAGTGTGTGAAAGTTAAATGTATGCCTGCTACCATTTCTAAGAGACCTGCTCCTCACAGCTTTCTTCACTGGAAGATGTTGCATATCTGATCCATTTCTAAAAGATCCAGATTCTTATCCAGAAATCAGCTCTATTCACGATTCTCTGAAGGTCTATACACCCCTGCTCCCATCACTCAAAGTGGGATGCACACCTGCTCGCATCTTGGAGAAGTCTTTACAAAGCTGCAATCATCAATGAAAGATATCGCCATGCTTAAAGGACCTCTTTTCACATCACTGTATGGTCTCATTTCTATTGAAGACCACAATACAGCTTCCCCATCTATCTCCTACAGAGATCTGCATGTATGACCCCTTCTGTAGAAGCCCAAACACGAATAAGAGAGGCAATTTGTGGGAGGTGGGGGCTGAAATTCTTAGCACCAGGGTCCAGATAATGGAACGCCACTTTACTCTCAATCTGACCAGAAATAAACTGCACAAAATTTAGAAGAATCTGCATATATATCTTTTCAGAAGAAACAACTAGTAATCCTCACAAGTTATTGTCAATAAGGATCAGAACCACAGAATAAGAAAAGCTCAAGGACAAGTTCAAATGGACACACAATGAAATTTTTGCTGCATCTTGGAAATAATTCTACATGCTAGCATCCATGTATAAGTGTCTGTACCTTTTCGGAAAGAGGTCAGCATAATATCTCCCTTCGCAGAAATATTGCTGAAGACTCAACCTATATCACCATTAAACTTATTTAAATAGCGCTATATGGTTGGGCCTGAAGGGATAAAGAGAAGAATAGGGAGGAAACCCGCTGAATCAGGAGCATGGCTTGGAATGGCCAAACAAACTATCCAATCATGAGGAGGGGATGGCCAACGCCTACAGCAGTGTTGTATGCAATCCTGTCTGTGACAGGCAGCTGAAACTGTCTGTAGGAAGACCAGAAAAACTACTAGCAAAGATATACATACAATGATTACATATGACTGAATAACATGTGAAAGGAAGGGTGCGTGTTTTGGAAGACCAATAGGGAAAATTTCAATAGTAAAAATGGGATGGCTGTAGAAATTCAGCCAAAGAAAATTGAATAACAGCTTGATTCTTTTTAATGTTTTAAGGCTGAAAGCAGTGTTGGATTTAGGGCATTGTAAACAGTGACACTGCATCGAGTGCAAAGCATGGGGTTGGGAGCTGGGGCAATTTGTACCCTGAGAAGGACAGCGCAGACAGATCAGCCATGACAGACAAGATAGGAGCAGCCTGTAGAGATCTTGGTGCATCCAGTAATTTTCAGGGGATAATAATAATGGCAAGTTAACTCTAGCAGTTAATGCACTTGCTGGAGAGATCTGTGTTTCATTTAGCCACAGTTTGGAGTCATCATAATGTAGTGTCTTGTGGTTTGTTGCCTGCCTTGTTATGTTGGCCTAGGCCTAGCTGCCATGCTGCTTTTCTTTGCGCACGTTACACTGAGCCAGGGCTCCCTCGCCCTTTGCTCTTGCCAAGTTCCTTTGCGCTGTCTGCATTTTCTGTCTTTCACCTTTTCTCTTGTTCGATTTGGGCTCAGACTGCACAACATGTACAAGGTCGCATAACAATGTATTTTGGTTCTTCCTGATATGGCCAGTCTCGCGCACCCAGACATAACATTAGGCGCAAATGCCATGAAACTTTGTGTGCCTTTAATACTGCAGTTTTTACTGGCGCTTGACGGACTTGGAGAAATCCTTTTCAGTGAGAAGAGCTATGATGTCCTGCTGATGTAATTCTGCATCTAGAGACTGAGGTATGGGGGTTCGCTAGTCAAAGCCCAGAGGTCTTCTATTTTTATAATAAACTATCTTACTGCACGGGGAGGGTGGTAATGTTATTTAGACATTTATCCACTGAGTTATGAAATGCTTTCCCCGTTTGTATTCTATGGAATTGTAACCATGCTGCTTATATTATTCATATGCATTATGCTATTAGTACTGACACGTGTACTGTACATTAGAGCACGTAAGTTGGAATAAACATTTTAACCTATCCAGTGTCTCTTCCTACGCACCTTGTGGACAAGTACGAGTGAGTGACGAAAGAGTGTTCTTGCTTCTGCGAGTCCTGAGATAAAGATACCGTGTTCTGGGTTGTCCAATCATTGGTACTTGGGTGCTAATGGGATGCTAAGCTAGTTGGGTTGGGGTTTTTGGGTGCTACGGTATATGGTAGGCAAACCACTGTATTCCGGGGTCCCATTATCCTGTGCATAGCTCTGTGTATGTGCAGAAACCTTATGACATGGCGCGACCACCGTGGGGCTGCTTATCTGCGAGACGCTTGAGTAGTACTTGTGCTTGTCCACAAAACCCTCACGTACGCTTCCGGAGGCGTAAGTGACGGTGATACCTCCTATATTGAACGTTTTATAGGTTCTTTCAAGCTTGAAATTATTAAAAAAGGTTACATAAATAACCCATTTTGTGCTCCCTGTTAGGTTGTCGAATACAATTGTTTAGTTATGGCTGGTGTGGCGATAGCTGCACATAGCCGAGGACCAATCCGAGAACACCTAGGTGTATACGGAGTGCCCGATGCTGGGGTCGAGTTGGTCTTTGTGGTTCAAGCCGATCCGGCTTATCACTTTGAAGTGTTTTACACTTGGATCACTTTTGAAGCGGTGGATGCAGGTGATAAGCTGTTTCATGAATATAAACCCACCGCTATTCCTGCTGCCTATCGACCCTATACTAATCTTGAAGTGCCTCTCACGGCTTGGCAGCACCGTGTTTGGTTTAATGGCGCCCTCCCACAACCAACTACCGCAGTTCGTTTAGGCCCCTTATCCATTGAGGGGGCCACTTGGCCTGTATTGGCCGGGTATACCCCGCATCCAAATTATCTGGCATTACCGATTGCGGAACTGCGCACTATGCATACCGAACTGGTGCGAGTGCATCGAGCCTTAGTGACATACGTTACAGGTAGCCTACATGGAGCTGCCCCTGTAGTCGCTGGCCAACCAGCTGTTGCAGCTGGAGTGACCATAAGTCCTGTCATGGTAAATTCTGTGATGGGCAAACGTCCACAAAATAAGGACGATTATCCTTACTGGCTTGCAGAAAAGTTCGATCAGATAGAAGCGGTGTTTCCACATACATCCCCGGTGGATAAACACCGCATCCTTACGATAAGTTTGCCAAAAGACTTAATCCCCGATTTGACATCATGTGAAAACTGGGGTAAGGTATTCGCAGCAGTTTATTCAAAATGTTTTGGTACTCCTTCCATGACGGTTCTACCCTCTGTAATTAAAAAAGTACAGGACGAACATGGCCCTGAAGCGGCTGTGGAATTAGGGATGAGACTAGTGGGAGTGTTTGATGTAGTAGCTGAACTGATCCTTGGAAATGTCAAGGGCGATGCAATGAACTTTCAAGTAGCGAATGCTTTGGCTTTGGTCCCAGAGTTGGACAGGCCTCGCGAATTACCGAAAATTATTGCCCGGGCTTATAAAACAATTGGAAGAAACAGCCTAGGCAACAAGCCTTTTGTAAAAATGCAAACTCAATCGCAAACACAAGTTACACAAACAAAAAGTACATCTGAGAAAGATGATAGACCAGTCTTCACTAAAAAAAGTTGGAGACAGAAAAAACAGGGTAAGCAACAAAAGAAGCCGGGGTCGAGAGGCGCTTCCCCAGTTTCGGTTTCTTCTGAACGTACTTATGATTTACGTGATAGGTCGAGAATTAAATCACCAGAAAGGTTTCAGAGCTCTGATACGCGTTCTCCTCGTTCTTCACAGGCCCAGACGTCGTCACAGGCTGGTGGAGGAGGACGGCAAGATAGAGGAAGGGGCCGAGAGGCTCCCCAGGAGCGAGACCAACCTCGACAACAAGTCAGAGGGAAAGCAGAAGACTTTCACCTTCCTCGACCACAATTTCAAAAGAAAAAAGTTGCCGCTGTAACAGCGAAATATGCCACAGACCGTGAGAACGAGACTCCAGAATTGGACGTGGGCAGTGACCCTCCTAGACAGCGCCGCGGAAGTTACCATAGTGCGGGAGGCGCTACGTCCTCATATGGAGGCGACAGCAACTGAAACATTCGTTACTGTAGAGACAGCTGACACGAGAGTGGCACCCCCTGACAGACTTTACAACATAGTCATCCAAATTGAAGGTGACATACCGCGTGAAATAAAAGGGATTTTTGGGAAAATCTAACCTCTTCATATGACATTTTGTTAGCAGAGGTGGATTGGCCACCCCCATTCGTTTTAGCTGCACATAAAGGAGAGGAGGTAATCCTTCCAAGCTTTTCACGGCATGTCCCAAAAGACAAAGCTGAAGCACTTGCAGCTGAGTGGGCTGTGTACCTGGCACCAGCGTTATACCGCAACCATGTGGGATGGGATGAAGAATCACCTCCTCATGCAATACCTTTGCGGTCACTACCGCAGCCACAACCCCAATATCCCATCAAACGGCAGGCAAAAGGCCCCGTCTCCGAAATTCTGACACAGTTGGAATATCAGGGAGTAATCGAACCATGCGTATCACCTATGAACAATCCCCTTTTCGTGGTTTCTAAACCCGATGGATCGTACCGCTTAGTTTTGGATTACCGGCATTTAAATTCCCATTGTCGGAACTTTGCGGTACAGAATACACATAGTTCTGCGCTTGTAGACAGTCTTGTTCGTAAAAAATATAAAACGACACTTGACCTTTCAAACGGTTTCTACACGCACAACCTAGCCCCGGAGAGTGGTCAATGGACCGCATTCACTTCCGGTGGTAAATTATTCCAGTTCCGGCGTTTACCCATGGGCTACAAAAATAGTCCGGGTATATTCGCCGCCCGTGTTGTTTCTTTGTTAAATGACATTGATCAAGACGCATGTTCGTACGTAGATGACATCTATCTGACAGATGACGAATTATTTCCGCATCTGTCCCGTGTGGACCGCATTATTCTTGAATTTGCGGAGCAGGGTTACAAATTTAACTTTGCTAAGTCACACATTGCTGAATTTACCGTTCTGTTCTTGGGCTATGAGCTCAACAACGAAGGTAAGGGCTTAGCCCCCCATTTCTTGGAAAAATGTGCACATTTGTGCCCCCCAAATACTCTGAAGAAACTTCAGTCTTTGCTGGGTTTTCTGAATTTCGGGCGTACTTACATTCCCGAATATGCCCAGCGTATCAAGCCTTTGTATGCTTTGATACAACCTACTTATTCAAGGTCTTGCTGGCTGCCTGAGCATACCTCAATTCTGCAGTCTTTGCAGACAGACCTATTGGAGTCTAAATATCTTTTGACTCGTGATAACCACACAAACCTGGTGATTAGAATAATTCCGGGGGCGGTGGGATTCACATACTTAACCTTTAATGAAGGTGATACAGTACCCATCGCATACAAGTCACATCTGTACACTTCCGCTGAATTGCGCTTTACATCTGTCGAAAAAGTTCTAACTGCAGTGCAAATGGCGATTCTAAAAGAACGCGCACTGGCACAGGGAAAGCGGATTCTAGTGGTAACACCCTGTCCTGCCCTAGAGGCAGTAACAAAGGCAAGTGTACCGAACTCAAAAGCAATGCATCCCCGTTGGATACAATGGGCTACATCCTTGACGTCTTCGGACGTCACTTTTGTTTTTGATTCTTCTCTTCAGACTCAGGAGTTTTTGCAGTATGAATTCGTTCATCCTCCTCCTTTGTTTTTACTACCGCTTGAGGATTACAAATGTGTGATCTACACCGATGGTTCGGCGCAACCGGCCACTGGGTCCAAGCACGCTTATTCAGCTGCATGTGCTATTGTTGCGGGTTCCTTTGTAAGTGGAAAGTTCAAATCCTCTGCAGTGCATACTCGCACACTTGGAGATAGTACCGCACAATTGGCCGAGCTGCATGCATTGCTACTTGCGCTTGAGTTCGCTTCTCAGGATGAGACCACTCTTATTGTATGTGATTCCTACTACTGTGTACAATCTTACAATGACAATCTGTTTTTCTGGTCGAAAAATGACTACAAGGACGCAAAAGGGAGCACAATTAAGCATAAAATGCTTTGGGTTCGAGTGGCAGAATTGCAACAACGTCTGCCCCTCACACAGGTGGTTCACACCTTAGGCCATCAGCGGGTGGGCGCACACGCTATTGGTAACGATCTGGCAGATGAAGCTGCCCGTTCAGCAGTAGTCACGTGTTCAGTAGCAGCGGTTACCAGGTCCATGTCTAAAATAGACTCTGTTATTCTAGCAGCTATTGCTGCAACCAAGGAAGGTGATAATTACCCTACAGGTTTCCCTTCCAAGTATTCTTACAAATTAAGTCCCGATCAGGTTCCTTATGTAACAATACCTGACGTTGGAGATCGGCTGATCCCCAACGCGGACCGCAGGAGTGCCTTGATATCAGCTGCACACGAAGGCATGGCTTCGGCTCATGCAGGTGTGTCAGCTACAGTTTCCATCTTGCAGCAGCGTTATTGGTGGCGTGGATTGTATAAAGACACCCGTGCTTTTGTGCTTTCTTGCGATGTTTGTCAACAGATTAAGCCTTCCACGGTAACACGCCCACCACAGACCCCGCTCTGCATTGCTAACAGACCCTTTGGGTGTGTTTACTTGGATCACTGCGGTCCATTCTCATCAGACACTGCCTATAAATACATCTTAGTAGCAGTGGACTCGTGCACACGGTTCCTCTGGGTCTGGCCACAACGTAGTGCTGACGCTCGAAATGTAATCAGGGATTTGCGTGTCTTTGTGGGAATTTTCGCATGCGGCACCTTCCATTCGGACCAAGGTCCAGCGTTTGCCTCTAGGGCTTACAAGGACGCAATGGCTTCGCTTGGGGTGCGGGTGAAATTTTCGTCTCCGTATAGGCCTGAGGGCAACTCTATCGTTGAACGAATGAACCGTGACTTAAAGCAATCCTTAACAGCTAGAGTTATAGGTACTGGCAGGAACTGGCTGGCCCACTTGTATACCGTTCAACGTGCACTTAATAATCTCCCTAGAAGACCTCTGGGTGGGCGGACCCCATACGAAATGCTCTTTGGCATAAGAATGTTTGTGCCTGACCTTGAGGGTCCAGACATCGCGGCGCAATCCGCCAAGTTTGATGTAGATAACCATTCTGCTATGTTACAGGACTTACAAGAAGCCCGAGACAAACTTGCAACTACACATTTGCCTTCAGCCACAGATCCTGCGTTGCAGATTCCGGTAGCCGGCTGGCTTCCAAAGGTTGGAGAACTGGTTCGAGAGAAGGTTGAAAACAAAAAAGAATTCGGCCCCTCTTTTCGTGCACCGGTTCCAGTTCTGGGCTTGAAGGGAACACGTACAGTCATTTTACCACCGCTTCCTGGTCGCAAGGAGAACAGATACATCTCAGTGGAAAATGTCAAGCTACAGCGCCTGGCCGATCCTGAATAGTGTCACACCAGCGGTCTCTTGTCCTGCCATTTATCGGACATATGTTCGTGGCCCATCTACACGAACGGTCGCTGATGCTGTAATTGAGATGGTTGATTTGCCTGAAACTACAATTGATCCCCAACTCTCCACCAATATCGACGAGGACGAGTATACTTATCCTGCATCTGAATCGGTGGCACATCAACCAATAACGCCACTGAGCCCGACTCGTTATTCCTTTGATTCGGATTCCACATCTTCAAAAGTCCCATCCAAGTTCAGTCTTTTTGTATCCTGGTTTAGAGACAATTTTTTGATTCCACCCTGGACATACCTCTGGTTGGTACTTTTCTTGATTTTTCTGTTCATGTCCATTGGCTTTGTCACAGTGTTTTTTCTACTAATCAATGGTCACTATTTACCTGAACGCTCTGCTGTAGACTATGTTTCTGGAACTTTGGCTCCTCATTCCTCGTCTCACATCATGAAGCGTGACCACACATTTGTGAACATTTCAGCTTTTCCAGTTGCTGATGGCATCGTATGGGATGCAGTGAACTATCAAATCCATGGTCCGACGGAAATTATTAATGTACCTAATGTCCTTCGTGTTTCAATGGGTGATGTAGTACAAAATAATATTCATTCTGATGATTGGGATGTGCATGCCGTTGAAGCATTGTTTGCCGATTTAAAATATTATGCATCTTTTAATGCTGAAGATTTATATATGAATTCTGCGAATTATGCCGATTTGTATTGTTACCAACATTGGGGTAATCATTTTCTCCATAAGCCAAGTGCCCTGCGTAGTTCTGTTAACTACACCCAATGGGAACATTGTCCAAACCCCTTGCCAGGTAGCTCACAAACTCTTCGAAATAAGTTTACCTATTTTACTGATTTTAATCGGTCGAACCCTGCATCCTATTATTTTAGACTTAATACGACATCAACTCAGAAAATTATGTTAACACACACCAAATTGCTTTATTCGGGTTCCTTTTTAAGTGCCCTAGCAGTGGGTGGTTATGAGTACTGGGAGGATACAATAGATTTGAAATCTATTTGGGGCTCCAAGCCATGGCAGGTACAGGGAACCGAGGCGTTGCATCGTGCTTGCCTCATCCCTACCCAAATTATGTTCCTAAATGCTTCCATCTATCAAACTACGTGTTGGGGCTTAGCTACCACTAAACAATTAAACTCGCCCTCAATTCCATCCCTGTCGAGTTTTCCCAATGATAGCTCACGTTTTAACCTGTCCCTGACGACCCTACAGGCTCTATTACAGAATAATTCATTTAATGTTTCCGAACTGGATCAGTCACCCTGGTTGGTATGGCCTATATCATCTAATGCATGTCAAATGCGTTTTCACGACTCAGGTACTAGATACACACAGGATAGGCCTGATCCGAGATTTACTGCTTCTCGTACTGTCACTACATATTCTGTTGGTAAATTATGCAAACAATGGCTGCAACATTCGTCCCTTGATTCTGTTAAACAACATTTGTCCCTCCTTTCAGGCAATATTGATCTGTCCGACTTTGTTTTGGGACCTCGTGGTCCCCGACCTAAAAGATTCATTTATGAGACATATAATGAACTCTGGAAGCTATCACAAATGGAAGCTGCTTCCCGTCTTCGGGAAATAGATCAAGCAAATTTGGAAAAGGTGCTTGCTGTTGTTGACAATAGTATTAATACCCTGTCTTCTCGCATTTATACTTTAGAGAATATTGTGTCCTCTGTTGTTGATATTGTACAAGATGATGTTTCTGTGTTATATCATGGTCAGAATCAATTGCGCTCAGTTATGCAGTTTGCATGGACTTTACAAACGCTCAAGTTAGGTAAAGTTCCTTGGCATTTTTTGAACACCTCTGCCTTGTTTCTACCTTTTAACTTAACTGACAAACAGCAATTTATGTCCATGAAAGATGCAACTTACACTCTATTACATATCGAAAAGATGGATCCTTTGCCGTTCTCTGTTGCAGAACTCGATTCTGCTGTGTGGCTAGTTCATGGGGTTATCGCTTTACCTTTTTCCTTGTTTGAATTTGACTCGTGCATGAAACATTATCCTGTGGGCCGTTACCGGCCCTTGGGCAGTGCTTTCCTGCATGAACTCTGGTCCTTGCCTTTCATGTATAAATGCCTTCGGGACGGCAAGGAAGTCTTTCTCACGGGGAGTACTGCGACTCGACTATGGGTCATTCGCTTATTTGTAAACACATTAAATTGCATGGCTCATGTAGCGTTTCCGCTCCTAATCTTGCTTGTGTGCTGAAAGGTATTCCTGCTCCTGTTATTTCTCCTACTTTCACTCTCCTTTCCAATGGTAGTTATTTACTTTTAAATAACGAAAACTGTTGTGGCCTGCAGGCTGGCATTCCTTACATTGTAACAGTTTCGCACAGGGTTGTCTGCTGCAAAAATGTGCTTTTTCCTCCCCCTCATGGCAAGGTTGATATCTCTATTTGGCCTTCCATCCCTACCATGGAGGCAGATTTCAATAGACTGAGCAGAATAAAGGCACTATTATTGAACGAGGAAGTTATGCTCACGTCCGCCCGGGAGACATTCATTCTCCAGGTGGCGAGTACCCACAGTGAAATACAGGCCCTTTTGAACACTAATCTCCCCCAACATTTTGGGGAGTTAATTCATCGTATTTTTAACGCATCTAACACAGAGGGTCTGGTACACTTTTTTAAAGTCGTGGGGTCTGGTTTGGTGTCCTCCTTCCAAACTATTTTTGGTGTCATCCCGGCGTTTATTCATTCTATTTTTTCCAGCGTCTTTGGCGGTTTCCCGTTGATCATCGCCTTGGCGGCTGGTGTCCTGTTATTAATTTGTTTTATGCGCAATGGCTGCTCCCCGATGGGACCTGCTCGATCCAGAACGCCTCCAGCTGCTTCGTGAGCGCCTTTTGGCTGGTTTTGGTGTCTTGCCATTGGCGACACTGAGTGTGTCATATACTCTTTCCTTTCGCTTTGCGTATTTCACTTGCGTGCAACCTGTAATGACTTGCATCCGCTGTCCTTTCACCTGGACCTTGGATTATTGCCTCTCCAATTCGTCATTGTCTGTTCCGGATTTTGTTCAGTTGATGGGTCCCTTAGAGGCCCATGAGCAGGACTGTTCCGTTGCCGGCTGTATGGCGCGTGCGGCTGCACTGGGGATTTTGGCGCAATGGGATATCTGGGCGGCTGCCCAGGATCTCCTACAACAAAGCTGTTTCGTTTATCACGCAAGTTGTCCCGCATTGCTTTTGGATGCTCCCTCTGCTGAGGAGCATTCCTGCTCTTTTGATCTCATGGATTGGATGGCATCTATGTTTTTTGACGATTCCAATGATGCCCTTTTGGAGGGTATGGCTTTTTTCTGCACTTACACTTTCATGGATTGACTTGTTTTTCGCCGTTTGGGCGCTTTCTGTGCTCTACTGGATATTTTTTTGTTTGTTTGCCCTCTGTCTTGGCCGCCGGACTGACCAGGGGAGGGTGTCTTGTGGTTTGTTGCCTGCCTTGTTATGTTGGCCTAGGCCTAGCTGCCATGCTGCTTTTCTTTGCGCACGTTACACTGAGCCAGGGCTCCCTCGCCCTTTGCTCTTGCCAAGTTCCTTTGCGCTGTCTGCATTTTCTGTCTTTCACCTTTTCTCTTGTTCGATTTGGGCTCAGACTGCACAACATGTACAAGGTCGCATAACAATGTATTTTGGTTCTTCCTGATATGGCCAGTCTCGCGCACCCAGACATAACATTAGGCGCAAATGCCATGAAACTTTGTGTGCCTTTAATACTGCAGTTTTTACTGGCGCTTGACGGACTTGGAGAAATCCTTTTCAGTGAGAAGAGCTATGATGTCCTGCTGATGTAATTCTGCATCTAGAGACTGAGGTATGGGGGTTCGCTAGTCAAAGCCCAGAGGTCTTCTATTTTTATAATAAACTATCTTACTGCACGGGGAGGGTGGTAATGTTATTTAGACATTTATCCACTGAGTTATGAAATGCTTTCCCCGTTTGTATTCTATGGAATTGTAACCATGCTGCTTATATTATTCATATGCATTATGCTATTAGTACTGACACGTGTACTGTACATTAGAGCACGTAAGTTGGAATAAACATTTTAACCTATCCAGTGTCTCTTCCTACGCACCTTGTGGACAAGTACGAGTGAGTGACGAAAGAGTGTTCTTGCTTCTGCGAGTCCTGAGATAAAGATACCGTGTTCTGGGTTGTCCAATCATTGGTACTTGGGTGCTAATGGGATGCTAAGCTAGTTGGGTTGGGGTTTTTGGGTGCTACGGTATATGGTAGGCAAACCACTGTATTCCGGGGTCCCATTATCCTGTGCATAGCTCTGTGTATGTGCAGAAACCTTATGACAGTAGCACACAGGGTTAATGTGCCTGCTGCAAAGTATGTGTAACATGCAGATCACATTTGTTTTTTATAGATAGCCAAGAGGGTTACTGCTTATGGCAAAGAAGTTCTTTTGTTATTTGCAGTACAATGCTTCTAACATAGCACAGTGAGCTATGAAACGGCATCAAAGCGCTGCATGCAAACTGCAAGGCACAGGTTTGGAATCTTATTGTTTTTGCTTAATGTTTTGGTACTGTAAGGTTACTGAAAAGGGTTCCTTTCGACAGTAATACATTCTTATTAATGTAGACAACCCCAACCACTGTGTTAAGTTTAAATTCTGAGTTTAACTAGACCAAGCAGTTTTATCGTATTCTACCTAAAAGTACTGATGACGTGACTCCTACCCCTTGTGCCCCAAAGTATTATCTAACATTTCTTAGATATTGGTTTACACACTTGTATGATTCATTGTCAATGTATAATAGGTGTGTAAGTAAAGTGCTACGACACCCTATATTGGGAGAAGAAGTGCTATAAAAGAAATGAAAGAGAAGGAGCACCGTTGGAGGGCGGAGGTGAGGGAATCCGCAGAGTAGGAGGTGATGGGGGGGCAGCAAAGATGGCCACACAGGCCACCAGCAACACTATAACCGGCTCTGGCTGAAAGCAACAGAGAGACTGAAGTTAAAAATAAATGCATCTCTGTTTCACAAAGATAAAGACAGTAGCGTGGGCCCATATATTATAATGGCCCCGGGAACTCTAGTGAATGTAGGCAGCTTGTATGCGTGACTGACGATCGCCAGTAACAGAAGCAAGTAAAATTACAATTTATTAGAGATCCCGGTGTGTGAAATGTATCCCACCTATGGAAGCTTGGTGATGATTGCGCGCGTCTTTTATTTAATTCAATCGTGTCTAAACGTGAAAAGAACGCACCACAAAACCTGTTGTCTTTTATAGCAGATTAAGATTTTGGCCTGACAGGTGGGCGGTGAAGGTTTGCCATCGTCTTTCTGGACACAGGTAAAAGTTAGTTTCTCACTTGCTACAAATTATTTTTTTTGTGGAGTTTTATATAGCGCACACTAGACTTGAAGGTATCAGAGTGCTTTACATGAGCACCAGTTATGTTACAGCCGGACACATTCATTTTTGTTGGGCACGGGGAGATTAAGTGATTTGCCCAGAATCACAGGATGTTGAGCGTCCCTGCCGAGACTCGAACACGGTTCCCCAGCTGAGGAATTGTGTCCAGCGCTAAGCAGGTGTCCTGCGGTGACTGGGGAGCACCAGCTGGGGAGGGGGGTGGATTCAGAGCAGCAGGACAGGGGTCCTTGCGGTGGTCAGTGAGGACTCCGCGATGGGGACAGCCAAGGATGGGGCTCATGGGAAGGTCTCCTCATCCAAGGTCTGCACAGGCATAATACCCAAATATTCACGGAATGAGTGTTTCATGCCCGTCTACAAATCCTTTTTAGGTCTCGCAGACCTAGCGCTGGAGCGCGCATGCGCTCCTCGCTCTGCGAGGCTTATTGTGATCGAGATGATTTCGGAAGTGGACTTGAAGCCACGCCCACCATTTTCATTGGCTGGCGTCATACGTTATGGTAAACGCTGGCCTCCGACTGAAAGTGAGGCTTTTTTGTTACCGCCCTGTCTCTTTTTGGCCCCGCCCATCCGGACTCGATCGTGTACTGGCGGCGTGACATGGTGGGCTTTATCTGGTGGGTGAGCACTCTTTTGAAACTGGCCACTGATGGGGACAATGGCGGCTGCAGCGCTATGGGACAGCGCGCTCGTTTTTTTTGTTTTTTATCTCAAACTTTAAGACTGAGCGCGTCGCCCGCTTCAGGGACACCGCGCTCGGTTTATTTATTTAATCATATTCAGCACTGCGCTCGGTTTATTTATTTATTTATTTTTTAAGCGGGAGCTTCTCAACGTTTTTTTGGGTGGTGGTGGTGGTGGCTGCTGGGTGGGCTGTGAGGAGGAAAAATGACTCTGGAGTCCATCATGGCGTGCTGCCTGAGCGAGGAGGCGAAGGAAGCCCGGCGGATAAACAACGAGATCGAACGCCCGCCGGGAGCTGAAGCTGCTGCTGCTGGGTAAGTGCCTGCTCCGCCTAGCCCCAGATCCAACATGTTTTGTGCACTAGTCCATTCCTCAGCCCTGCCGGCCACTTTTCAATCCCCTATCCCCGCTCCCTTCGCTGAATTTTAAACCATGGTAGTAAAAATGCTTAAACGTCACACTTGAGGACTAGTGATTTATGTGTTTCTTTCACAATACTGCCTTGCTGTCTTAGCCTGCGGGAGGGGAGGGGGCGCGGCTGGCACAGTCCTAGACCGAGGGCACACAGTACGTGTGGGCACTGGCTCTTGTGTAAATGCCTGGGCAGAGCAGGGTCGTAAAGTAAGGGATGTGTGCATGTTTTTTATTGCACACATCCCTGTGTGTGCGATGCTTTCGGTACGCCTCAGAGAGGGCGTTTTCGAGCCATCCGCTCTGTATAGGGAGTGGTGCTGCTGTGTCTGTGTTGGTACCTTTCAGATTTAATTGCATACAAAGCGATACTTGCTCTCCTACAGCCGGTGGACTCGCTTGTTGAGTTCCACAAAAATATGGGTTGTCGTTGTATCGTGGGAGCAGAAATATACCACACTTCCTGCCCTTATAAATGCGAGGCAGCGGTGGTTGCTTGAGAATGGTTGGATGTGGATTTCTAGGCCCTCAGGAAACACGAGCGCAGGAGAGGGCATCTGGAATGGGAGAAGAAAGATGGCAAACGCAAAACATAGATAGCATGCGTCTGGCTTGTAAGTTGATACACGTTTTGGTGCAGGTCGAGTCTATTCGCACATGCCTCGTCACGCATGGCCTTTCATGTCTCCGTTGTCATGTACTGCCTTGGCATGGCTGCGTTGTGTGTGTGCATTACTCTGCACAGAACCAAGGCCCAGATGAAGAAACAGCAGTAAGGGCGGGATGGAAACGCAGCCCGTGTTACAGAAGGCGATGGTGTACAGTGGGGTTCGAATGCACCCATTTTGTCTCGAGAATAGTACGCCCTGGATGGATACAGTCAAGTAACTTTTCGCGATGAATGGGTCCTTGAACTATATCAATACAATCTGTCCTTGCCTTTACATAAATAAGTGAAATGTTATCTTGGTTTCAAGGCCCATGCATGCTCCCTGTTGCATTTAATATTTTTTCATGTAAATTATTGATGATTAGGGTACTCCAACTGATGAACATTTACACTTGAAATAGCAGATCACGTATTTATACTTCTGCTCATAACGACTAAAGACATGCAGTTGTTTACCAGGGATATCGTGAAGGACCACAGCTTCTGTTTGTGGTTTCTATATTCTGCAGCAAAGGAATGTGGGTTGTAGTTCTACAGGATCTAGTAATAAATGCATCTTTTTTTACCCCTTACCATGCGCGCTGCCACCTCTTGTACACAGTCAATGCCATGGGCAGGGCTTTAAGTGGGATGAAAAAACTGGGGGGTCTCTCAAAGGTGTGTGGCCAATGTAATTAGGGGCGTGGCTTAAAAACACCCAAGCTAAAAATCTATGCTTAGCATAGTGTGCCGCCAGACTTGTATTTTGCTGTTTCTATCATTGCATCCGATATACGATTCAAGTAACATCATACCTACAACAAGTCAGGACTATTGCCTTTGTCAATGGTTGTTAGTTGCATAAGATAAATAAGCAGCAACTATGGCTTGTATAGAATATTGAAAAAGCTTCCACTTACAATGCAATAGGTCTCGCATTTACGAGAGTTTGAGCTATTGACATTGCAAACTACAATGCCTTTTTGTTTTCGTTTTTAAAACATAAATAAAAGGCATTGTGATTTACAATGCCAATAGCTTAAACTTGCGTAAATGCGAGACCTATTGCATTGCAAATGCTTGTTGATGTGGTCACTGGGCAAGGAGCGAAGGATGCCTGCACTATGTATCTCGTGTTCTCTGGTGCTCCAGGTCACCCTTCAGATGCCCACTGTGCCACCTCTTCTGGATGGTTCCTTGTGTCTGCTCCATAGTGCGATTCTCTGCTCTAAAGCCTGTCGCTGGAACATCAACAGCGCAGGGACGCGCTGCCCTCCCCTGTGGGGCAGTAACAAAAGCTGCTCTTCAAAACTTTCTTTCTGCCTTCAGAGCCTCCTTCCCTCACCGCTATGCAGCATCCCATTAGTGCTCCCTTCTGCCTCTCCTGCCCCACCGCTGGCCGCCTCTGTTTCCCTCTCCATCTTTCTCTCTTTCTCTCATTCTTTCCGTTTCCCTAGCAACGCTGCCTCAGCTCTATGGACCTGTCCTGTGTGCACCCATGTCTGGAATTCATCAATGCATTGAGTTCCACGGCTTTTGTGGGTCTATGAAGTGGTGTACGTGTGCGCGCGTGGCTGGGATTTCGTGTGTGCCTGGTATTCCATTATTTTGCATTTTTGGGAAGTAGCGTGTGCTGGAAACACAGCACGTGTGGATCGGTTTACTTGTGCGCTGTGTATGTCAATTTCTTAAGAATAATGTTTGCGTTTGTACACGTATGTATGTAAATATGTGGTATTTATGTAGCACAAACGTAGCCAAAAAGCAGCCTCGCGCTGCACAGGGTCTGGGGAAAGATATAATCAGTGTGCGACTTGAGAGGAAGCTGGGACTGAGAGAGGAAGTGACATGTCGTGATGTACTGCCGGTGCGTAAGGGTCGGTTTAATGTGCTGGGAATTGGTCTGTGCGTATGGGGGGCCTCTGGATGTAGGTTTTTGGTAATTAGTGTGTTTTGGAAACAGTTCACTTGCGAGTGTGTCTACTGTGTGTTTCTGTCCCTTAAACACATGTTCCATTGTACATGTGTGTGAGCACCTGTGTACGTCTTGGTGTTCTACTATGTGAACAGTTTTGTAGATGGACGTTCAGAAGAGGAACGCTGGTGCTCTGTAGTCATGGAACCACATAACACCAAACTCTAGGGCGAGCTTCGCACCCGAGAAGAGTCAGATCTGTGAAGTGGGCTGAGGAGAGGGTCTGTGTATTTAGTCATTGCACTATCCACTTGTCAGACTGACTGCACATGTCTAAGGTACAGGTCCTGACTGACCCCAGCAGCATCCTACTCCACGGTCTTCGGTTGCTTCTAGCTCCTCCTCTGCCGGCTCTGCTCCACAGCACACGTGTGTACATTTGAAATGACTCGCTTATCAAGTAAAAGGCCTACCACCTCAAGCTGTACTCCAAAGAGCTGGTTTGGCCATCTACATGGCCTCCTGGTGTCACCGAGGATCTTTATGCTCCTTGGTACTCCTACACACATCACACCAAGACATTCACTGTCACACCAGTGAAGGTGCAGCAGGCAGACAGGCACGTGCTGAGCAAGGATGGGCCACCCAGATCCTGGTCACCTCTGACAAACCTCGCTCTCACCAGAACAGTGTAAGAAGAGAACTGCGTACCCGCCACATGATTGTAACGTAGTGCTAGCGCTGGTGTGCTGTTGTGTGTTTCCTGCATGGCCCATTCTGTTTTTCCCTTTGCGGGTCTAGCTGTGCACGTTGTGGTCCTCATTTTCCTTTCGACACGTTACAATATAAACATGCTTGCTTTTGTGCCACCTCCGCTATCCTTCTGAATCCAAATAACTGACTAACCTATCCACCACTCAAATAACTTTCATATTTCATTATACTAATTCAACACTAATCCTTTATGGGTCCCGGAGTAGTGTGCTACTCGCCGAAAAAGCGCTTTGACGCCTCATCAGGGGTAGTAAGCGCTATATAAATGCAATTACAATACAATACAATACATTGCACTTTTACACGGAACCTGCATAGGTTGTGTTCTGTTCTTCTCCTGGGATTTAGTCTGAACACCACCGACAAGGTCAAACAACGTCCCTGGTTATTCTTTCTGGCCAGGCACTAGCACCTAGACATAACACAAGAATACAGCTGTTGTTTATGTGCACACATGTCTTGTCATATAGATGAGTCCATGAGCCAAAACGCACACATGGAACAAGAGTTCTAAGACAAGAGCACTGGGTCTGCTGAGATGTAGAACGTTCATCTGTGAATGCTAAGGTACGGGGTCCACCAGTAATCCTAGAGATCTTTTTCTTATATAATCATTTAGCTTTAGTAGCAAGGGAGGGGGTTTAGGTTCCTCTGTCCTATACAATGACAGGGCTTTTCATGTATATGGATTATTAATTGTGCTAACAGTATTTATAGTATGCATTTCTTCTAATTGTGGCACGTATACTGCATTTCCGAGCACAATAGTTTAAATAAACATTCTAAACTTCCTTCGTATCTCCTGGTTATCTTATTGTGGACAAGTACGAGTGAGAGAGTGAAAGGGTGTGTCCTGTGACCACGATCCCGGAGATGCTCAAGAGTGTTGTGTTCTGGGGTGCCAATTCACCTGTTTCTCTGGTAAGGTTATGAGGGCAGGTGAGGCACTATAGCTAGTCTGACTCGGACTCATAGCCACTGAGGTGGTATGGTGACTCAGTCCCTACATACCGATGTTCTATGGTTCCAAGCATAGTTCTGGTCCAGAGCAGAATCCCTGCAACAGTGCAAACCTACAAACAGTTAGGAATCCACATGTTAAAGGTGGGAATACTGGTGAATGTCATGCACATGCATCCTTAGCTCTTTTAGGATCTAGTTTGGGTCTTGCCACCTTCCCAGCACTCAAATACAATACTTATGGTTAGTTACCATACAGTGGAGTCTGCAGAGAGCAAGGGGTGGATTTGAACACCCCCTACAACACTGCACCTTGTGCTCCGTGGTTATGGATTGGTCCACAGTGGAACCCCACTGGGTGTGGGAGTCTCCAAACAGTTAACCCGGGAGCTATGAGATCTAACTTCCTTATACACTTCATGATTTCAGTTGATCAAAGCCGCAGGTTCTGTCCAGGGCTAGATGATCCTGCAATGATGTAAGAAACAAAGCTCAAAGAGGCTTCTCAATATGGGTTGGCCAAAATAATAGCTATGCAGTAAAACTCTGTCTCTATACAGTACAAGACTGGGAATGTTAACTTTGAGAGCTCTTTTCACACATGCCAGGTGGGCTGGATCTTTCCCAAATCCACACAAATATTGTATTCTGCCTAACAGGACCTCTCCGTCAAGAAGGGGGCAAAAGGCTCATTCTCAACCTATTGGTAATGGCTGCAAAGAAAGATACAGCTATTAACTGTAGCCAATGTGCGTCAAAAGAATGGGCCTATTACCAAAACAACATGGCTGAATACCTGGAAACCTTGGTGAATGTTAAAACTTTAACAACCTCTTGCTGTAAAAGTAGTCAAACATTTTATAGCTATTCAAGCCATGGTTAGTACTATCAACTGGATGGAGATAATGTATCTGCACATATAGATCCACATCACATGTGCCATACACTAGATAATCAAAGCCTACATTAAACATTCTCAATGTAAAATTCAATCTGCTTCATTTGCAGGACAGTCAGTGTTAGAAAAGGCCTAATTTCAAGAGATACCAAGTTAAGATTAAGTTCCGCATTGACACTAACAAAACGCCAGATATGCCACCGCTTAGCTACGGTAGCACCACAGTTTAGGTTACTCAATTACTGTTTGTCAGGATGCCAAATTCATCTCCCTAAACAGATCCAGGGTTTTGATTGTCATCTACCATTGAGAAGAATGCATGCGTTTTCTTGCTCTCCCATGTGTGCTGCCTTCCCCCAACATCCCTAACTCCCTGCACTCCCCGTGTTGCTAACCACCGAGCTCGCCTGTAAAAGCACAGCAAGATGACTTTTTTGGCCAGGTTTCACTAAAGAGCAGACATTCTAATGTTTTCCCATTTTCTTCACTCTAGTTGCACCAATGCCCAGGTTACGACATAGAAAGGCAGCATTTATGGTGCTGCGAGGTGGGCAGGGAGTGTCAGGGTGCTTCACTCACTCTACGTATGAAGCAGATGAATACCTATAAAAAGGTGTCTTTTCCCAGTGTGAGAAGTTGGCCTGGTATATGCTGTTCACTAATTAAAGTGGACACCTTGCACCAGGGCAAATCGACTCTTATGGTAGATAGGTTTAAGACAACCTTTTAAAGAAAGCTATCCTAGTGGTAGCTGTGGAGAGCAGCCTTCAGGCTAAGTCTCGGAGGAATGTAAAGCAGCTTGTTTTACCATATAATCTCTTGAATCACCAAATGAAAAGACACCACACAGGTATATATATCAAATATATATGTATTTATTTCTAAATAACTCTCTACTAATCTCTTTATGAGATTAGAAGACAAACATATGCACAAATCAACGTTTCACAATAAGTTAAGCACAAAATATGGCTGGGGCCCTAGGGGCGTACCAGACCATATACTAAGTAAGAGACTTAGAAACAACGACTTGCAGGGAGACAAGGCCTAGGGCCTTCAGAAGTGCTGGGGCCTCACAAAACCACCCAAGGCAGGTAAGTAAAGGACCCACGGGGGACGCGTGCAGTGTGGATACACAGGCGCGGATCGCCGTTAACTTCAATGGGGCAAGTCGCGGTTGGAAATAAAGAGTTTTAGGATACTTCGGGAGAACCTACAAGCAAGTCACTTACAGGGTAAGTAGTTCTAGGGCCCACACCCACAGGAGCACCGTAGTGCTGGAGTTACCTCACCCAGGGAAGCCGGGTGCACAGGTGTCCTTTGGTGTCGGGTCGCGGCGTCGTTTTCAATGGCGAACAAAGAAGACTTGCTGCTTGCGGGAGCTGAAGAAGTGTCCGGTGGAATCCAAGCCTGGATTCTGAAGAAGGATGACCTGAAAGCAGAGGGGACAGTGTTCAAAGTCACTTGGCAGTGACCCGGGGCAAGGAAGATGGATGCCCACCGTCGTCGGTTGATTCAGGTCGGTTGCGGGTGCCTTGACTCTTCAGCCACGTGGTCCAGGAGGTGTCGACGACGACCAGGAGCTGGATTCGGTGGGTCCCTCGACGTCTGCAGCTGACTGCGGTATCGGCAACTCGATTGGAGCCAACAAGCCTTGGCAGCAGCAAGTCTCGGGGAAATGAAGAAAAGTCGATGGCACAGACCAGCAAGGTCTGTGGAACTCACCCAGCGAGGGTAAGTCAGGGCAGGCCTGGAGCAACCAGGGGAGCCCTTTGGTTTCTTTCAGAAGTCTTCTGGGGACCCACAAGCCAGCGCAAGGGCAAGGGATCGCGAAGACACCTCGGGCGGAATCACTCAACAGGGGCCCACGGTCACTCGGGACGGTGTAGGCCTCTGATCTTCGGAGGGATTCCTGCTGGAGGTCGGGACCACACGTGGTCCAAAGCACAGGTTCGTAGAACGTTATGAAGGGGTTGCACTCGACAATAGTGCACAGTACCCAGGGGTCGCGGTTCCTCGTTACTCGTGGGGTCCACTTGCCTCAGCTTCGCTGGGGACTCACGATGGCCTGGGAGAGGTCAGGAAATCCACTTCTTGGGCTGCAGGGACTTCGGACTCCGGCGGGAGCGGCGTAGTTTGCGACCGTCGTTGTCGTTTTTGGTGCCTGCCAAGCAGGGGAGTCACTCCTTGACTCCAAGGGAGATTCTTCTGTCTTCCAAAGGTAGTGGAACGTCGAAGGGCCAGGATTCTTCTGTAGAGCGTCGTCCAGGGGTTATCTGCTTTGCAATGGCAAGGTTCCCCCTCTTATACTAAAAAGAGGGGATGGACTAGCTCTATGACCCCACCTATGGGAGGGTCAAGGGAGGGGTGGCTACACCCACTTCCCTTTGTCCAGTTTCGCGCCAGAGCAGGGGCAGGTAGCCCCTGAGCTGGTTTGAACTGGCATATGCACAGAGGAGCCTTCTGCTCCCCCAGTGCAGGACTTCAAAGCACTCTAAGAGTGCACCCACCCAGCCCCAATACACTAAACCCTGTCTGGAAGGTGGTTACACCTCCCTGTGACAGGATGCCTATTGTTGGGCTTCCTCCACTGTGAGTTTCGGTCATCAGCAGGAGGGCAGCCCAGTGTCTGTGACTGGTGGCATCCATTTTGTGATGCCAGGGCTCTTTAGGATTCTACCGCGTTTCCACAGCAGGTACATGTCTTATCCCTCTAGAAGGGTGGAATGCTACCCCCGCCGCCAAGATTGGCGGGGGGTAGTATTCCAAGATGTTTGACACCAAACACGACATGTTTTGATGCAGCCATTCCAAAGTTAGCATTTACCGCGAGGATATAATGCACTTAAGAGTATATGGTTTAACCGCATCCACAAACAGCACCAGAGAATGGACTCTGAGAACTGCAGAGGGGCCCTGCTCATGCAGAGGCACCCCCTCACATAGAAGCCAAGCACCCTGCCCTCAGGATTGATAGGGCCTGCCATAGGGGTGACTGATAGGTTTATATGTGTGTGCAGGAGAGATATAGGAAACCTATATCTCAGTGAGGGGTGCTAGCACCACCTCACCCAGGCTGCAGTAGCAGGCCTGTGGTGTCAGATTTAGACTGCTTCCCAGGGGTGGCATAACACATGCTGCAGCCCCTGGGAGGCCTGTGAAGTACCTATGCCCTTGGCACCTAAGGTACCATATACTAGGGACTCATAAGGCACCACAGTATCCAATCACTAGTGCACCTAGAGTGCACTCCATGTCGTTTAGAGAGAACAGAGAGGCTGGGGCCCTGATTGGCAGGGACCCAGCCAGACTATAGCCAGAAACCAGTGCTAACATCAGAAAAAAAGTGGGGGCAACATAAGAGGCAGATCCTACTCTCCTACACAACCCCCCCAAACGTAGGGACACTAAACTAACCTTGACCAGTTGAGTCTTCGTGTTCAAAGTGGAAATACCTTGAGAGTCCATCTGCATTGGCATGTTGGGTCCCAGGCCTATGTTCCACTGTATAGTCCATCCCCTGTAGGGAAATGGACCACCTCAAAAGTTTTGGGTTTTCACCTTTCATCTGCTTTAGCCATAGGAGGGGCTTGTGGTCAGTCTGAACTATGAAGTGAGTACCAAACAAGTATGGCCTCAGCTTCTTCAGGGCCCATACCACAGCAAAGGCCTCCCTCTCTATAGCTGACCAACGTTTCTCTCTAGGGGTCAGCCTTCTGCTAATAAAAGCTACTGGCTGGTCTTGACCTTCATCATTCAGTTGAGACAGTACAGCTCCCACACCCAGCTCAGAAGCATCTGTTTGGACAATGAACTTTTTGGTGTAGTCTGGACTCTGTAAGATGGGGGCAGTGCACATGGCCTGCTTTAGGTCTTCAAATGCCTTTTGACAGCTAGCTGTCCACTGAACCTTTTTGGCATTTTCTTAGAGGTAAGATCATTCAAGGGGGTCACTATAGATCCATATCCCTTGACAAACCTCCTATAGTACCCAGTCAGGCCTAAGAAGGCTCTCACCTGTGTCTGGGTGGTTGGAGCAACCCATTCCAGTATGGTTTGGATTTTGCTCTGCAAAGGCTGAACCTGGCCTCCACCTACAAGGTGGCCCAGGTACACAACCTGACTCTGCCCTATCTGGCACTTGGTGGCCTTGATAGTGAGGCCTGCTTTCTGCAGGGCCTCCAAAACATTTCTGAGGTGGACCAGGTGATCCTGCCAGGAGGAACTAAAGACAGCAATATCATCTAGATAAGCTGAGCAATAAGTTTCCATCCCTGCCAGAACTTTATTCACCAACCTCTGAAAAGTGGCAGGTGCATTTTTCAATCCAAAGGGCATCACCACAAAGTGGTAGTGCCCACCAGGGGTCGAAAATGCTGTTTTGGCTTTTGCATCATCAGCTAATCTGATTTGCCAGTAGCCAGCTGTTAGGTCAAATGTGCTTAGATACTTGGCTGAGGCCAAAGTATCAATCAGCTCATCTGCCCTTGGTATGGGATAGGCATCAGTCCTAGTGACTGCATTGAGGCCTCTGTAGTCTACACAAAACCTCATTTCTTTCTTACCACCCTGGGTATGAGGCTTGGGTACCAGGACTACTGGGCTAGCCCAAGGGCTATCTGAAGGCTCAATCACGCCTAACTCCAACATTTTCTGGACTTCAGTCCTGATACAGTCCCTGACATGGTCAGGTTGCCTGTAGATTTTATTCTTGACAGGCAGACTGTCCCCAGTGTCCACCTCATGGGTGCACCAGGTAGTCTGACTAGGGGTCAGGCTAAACATATGTCTAAACTGTTGCAGAACTTGTCTGCACTCAGTTTGCTGATGGTCAGTGAGGCTGCTTGCCAAAGCAACACCATCTACTGACCCATCATCAGGGTTCTGAGAGAGCAGGTCAGGGAGAGGGTCACTCTCCTCCTCCTGGTCCTCATCAGTTGCCATGAGCAAGCCCATGTCAGCCCTGTCAACATATGGCTTTAATCTGTTGACATGAAGCACCCTTAGGGGGCTCCTGGGAGTTCCAAGATTCACCAGATAGGTGACTTCTCCCTTCTGTTCAACTATTGTATGGGGGCCACTCCACTTGTCCTGGAGGGCTGCTGGGGCCACAGGCTCCAACACCCACACTTTCTGTCCTGGCTGGTATACAGTCAGCACAGCCTTTGGTCATGCCAAGCTTTTTGCAATTCTTGGCTGGCCTCCAGGTTTTTGGTTGCCTTTTTCATGTACTCTGCCATCCGGGAGCGGAGACCAAGTACATAGTCCATCACATCTTGTTTGGGGGGCTTGAGAGGTAACTCCCAGCCCTCTTTTACCAAACATAGTGGACCTCTCACAGGATGCCCAAACAGAAGCTCAAATGGGCTGTAGCCAACCCCCTTCTGTGGAACCTCTCTGTATGCAAACAAAAGGCAAGGAAGAAGAAGGTCCCATTTCCGCCTAAGCTTCTCTGGGAGTCCCTTAATCATTCCTTTCAAGGTCTTGTTGAAGCGTTCAACTAAACCATTGCATTGTGGGTGATAGGGGGTGGTGAACTTATAAGTTACACCACACTCCTTCCACATTGCTTTCAGATATCCTGACATGAAGTTGGTACCTCTGTCAGAAATGACCTCCTTTGGAAAACCCACTCTGGAGAAAACTCCAATGAGGGCTCTTGCCACCACAGGTGCTGTGGTGGTCCTCAGAGGAATTGCCTCTGGGTACCTGGTGGCATGATCCACTACCACCAGGATAAATCTGTGCCCAGATGCAGTCTGAGGGTCAAGGGGACCAACAATGTCAATCCCTACCCTTTCAAAGGGTACCCCCACCACAGGTAGTGGTATCAGGGGGCCTTTGTTGTGCCACCTGCCTTACCACTGGCTTGGCAAGTGACACAGGAGCGACAAAACTCCTTTGTGTCCTCTGACATATGTGGCCAATGAAAATGTGGAACAAGCCTGTCCCAGGTCTTGTTTTGGCCCAAGTGTCCTGCCAAAGGGATATCATGTGCTAAGGTCAAGAGGAACCCCTAAACTTCTGAGGTATTACCAACCTCCTGGTGGCTCCAGGGGCTGGGTCTCTACCCTCAGAATATAGGAGTCCCTCATCCCAATAAACTTTATGGGACCCACTAGCACTCCCAGCAGCCTCAGCAGCAGCCTGCTGTCTGAGGGGTTCAAGAGAGGGGCAGCACTGTTGCTCCTTGCTCAGATCTTCCCTGGAAGGGCCCCCTGCCCCCAAGAACTCAACCTGGTCAGGTTCAAGTCCCTCTGGGGCAGTTCCTTCTTCAGGTTCTGCTTCACCTCCCTCTGGAAGTGAATCCTTGATCTGAGACAGAGGGGAAGGCACTGCCTTAACCCTACTGCTCCTCCTCTTGGGAAGCATCTGGTCCATTGTTCCAGGATCCAGAGCTGGTTCAGTGTCATGCATTCTTGCTTGTGACCTGGTCACAGCAAATACCTCTGCAGGGATGCCCAACATCTCAGCATGAGTCCATAACTCTACTTCAGACCAGGCTGAAGTCTCTAGATCATTGCCCAATAGACATTCTACAGGGAGGTCTGCACTGACTACAACCTTCTTGAGGCCAGTTACCCCTCCCCAGGAGAAATTCACAACTGCCAGACTATGGTTGGTCTGGACATTGCTTGCATTGGTCACCTGGTACATTTCACCCAGGATGATCTGTCCAGGGTCCACTAGGTCCTCTGCCACCATGGTGACACTAGCACCTGTGTCCCTAAATGCCAAAGCCTGTTTGCCATTTATCAAAGGCTGCTGTTTGTACTTGCCCAGATTACTGGGGCTTACTAGGAAGGACATATCAATGTTTCCCTCACAAATCAGCATTGCCTGAGTGGTCACTCTGACTAGGTCAGAATCCACTTCAGAACCCAGGGTCAACCCTACTACACCCTTATTCTGAGTACCACCTCCACCAGTAGCTGAGCTAGGGGGCACAGTTGCCTTAGGGGCAGGAGTGGTGGTGGTTTGGTCTTTGGACTTGGTACAATCAGAAGTCCAGTGCCCTTTCTGTTTACAGAATTTGCACCAGGGCTTCTTTTGGCCTTTTCCCTTGTTGGACTGTGACTCCCCACCAGATGCAGATTTTTGGGGCCCTTGTGAAGACTTCTGGTCTTTTGACTTATCCCCACCTTTCTCAGAGCCTTTAGGATCTTGCTTCTTAGTGTCACCCCCTTGGTTCTGGGTTTTCTGCCTCACCCTGGTTCTGACCCATTTGTCTGCCTTCTTTCCCAATTCTTGGGGAGAGGTCAGATCAGAGTCCACCAGGTACTGATGCAACAACTGGTTCTGGCAATTATTTAGGATCTGTTCTCTCATCATCAGATTATACAATCCCTTGAAATCAGTAACCCTACTGCCAACCAGCCAACCCTCTAGAGCCTTGGTTGCACAATCAACAAAGTCAGTCCAGTCCTGAGTCTGTGCCTTCTGGGTATCTCTGAACTTCAACCTGTACTGCTCAGTGGTTAAGCCAAACCCATCTATCAGTGCACTCTTCAGGACCTCATAATCATCAGCATCCTCCTCTCTAACAGTGAGGAGCTTGTCTCTTCCTTTATCTGAAAAGGAGAGCCACAAGATTGCTGCCCACTGCTTTTGGGGGACCTGCTGTACTCTACAGGCCCTCTCCATAGCAGTTATCCACTTGTGGATATCATCCCCACTCTGGTAGGGAGGAACAACCTTGCTCAGGTTCCTATGGTCAGGAATATATTCTCTGCCTCTAGGGACACTGTTGCTGCCACCAGGGGGTTCTAACCCCTCTTTTCTAGAAGCTCTCTGGATCTCCAGGGCTTCCCTATCCAGTGCCAACTGCTTGGTTCTGAGGGCCACTCTGGCTTCCTCATACTGGAGCAGTTTGCACCTTCTCTCAGAGGAGGTCTCTCTTAAGGAAAAGTATGAGCTCCTCTGCTGGACAAATTCTCTGCCAGAGTGATAAGAGTGGTCAGATTCCCTGGAAGGGGATCTGTGCCTCTCCTCCTCTCTGTCAGTTCTCTTAGGGAGAATTCCTCTGTCCTTTTCAGGCCCCTTGGAGCCTGGCCCTTCAATCACAGAGTCTTGGTCATTCTGATTTTCATCATCTGACCCAGATACTATGACTGACCCACCCACTGATTCAAACCCTTTAGCTCCTAGAGCCAATCTAAGGTCATCTGCTGTCAGCAGATCTATCAGGTGGAGTGTTGAGGGACTCTGTCCTAGTCTCAGGTGTCTGTCAACACACATGGCTCTCAAGTCAGAGAAAGCCATGTCCTTATACTGAGGCTGAGTGGATCCACTGGGTCCACCCTTTAAGGACATTCTAGTGTTGTGCAGTGTTGTACTACCTACACTAGTTTGTGGCCTACTGATCCTAGCTTGAGCTGTGGAAAGGGTGTGCTATCCCTTGGCACACAGCTCTAAGTTCAGTAGAACTTATTGATACTAAGCTTGACTTTATATGTACCTTGAGTACCTATAATGGTTTTCAGTTAGTAATTCAAATAGAGATTTTCTGGTAAAACAATGGCAAGCTGGAATCCCACACGCTGCCCACCAATGTGAGAAGTTGGCCTGGTATATGCTGTTCACTAATTAAAGTGGACACCTTGCACCAGGGCAAATCGACTCTTATGGTAGATAGGTTTAAGACAACCTTTTAAAGAAAGCTATCCTAGTGGTAGCTGTGGAGAGCAGCCTTCAGGCTAAGTCTCGGAGGAATGTAAAGCAGCTTGTTTTACCATATAATCTCTTGAATCACCAAATGAAAAGACACCACACAGGTATATATATCAAATATATATGTATTTATTTCTAAATAACTCTCTACTAATCTCTTTATGAGATTAGAAGACAAACATATGCACAAATCAACGTTTCACAATAAGTTAAGCACAAAATATGGCTGGGGCCCTAGGGGCGTACCAGACCATATACTAAGTAAGAGACTTAGAAACAACGACTTGCAGGGAGACAAGGCCTAGGGCCTTCAGAAGTGCTGGGGCCTCACAAAACCACCCAAGGCAGGTAAGTAAAGGACCCACGGGGGACGCGTGCAGTGTGGATACACAGGCGCGGATCGCCGTTAACTTCAATGGGGCAAGTCGCGGTTGGAAATAAAGAGTTTTAGGATACTTCGGGAGAACCTACAAGCAAGTCACTTACAGGGTAAGTAGTTCTAGGGCCCACACCCACAGGAGCACCGTAGTGCTGGAGTTACCTCACCCAGGGAAGCCGGGTGCACAGGTGTCCTTTGGTGTCGGGTCGCGGCGTCGTTTTCAATGGCGAACAAAGAAGACTTGCTGCTTGCGGGAGCTGAAGAAGTGTCCGGTGGAATCCAAGCCTGGATTCTGAAGAAGGATGACCTGAAAGCAGAGGGGACAGTGTTCAAAGTCACTTGGCAGTGACCCGGGGCAAGGAAGATGGATGCCCACCGTCGTCGGTTGATTCAGGTCGGTTGCGGGTGCCTTGACTCTTCAGCCACGTGGTCCAGGAGGTGTCGACGACGACCAGGAGCTGGATTCGGTGGGTCCCTCGACGTCTGCAGCTGACTGCGGTATCGGCAACTCGATTGGAGCCAACAAGCCTTGGCAGCAGTAAGTCTCGGGGAAATGAAGAAAAGTCGATGGCACAGACCAGCAAGGTCTGTGGAACTCACCCAGCGAGGGTAAGTCAGGGCAGGCCTGGAGCAACCAGGGGAGCCCTTTGGTTTCTTTCAGAAGTCTTCTGGGGACCCACAAGCCAGCGGGCAAGGGATCGCGAAGACACCTCGGGCGGAATCACTCAACAGGGGCCCACGGTCACTCGGGACGGTGTAGGCCTCTGATCTTCGGAGGGATTCCTGCTGGAGGTCGGGACCACACGTGGTCCAAAGCACAGGTTCGTAGAACGTTGTGAAGGGGTTGCACTCGACAATAGTGCACGGTACCCAGGGGTCGCGGTTCCTCGTTACTCGTGGGGTCCACTTGCCTCAGCTTCGCTGGGGACTCACGATGGCCTGGGAGAGGTCAGGAAATCCACTTCTTGGGCTGCAGGGACTTCGGACTCCGGCGGGAGCGGCGTAGTTTGCGACCGTCGTTGTCGTTTTTGGTGCCTGCCAAGCAGGGGAGTCACTCCTTGACTCCAAGGGAGATTCTTCTGTCTTCCAAAGGTAGTGGAACGTCGAAGGGCCAGGATTCTTCTGTAGAGCGTCGTCCAGGGGTTATCTGCTTTGCAATGGCAAGGTTCCCCCTCTTATACTAAAAAGAGGGGATGGACTAGCTCTATGACCCCACCTATGGGAGGGTCAAGGGAGGGGTGGCTACACCCACTTCCCTTTGTCCAGTTTCGCGCCAGAGCAGGGGCAGGTAGCCCCTGAGCTGGTTTGAACTGGCATATGCACAGAGGAGCCTTCTGCTCCCCCAGTGCAGGACTTCAAAGCACTCTAAGAGTGCACCCACCCAGCCCCAATACACTAAACCCTGTCTGGAAGGTGGTTACACCTCCCTGTGACAGGATGCCTATTGTTGGGCTTCCTCCACTGTGAGTTTCGGTCATCAGCAGGAGGGCAGCCCAGTGTCTGTGACTGGTGGCATCCATTTTGTGATGCCAGGGCTCTTTAGGATTCTACCGCGTTTCCACAGCAGGTACATGTCTTATCCCTCTAGAAGGGTGGAATGCTACCCCCGCCGCCAAGATTGGCGGGGGGTAGTATTCCAAGATGTTTGACACCAAACACGACATGTTTTGATGCAGCCATTCCAAAGTTAGCATTTACCGCGAGGATATAATGCACTTAAGAGTATATGGTTTAACCGCATCCACAAACAGCACCAGAGAATGGACTCTGAGAACTGCAGAGGGGCCCTGCTCATGCAGAGGCACCCCCTCACATAGAAGCCAAGCACCCTGCCCTCAGGATTGATAGGGCCTGCCTTAGGGGTGACTGATAGGTTTATATGTGTGTGCAGGAGAGATATAGGAAACCTATATCTCAGTGAGGGGTGCTAGCACCACCTCACCCAGGCTGCAGTAGCAGGCCTGTGGTGTCAGATTTAGACTGCTTCCCAGGGGTGGCATAACACATGCTGCAGCCCCTGGGAGGCCTGTGAAGTACCTATGCCCTTGGCACCTAAGGTACCATATACTAGGGACTCATAAGGCACCACAGTATCCAATCACTAGTGCACCTAGAGTGCACTCCATGTCGTTTAGAGAGAACAGAGAGGCTGGGGCCCTGATTGGCAGGGACCCAGCCAGACTATAGCCAGAAACCAGTGCTAATATCAGAAAAAAAGTGGGGGCAACATAAGAGGCAGATCCTACTCTCCTACACCCAGGGATCCATAAATCAGCTCCTCAAGCTGCTGCACAGCACCAAGCGGATCGAACATTTGTTTCATTTCGGAGTCTTATGGAAAATAAACTGAAACAATTTCCCTTTAAATGTTGAAACCTCCTCGGACAGCTATGTCCTGCAAATAGTCTTCGGTGTTATTTTTAAGCTGGACCACGCACCATAGGTTTTTTAAAATTCTGTTCAGTTTCCAGGATGAAATTTGAAAAAGGAACCATGCCCTTTATAGAGAGTGAAAATATTGAACTGAATCCACTTTCAAGATACCTTAATATAGGTGTTTGCTTATCCTCAAGTACTTTTTTGAATTCATTTTTTTTTTACAATTCTTTACAAAAAAGGATTCATGGGGAAATAGCTTAACACTCACGTTATTTAGGTGAGACCTATTGGTTTTGCCAATGCTTGTTATGAAGATGCTTTATTTTTGAAGCGGTTTTCTCGTATATGTTAGTCTTAAAATAAGGGGTAGATTGAGGTCTGTTTAGGATTGCATAAAATGAAGACAAATTTGCAGATCACATAGAGCATGAGCAATAGTCCTTCCTTAAACTGCCAAGAGTCCTCAACTACGCCTTTTTGTCACTACAGCTCATGATCCACACCCGTTGCTTTACCGACCCACTGAGGACACTGCCAATCACATCAATTAGGGTAGTGCTTTGGGTGAGGTATAGCGCTGCCTATTGGAGATTCTTCAAAAACGGGAAACAGCCATTACAACACGGCTGTTTCCAGGCATGCCATTACAAATGCGTTACAATGCATGCTGCATTACAACGCGTAGCCCTCACTATGCATTTTTTTACTACGCATATGTTTTTACCACGTATGCCTTTATAAGGAATTTCGTTGTAAAGGTATGTATGGCAAAGGCATATGTGTAGTAGTAAGGGCATATGCGTGGAAACAGCCGCGTCGGTAGCCAATCCATGTAGTTAGAGGAAATGGAGAGACTCTTCCGTTTCCTCACAACGAGGTGCACTGCCCCTCAGACAAGCTGCCTGCACGAGGAGAGAGGTAAGGGGGATTGAGCCTGGGGCGGGGAGGCTACTATTTTAGGGGTTTGGTTAAAGAAGGGCTGGGCGAGGGGAAGGACTGAGGGCCAGAAGGGGAGTGCAGGGGTAGTGCTGTAGGGGAAGGGGGGGTTCACGTAGGGGTAGGTTTTTAGGACAGGGGAAGGGTATTTATTTATTTATTTATTTTTTAGAAGGGTTGGAGGCCGGGGGGGGGGGAGAAGGTACACCAGTGACTGGGATTAGTGTAGGGGTCAGGGAAACCTTTTCCATGCATATGCCTTTAACATACATGCTTTAACAGCGAAATTCGGTGTAAAGACATGCGTGGTGAAGGCATATTCGTTGAAATAACATGCGTGGTAAATGTTTGCGTTGTAACGCATGCGTGGTAAAGACATGCGTTACAACGGAATGCGATGTAATGTCATACATCCTTCAAAAACGCCAACTACTTTCACAGACAAAGGACAGCTGCCAGACAGTAGCTTCTCATCACTCCCAACTAGAGCAGCGTTTCCAGTGATGCACTGGCTCTAAAGCAAAATAGTAAACACCTTTTCTGGCCAAGTTGAAAACATGCATTTCATGCAGAAAAGCTGTGCATAGTTACTAAAAGAACTTACGATAAACTTCTGCACTTACGCTTAGCCACACTCATTAACAACTGGGATGTCCACCAAGAAAATAAATTATATTGCAGTTTGTGCTCTTGGTGCAAACAGACATCAATCATACAAACCTACTTGCTATGATTTGCAGTGTTATAAATGAGGATGGGGTATTATCCACAACTGGTTAAAAGGGATATCGTGGGGAGATATATCTACCTGGTGCGTAAATACCCGCAATTCATGTTTTTCGCACCAAATTCCTCACTCTTGGTAATCAAAAGACGGTTTTCCCCCTGATAAATTTCAACAGGTTTGACCAGCTGGAAGTTACCTGTGGAAAATTGCGTAGGTCTGACCGCAAAGCTTGGAATTCTGATCCATGCGCAACAGGGGGGTTTGCTCAGGGATCGGAATTTAACAGCGCACTTCTAGCAAGGGCCAATGTGTGCAGTGTCCACCTGAGCTAAGAGCGAACGCAGAGCAAGCGCATCCCGTAAACACTTGCTCTGTGATTAACATATAAGGAGCCACCCAACCAGATTAACTTGCAAGGCGTTTTGTTTTTGCAGGAGCCGTCTTAGGAGCTAGGAGAAGACGCGTGTAAACAACAAGAACCTCAACGCGTACCCAGTAAAATCAGCTCGTTTCCATCCTCGGGAACATCTCTCATGAACACTGTCCGAATTACAAGTCAAATAAACATGGGGCGATTCCACGTTCCTTTCTGCAAAAATAAGGGTTCAGCGGGAAAGAACTATTCAAGAAAGCAGGAAAAAGGAACTGAATAGAGGATTAAAGAGAAGACTCCAGAATCAGGAGACGGTGGAGTAGTGCACTTGAATAAAGACATTATAGTCTCCTCTGCTCTCTGATCATTGTAATGAACACCCTCCCTTTTTCTGGGTACTACCTTATCCTGTATTTTTTCTCAAATATTATATTATTGTTATTATTGCTCTGATCTCTGTAAATTTGTAAAGCGCTCGGATACCCGCAAAGGTCATGTTCGCGCTATAAAAAATGATCAAAATAAAAAATAAAATAAATAACAGAAACAGCAGGGAAGGCAACAAAGCAGGAAAAGTAATGGGAAACTCAAGAATTGGTCCTTGAGATGGACTGAGACCAGAGAAGGTGAAGAAGTCACCTCAAAGAATCTCGCTTTTCCACACTGTGCCAGGCAACAAATGCCCTCCTCTAGAGACCACACCAGATTGGCGGAAAGTTTCCATCTTTAGCTATGACAGCTCAATAAAAAGTCTTTATCGACTGACCTCACCAGCATGGCAGAGCCTTTAAATCTTAAGACATGGCAACATAAATTGACCACCATGCAGTTGGCTAAACCAACAATGAACATGTCTTTACATCGATCTCTCCAAATTCTCAGAAACGCTGAATCCATAAACCATGCCAACAGGGCACATTGAGTACTTGTATAGAACAGCTATAGCTAGTAACAGGACTTCTTGGCACTTGGTGCAGATATTGGTTTATGTATGAATATATGATGTTGCCCCGCATGCCTTTACAACATAGTCAGTACAACGACTGCGTTGTTACCACGCATACCATTACAACGCAAGTCATTACAACGACTTGCTGTAGGGGGCGCTGGAGTTTGGAATAGCATAATTTACTATTCCAACTCCAGTCTGTGCAACAGTAGGGAAGGTGTTGAATTGCAAATCCAACACCTAAAGCCCCCTACAGCAAGTCGTTGTAATGACTTGCGGTGTAATGGTATGCGTGGTAACAACGCAGTCGTTGTACTGACCCCGTTGTAATGGTATCGCATTGTACCGATAGCGTTGTAAACGCTGTTTCCCCTACGTATAGTTGGCAGATGAGAAGTTGCATGTTAAGTGGGCGAGGCAAGTGGGTACGGGTAAGAAGGCACAAACAAGAAGGCACAAATATGCCATCATCTCCATCGTCCATCATGCTAGCACATCACTGTTGTTCACTGGCCAGGCTGTTAGTTCTGGAGCTCAGAGGACAGTGAAACAATGAGATGTGAAAACAAGAGACAGGGCTGGTGGTCTCATGGTATCTCGGACACAGTTCAGCACCAAGCCGGGAAATGCCAGTGAGAGGACAGATGGGGTAGAAAGCAGAGCAAAAAGTAAATATTTGGTGCGATGTTGGCTGGGTCGGAAACTAACTCAGGAAAAACACCCAGACAAGAACCTGAAGAGTCACAAACATCCCACTGTGAAAGCTCCAACCTGACCCCATATAGGCTGATGGAAGTACACTAGCCGCTTCATCTCAACAGTGATCCATCAGGTCTGTCTTCAAGGTGCCAACACATGCACACACAGGCAATCACAAACACGGTTTACCACATTAAAACCTGTCCTATCAGCTTTGCCTGTGCTGGTAAAAATGTTATAAAAAAGGATGGCTTTCTGTATAGAATTCATACAGGAGATAAAGACTGAATGTGACAAATAATTGAGTGAACTTTTCAGATGTAAAATAGTCCATCATGCATGTGAAGGCAGAACTTTCTGGAAGACAGAATTATACAACAAATAGTCAATAGCATCAGGGGAAAGAGCAATACTTCTCTGGATGGAGCTAACGTCTACTCCATATATTTTGAAGCATTGGTAACAACAGGTTAATTGACAGCTGGGCTGTCAAGCCAGACCTAAAAAGACAGACTAGGATTGGGCTATGGGTCATAAAACACAGCTGTCTCCTTTATCATTCTAGAAACCGCAGCATGCCTCTCAGGCTGGGCCATGGGATTAATTTATAGGTGGTCGTCTGTTTTTGGGATTATGACTGAAGAATTCTTCCAACCCAAATATCTTTCCAGCCTGCCTCTGCCTCTCATTCACAGGAGGAGGAGACTAGATGGCAGGTGTGAGAGGGCAATGTATGAGTTAGTAGACTGGGCGTTGAAGGAAGTTAGGGAAAAGTTCAAAAGCGTCCAACTCACAAAGAGCTCTGTAGTTGGCAGAGCTCGGCTCATACTGGAGAGAGAGACTTAGTGGAGTTCTTGGTGCTTCAACTGCAAGCAAATGGAAGACTACAGTCCTGAATGTACTTTTCCTAGTGTCATCTTTTAGGACACTCGGTGAAAGAAAAATGCTTCTGAATATCCTCTGGTGTATGGTCTCAGGTCACTGCCCCCTTTCTTTGATACCAGACTTCTTCAGCGTTCTGTATTTTCGGTCTCTAAAAACACTGAACTTCCCGACAAAAGAACACACATTGTCAAGTCATTCTCAAGCTAAAATAGTATTTTAAGTGAGTGGATTAGGTCACCTACCAGCCCTGAGGTGGCAAACACTCATGAAAGCCTAGTCATGGTATGCGAAGACGATGTGTGTGCGCATCTTCGAGCGACAGGGATTCCATAGCAGGTACCGCTTTCATTTACTTACCATATCACAATAGATTTTCAAATTAATGGACCTCAAATGTCCTGCCCTAGGGAGCTACCCTTGTTATTTAAGTGCTATTTATAAAACATTCTTTCCTTTATGTTAAACTAGCTGTTATTATGACCCTGGGTGACCACGTGAACATTCATACTGGATCACAAGCTATGATAATTAACGTGTTATGTGCACTACTTTTCGAGGCATGACTGATTAATTTTTATACTCATATGAAGTCGTTACCCTTTCGCATATGTAAAGCGAAGGCACCGTTTTTATGAATAACTATGCAATATTCTGTGCTATATTATGTGTCATCTACTAACGAAGATACCTCTGACTGAATGATTTAAAATTAACGTTACCCATACTATTACACCAGAGGTACATCTGGGATGTCCTTTAATGAGATGCTTTGAAGGATATTACAAAAATAGTCATGTTATTGATTATAGGCAAATTAAATCATACAATCACTTTTACTTATTTGAATTGTGCACTAGTTAAAAACTGTTTACTTTGTGGCTTTTTTTGTTTTTAAATGCACGGACTGTGGTCATTGGATTTTAATGAATTGTAATACAAGCCTTTTTACTTTATTTATTTTCGGCACTATACCACACTATTAATTGTTGTATGAATGGACCAATGTAGAAACCAATGCATTATTATTACAGAACTTTAAGGCAACATCGGAAATGTAAGTGTCTTCCATAAGCAATATCCCCATACAATATTAGGTATGTATGTGACAAACTTGTAGTCATTTTGGGAGTAGCTGGTGATAACTTTCTAGTACCTGAAAAGTATGACATTTGATTTTTTTATTGTGCTTTAACTTTGTACCATTTCTACTGTGTCCGATTCGTTGCACTGATGTGGGTTCCTTGCTATAGTATACGTACCCATTTATAGGTCACTTTTGGATATATGTTAATGTTACAGTGATTTGTTGAGCGCGAACAAATACCTGGAAGTGTCTAGATGCTGGCACCGAGTGAGAAAGACAACAAAGTCAATGGAAATTACTGAAAAAGCCAGGTTTTTAGATTCTTTCTAAACATAAGCAGGTTAGAAATTGACCTAATGCGGAGGGGGAGAGAGGTCCATTCCTTCACAGCAAATTTCACAAAACTTCCTCCCCAATTGATTAGTTTGAATCTATTGACTGCCAATATTCGTGTGCCAGAAGACATCAAGTTTCTTCCTGGAGTATACCAAATGAAAGATTGTTTAAGGAACTCAGCAGCGGCTCATGGGCAAGACAGAGGGCTTTGAATCTGATGCGCTGCCTGACAGGCAGCCAGTGAAGATGTCTAATGGCCTGAGTGACAGATTTGTGTTTTGTAATTCCTGTTAGCATTCTGGCAGCTGTGTTTTGCAGGACCTGAAGCTTATTCAGGTGTTGCTGCTGCATATTAAGATATGAGGCATTACAGTAGTCTATTTTGGAGAGCATTAATGCAATGATCACCGTTTTTTGAGAATTGTCAGGGATGAAAGGAAAGACTTTTCTAGCAACCTTAGAACAAGGAAAGCAGAGTATGTGACCGCGATAACTTGCTGTCTAAAGGTCAGGTTGTTGTCCATAACCACTCCGAGGTTCCTGGCTTTACACGCTCGGGTGGGTAGGGCACCCAGTTCCTCTGGCTTTAGAATAGGGCCCAAAAGGACGGGGAATTTCCAAATAAGAGGACTTCAGTTTTCCCGGAATTGAGTTTTAGACAATTTTGGTTCATGCAATTACCAACAGCAGTCATGAAAGTTGACGCTTGCTTGATTATTTGATGAGGACATTGCTACCACATTTTGGGTGTCATCTGCATAAGAGGTGAGATCCAGCCCAAATGACTTGATAAGGGAGGCCAGGAGTTTAACATAAATATTAAACAGAGTGGGGCTAAGTGCGGAAGGTTTAGACACAAAAGGATCTGGGACGACCACTTGTGATCTTCCAGATAAAAAGGATGCAAGAAGTTTAAGAGACTGCTCTCGATTCCGACATGCCTAAGATGCTCAACCAAGATCTTGTGGTCAACCGTCTCAAAGGCTGTCGATAAATCGAGAAGTACCAACATCATGCTGCCACCACCATCAACTATGGACCTGATCTCTTCTGTGGTTTTGATCAAGGCAGTCTCGAAGCTATGACTGCTTCTAAACCTAAATTGGTGGGAATCCAACAGCTGGTTGTCAGACAGGAACTGAGACATTAGCTGATTAATGGCCTTTTCAATTATTTTAACTGGTAATGGTAAACAGGAAATGGGGCAATAATTATTCGGATCATTGGGATTCAAATTTAACTTTAACAGGGGCAGGATGGATGCCTCTTTTCAAATTGTAGGGAAAAGGCCTAATTTCAGCATGGAATTGAAAATGTTGGTCAGACAGGAAGTCACTGTTTCTGCGGCCAGGTTAGTGATTGTGGGGGGACAGGGGTCCATGGGCGACCCCGATTTGAGGGATCTAATGAGAGAAGTTACCTGTTGTGTAGATAAAGGCAAGAAATTTGTAAATTTGGGGGAAGTCCTCCAAAAGGGGGGATTGAGATGAGAGTGGAACGCTAGGAGATGAATTCAAGTTAAACTTGTTAAACATCTGGACCATTTTATCCAGGAAGAAATTGGCCAAAGTTTCATAAAAATGTTGGTTATTATTAAATATAACATTCCTAGGAGGAGAGATCAGATTAGACACCACCCAAAAAGTTATTTGGTAGTGTTATTGGCTGCTGCAATTTTTTGCATAAAACTGTGTTTTTTTCCTCGAGCAAGAAAGCTTTATAGTTGCTCATACATGCCTAATATTTTTCTTTTTCTGCTGTGTTATACTCCTACCTCCACAGACTCTCGTCTTCTGCATGCTTGTTTCTGTAATCGAAGGTTTTCAGTAAACCAAGGAGCAGAGGGTTTGCCTCTCCTAGAAGTACATGATTTCAGAGGTACAGTGGCAGCTACTGCTGACTGGATCCATTTGGTATAATTTGAGGAATCATCTGGATTTTCTAGTGGGAGAGGCATAGTATCAGATAATATTCTATTGAGGGCATCTGCCGGTACTTTATTCCAGGCGCGGAAATTGACCATGAGGCGAAGGGGTTTGTTAGGAGTGGGTTTCTGATTTAGCTTTATGTCAAACAAGACCGCATGATGGTCGGACCAGATTAAAGGAATTGGGGCTTTCATAACCACTGATGGGTTGTTTGAAAATACTCCATGAAGTGTATGCCCAGCTTTCTGGGTAGGATCTTTCACTAACTGAGATAGCCCGAAACCCTCAAGGGTTTCAGTAAGAGCTCGTATCACTGTCTTCTACATTTTCTAGGTGTAAGTTAAATGTGTGGATATGGAAGATTTTATGTTTTTTAAATTTAAATACATAAATATTGATTATACTGTTAAGAACAAAACACAATCATGAACATTCTGCGCCATCTTGTCTGATGAAAGTTCCTACGGGCACATAAACTACAGTCATTCTGATTTACCACAGCCATTTTGTACTCTGTTGGTCACCTTCATTTCACCCTGTCCTCTAGCAGCCTTCTGACTCTCTGACCAAACCTGATATGTGTGCTGGGGGCTATAAACTATTTCCACGACAAACATCAACATCACCTGCTGCCTCAAACTCGTCTTTCCTCTCATCCCTGCACAAACGGGTTACAAATACCAAACAGACTCTTGCAAACATGGTTTATTGCACTACACACAGCAAGACTGGTTTTTGCCAACAATGGGACCTGTTCTTATCAACAGAACGGACTCTTAGATCTGGCCGGTCTCACTCGTTTTTAGACCCTGAAGCAAGGTCCAGCTGCAATTAAATTGTCTGTTTTTGACCTGGGTGGGAGGAGAGTTAATGTTGGGCTTGTGTAACCATGTTGATAAAACAATGTCGGCTTGTGTGACAACCTGCCCGGGCGGAGACTCCAAGCTTGTAACCATGATAAAAGAAACAAATACATTGTGTAAAACTGTATAAAAGGAAGAGCCAGAAGCATTGCCAGTAGAACACCTCCCTGAAGACATCCTGGTGTCAGCAGTTGACGTGGTCTCCTCTAAGAGTAATAAACCTTTTTCTTGCCTTCCAGCTTCCAGCGCCTGCCTCGTTATTTTAGATAGTGAATCCAAAGTGGATTAAAGGTGACCTTGCGCCGGGCAGCATTGGGGATCTCAGGAGACTCGCTGCTTTTCACAAATTGGCGACCCAACGGGGGGCCCATCAGAGACACGTGGGTCCAGTAGAGAGGTCCTAACGACGGAGTGAACGACTAAATGATTGGAGTGCACCTGCCTGAAAGAGACCCTCGTCTGGCTGCCAATTGACTGAACTTCACCGGTTCCGAACGGACCTCTCTCGAGTGACCTGCGGTCCTGACTGGGGCCTTACAGGAACGCCGCATTGATTGTTGGAGTAAGAGGACAACCAGGCGCTGGAAGGGGAATACGAAGAACTGTCCATACGGTCCGGGTAAGGTCGTGAGAAAACATGACTTAAATTGATTGATTGATAGAAATACTAGTATTCCTTTTTGAGTTATTTGAGACATTCCCTGCTTGCAAACAACGTAGAATAGGAAGATTCTCTCTTTGCAGACAGCGAAGGACAGGTAGTGCAGACTTTTGTCTAAAATTAATTGAGATATTCATTTTGACCGCTAAATACGTCATGCCTGTTTTCTCTAGATTGTTTGATTGTTTTGGACTGGACCGTTTGTTAGAGGTCAGTCATCCGGCACCGCCGGAAGGCACCCCTAACAAGGACATGTACGTAAAATATGGATTAGCCACCGTAGCTTATAGCAAACTATGGCATAAGTACACTAGGAAGGACCGGGTAAATCAGTGGCCACTGACGGGATCTTTCGATCCCGCTAAAATAGAAACGTTAGAATTAGCTCTCCACAAAAGAAAGCTAGACCAGCCATGTTTGATAGTTTTGGTTTATGGCGAAAAGAAGCAGCTCAACGAAAGAAAAGAGACGAAGCTAGACAAGATAAAGAAACGCGAAAATCAGCTTACCAAGCCTGTAAAAAGTTAGAAGAAGAACTAAAAGAAAAGGAAATCGATAAAAAGGAACAGGAATCAAAAATATCAGGTCAATGCCCTGTTAGAACGCCCTTAACTCTTTACCCCGAGTTACCAGCAAAACAGGGGGTAGATGATGATTTATTGTTAGGTCCCCCAATGATATACATGCCACCCCCTTATGCCCCTACTCATCCCGTAGTACAACGCCAGGACCCCAAAGTATAGCTGGAGATGGCACGATCGCCTCAGTCTCCACCGCCTCTGCTCCCACCGAGCCACCCACACCAAATGCCTCATCAAAGGAGGCAGTAGTAGAGGTAGGAACCAAGGAAATAGGAGCGCCCAGGGTCCCGCGATTAAGTAAAAATGAGCGAGCAGGCATTGATAAAATAGTTAAAACCCTCATAGATAGGAAAGAAACAGAAGAACACGTAACAGACATATGCGACTCCTATGTTGAAAACCGCAAACGATACTTTATTGTACGTCTCGGTTACCACACCCTTACTGCATATGAAGAGAAGTACCAAGACGTAGGGCCCGAGCGATTAGTGGCTCTCTACAGGAAGGTAGACATCGGAGATGAAGGCGACAACGATGTTGCAGAACTATTTTCATCCACACTAGAAGTATTGCGTCACCTCATAGAACAAGGACAGATAGATAGGGACAGGACAACTAAGGTAGCAGGACCCCCAGTGGAAAAAACAGATAGCATGATGCCAATAAAAGAAGCTGCCCCTTACTGGGTACCTCCTAGAGGACAAGGGACTAATGACGATATAAACCATCAAGACGCTAGAGGAAGGGTGGTCTACAATTGGGTGTATCAGCCATGGGACAGACAGGACATCCTGACATTCCGTAAATCTTTGCCGGATTTACGAAAGAACCCCACCGCCTTTTACACCGAGCTAGGTACCGCTCTGGGATCAACAATAATGACACTTGCCGACATAGACTTGTTCTTCGGGTTATGTTTGCCAGCAGATGTGTGGAAACAGGTTAAGAAAGTAAACCATACCGAACTGTTTGGTCATACCTGGGAACAACTCGACACACTAGATAAACAGCGGAACCCTGGTCAAAAACCAGTTAAAGCAATATTAGACCTCCCTGACAAAATAGTGCAGAAAATGAAAACGCTGATCCCAGAGAAAAAGATAGACTGGTCCGTAGTAACCGCATGCTGCCAGAAACCACAAGAGGACGTCTCAGAGTACTTCTCCAGATTTGAAACTGTGTTCTCTGATTACAGTGGACAAGACATGTCCACCGCAACCGGACACCACTTATTTGTGCAGAACTACGTCAAAGGATTACTGCCAGATGTATCCCAGAAACTACAAGCCAGCGAAAGTAGTTGGGCAGCATCTAAACCGACGGCCATTCTCCAAATGGCCCAGTATTACGAGCATCAGAGAAACGAAAATGACAGGGCTACAGAAAGGAAAAAGAAGGACTTGAAGGAAAGGGTAATGATAGCACAACTCCAGGGGGCGAATACAGGAGGGAGCAATATAGGGGAGGAAACCAGCAGAATACCCCTAGAGTACAGCCACCTAGGAACAATCCATCTACATCATATGTAGGACGCCAAGACCTAGGACAGGATCAATGTGCATTTTGCAAAAAATATGGACACTGGAAATCCCAATGCCCGGCTTTGTTAGGAGCTGCTAGGGGCAGAGGGGCGAGGGAAATAGCAAGTGGACAGAGAGGAAGAGGACGTGGGAGAGGGTACGCGAGTGAAGCAAGCGAGGAAAGGCCAGGAAGAGTGAACGCATTTGACCATCCCAGACAGAATCAGTACCAACAGACAGATTATGACAATACGTACGACTTTGCATAGGACAGCCAGGGGCAAGGGAGGGATCCAGTCGAGCTCTGCGTTGATCAGCAAGGCCCTTATGTTACCGCTGAGGTCCTGGGCACAAGGTCGCCATTTTTGGTAGACACAGGAGCAACACGTAGTGCACTATCCAAACGACTGATTCCAAGGGCACCCTTGTCAGGCTCACATGTGACCTCAATAGGATTTGACGGTACGCCCTCCACCAACCCTTTGTCCCGACCCATCCCTTTTAATCTTGACAGCAATGGCGTCGAAACGACATTCCTCCTCTCATCTAACACCCCAGACGCCATTATGGGCCTCGACCTTTTGAAACACTTCCATGCGACTATCAGATGCTCACCAGACGGAGTGCGTGTCATCCTGTATGACAACCCCCAACGCCATAGAGAGAACCCTTTTCAGCACATGTTTTCCATCTCTGAGACTGACACATCCCTACTGGACACTTTGCCATCACACTTATGGGCTAGGGCTGATTCAGACGTGGGACGAATGATGATTGACCCAGTACACCTAACAATACGACAGGACGCAACCCTACCGAAGGTACCACAGTACAAAATATCGCCAGAGGGTGAGAAAGCACTAACAGAGATCATACACTCTTTGGTAGAGGCAGGGGTGGTAGAGGAAGTAGTGAGCAACATTTGTAACAGTCCCATACTACCGATTGTAAAGAGACAGGGAGAGGGAGATGGGAAAGCCTACCGCTTCATCATTGACCTGCGGGAGGTAAACAAAATCGTAGTACCACAATACCCAGTAGTTTCCGACATCACGACAATTTTGACTTTAATCCCCTCCACTGCCACCACCTTCACTGTGATCGACCTCAAGAACGCATTCTTTTCCATACCTATACACGAGGACAGCCGCTATCTTTTTGGATTTACCCTAAATTCCCGTTCGTATAGATTTTGTAGAGCACCTCAGGGGTACACTGAGAGCCCAAGTATCTATAGCCAGGCGCTTAAAAGACAGTTGGACGCCATACAATTGCCAGATGGAGTGGCACTAATACAACATATAGACGACATCCTTCTAGCAGCAGACACCATACCAATAGCCGTCACAGCCACCATCAAACTACTCCATTTCCTTGCTGAGAATGGTCACAAGGTCTCCCGAAAGAAACTGCAGTTCTGTAAATCACAAGTGACCTATTTGGGTCACCTTTTATCAAAAGAAGGGGAGAAAACTCACGCCTGACAGGATCCAGACAATTCTAGACACCCCTGTCCCCAAAAATCAGAAGCAAGTCCGCTCTTTGATAGGCCTCACCTCGTTTTGCAGACAGTGGTTACCGAACTTTAGCCTCATTGTCAAACCCCTTCTCTCCCTCCTAGCTAAGGACATCCCCTCACCTCTCCCCTGGACCCCCGAATGCCAGACAGCCTTTAAAGAACTACGCAATACCCTTTGCTCAGCACCAGTCCTAGGAACCCCAGATTACTCCAAACCATTCTTCCTCTACACACACGAAAGGGAGGGATGTGCATTGTCTGTCCTAACACAATCAATTGGTCACAAACAACGCCCTTGTGCATATTTTTCTGCCACCCTCGATCCAGTAGCCAGAGCACTGCCAGCGTGCCTGCGCGCTGTGGCAGCTGCAGCGGTATCAATACGCCAGAGCGAAGGAATAGTGCTCTCCAATCCAGTCACTGTTTTAGTACCCCATGCAGTCGACACACTACTGAACCAGACCAAAACCCAACACTTGACTAGCGCCCGACTGACAGGATATGAGTTGACCCTGCTAGCACCGCACATTACCCTAAAGCGATGCACCACCCTCAATCCAGCCACACTGTTACCCCTACCCGAGAACGATTCTAACGTGGCTCCACTACACGACTGTGTGACACTAACCGATGAACAAACAAAAAGTAGAGTAGACCTCAGAGACACCGCCTTTCTAGAGCCAGATGGAGAACTATGGGTGGATGGTTCGTGCATCAAACTCCCCGACGGCACCACCTCAGCTGCATACGCTGTCACCACAGCCCGAACCATTCTAGAAACAGCCCGTATTGCCCAACGTTCCGCCCAGGCAGCAGAACTCATTGCCCTCACACGAGCATGTATTTTAGCAGCTGGCACGACAGTTAACATATACACCGACAGCCAATACGGGATTCTATGGAAAGAAAGAGGGTTCCTGACTTCACACGGTACACCCATCCTGCATGGAGATTTAGTCTCCGCCTTGACGGAAGCAGTCCTCCTCCCCAAAAAGCTAGCAGTGATAAAATGCCAAGCACATAGGAAAGTGACAGATCTCATTGGACAGGGAAATGCGCTAGCAGACGTTACTGCCCGAGCCACAGCAGAAGACAGAACCATGACACGAATGTATGTGACCAGGTCACAAGCTGAACAATGGACTGATGCTAGGACCACTGTAAGGGACATACAGACTACAGGCACACAAGACGAATTGACCGAGTGGGAAAAGGTGGGACTAAAAGACGAGGAAAATTGCTGGAGAACTAAAGACGGAAATAAATGGCTGTTACCCAATGCCTACCTCATCCCCATATTGACCATGGCACATTTACCAGCACACATAGGCTCCACCCCCATGATTGAACTAATCACAAGAGTATGGCATAATGTCAAGATAACAGAATCTGCAAAGCGCCTAGTACAACAATGTATAGTATGCCTACAACACAACCCAGGGAAAGGGACAGTAGTACCACGGGGAGGGTTTGGAGTCCCTGATCACCCCTTTGAAGTCCTTCAAATGGATTACATCCAACTAGAGAGATGCCATGGTCTAAAATATGTCCTGGTGGTTGTGTGCGCTTTTAGCAAATGGGTGGAGGCATATCCCACCCGCGACAATACTGCCATAGCCACTGCAAAAGTATTGTTGAAAGAATTCTTCCCCGGTATGGCCTTTGCAGAATTTTATGGAGCGACAACGGCCCACACTTCGTAGCCGAAGTGATACAGAACATACTGAAAGGGTTGGGGGTAAAACAAAAATTCCATGCCGTCTTCCACCCCCAATCAGCGGGCCTGGTAGAGAGACACAATGCAACATTGAAACTAAAGCTAGCCAAAATAGTTGCCACAACCGGGTTGAAATGGCCCGACGCCCTTCCATTGGCATTACTATCAATGCGCTCCACCCCGACCAAACACAGACTGACCCCGTATGAAGTGGTCTTCGGCAGGCCTATGAACATTTGGGCGGCACCAAGACCCACCTCCATTAACGATGTCCTGAACATATTAATGTCAGACTATCTGCATAAATTGACAAGCGAGCTAACAATTATCCACCAACAGGTGCAGCAAGCCTTGCCTGACATATCCAGGGGCCCAGGACATGTGATACAGCCTGGGGACTTCATCCTAGTTCGCAACTTCCAAAGAACGAAGAATCTGGAGCCCAGGTGGACGGGCCCCTGGCAAGTCTTGATCACCACTCGAACTGCCCTCCGAGTGGAAGAAAAAAAAATTGGCTGTACGCCCACCACTGCAAGAAAGTCCCTCCAACGCTGGCAACCTGTGAAGAGGTGGAGGTGCAAGAGGAAGTACTCGCAAAAGACCGACCAGCTCTGAGTTGCTACCCACAAGAAGACACCCTCCAACTGTCTGAATTTCCCGACCCCACGGTGCCATCCAAGGAAGGGTACAACCTAAGATCGACGAAAAGGGGAGCTCCAACAACCAGGCCACTAACTGAGTCAGAGTCTCAGATCGGTAGCACAGCCAAACGACGCTACCAGGAAAAACACCAGACAAAAGTCTGTGGTCCTAACAGTTGGTGAGCTCCTCGAAGATGATGGAAGAAACGGAACACCTGCAAAGCCACCGCAAAGACACCAAGACTTTTGAACTGCACAGTACAAAGACAATTGCACTTGTAGCTGCATTTCTCACCTGCCTCCTGCTAATGGTCACACTCTGGATCATTGAAGAGAATGCACCTGCATACAGAACATTGTCACCAACCATGCAACCAATCACAAAGAAAGAACACTACCTGGTATCACTACCGCCACATCTCCGAGAACGACGCAAAGAATTCTGGAATAATTCTTTCGTACAGATGCTGCACCAGCACAATCTTGCCACCAATGCCACTAACTGTTGGGTCTGTGGGCTGCTACCACATGCCACTGAACATTCCATCCCTTTCATCCCTTCACCCTTTTCTGTTCATGGATCTTGCCTTGCCTGGATGATGCTCCTACAAGAAAGTTACAAAGACAATGCCACTTCCGATGGGACAATCGCTCAGTTCTACAACGAGTTCTGGCTAAACCAAACAGGAAGAACAGCAGCTCCCTTTTGCCCTCACAACTCCAATAAGACATTCCCAATGAATGTCCCCTCCAAAGAACGAGTGGAAATACAAGTGTTCAATAATCCTGTCAGAGCCACATTTTCCTACCTGAAGAAAAAGAACTGCTGCAACACTGACTGTGGCCCTATCTGTGGTGAACGTCTCTGGCCTTGTATGCATTGAAGGCCGTGGGACTAAGAATGTGGGTCACAGCACTTGTAACATTGTAAGGACTTTGAACACTGCCAATCCTCCAGCATTTGTTGCATCACCCAATATGTACTTTGTCTGTGGAACCAAAGCCTACACCTGGCTCCCAAGAAACTGGGGGCACGTGCTACATCGCCTTTGTTTTGCCACCGACCTACACAGCCCCTGCAGAGCATCATCGAGAAAAGCGTTCTAAAGACACTGATCAAGCAGACTCTGCCGCATCACAGTTCGTTGACGCAGCAAAAGGGCTCGTCCCGCTATGGGGTCCGATGGCAAACAGCCGAGCCATCAGACATCTGTCTCAAGCGGTAGAAACCGCCCTGAACGTCACAGCTGGCATCCTCACCAACAACACTGCCGAGCTTCAAGCGGTCCGTCTGGTGGCCCTACAAAACCGCATGGTCCTGGACGTGGTACTAGCGGATTGTGGAGGAGCATGTCGCATCATTGGTGCCAGTTGCTGCATATACATCCCTGATAATTCACCCTCTGTCTATGAAGCAATCGAACATCTCCACAGACTGTCTTCAGAAATTCATCAAGGATCAAAGACTTGGACAATTGGAAGTTGGCTTTGGGGCATCTTAAAGGACTGGGGTTGGAAAATATCAATGTTTCTCTTGGTCCCAGTATTGGCAATATGTGGTTGCTGTTTGGGTGTACACTGTATACCACCTTTGTGTTCTCTTTGCATAAGTGCCTTGCGCCCTAAGACTATGGACACTCAGTTAACAAAAATGAGAGTAATGTATGAACAAGAAATACAGGACATTATGGAGATCGAAATAGACTGACAAGATGGCTAGTTATGTTCAAAGGGGCGACTGTTAAGAACAAAACACAATCATGAACATTCTGCGCCATCTTGTCTGATGAAAGTTTCTACGTGCACATAAACTACAGTCATTCTGATTTACCACAGCCATTTTGTACTCTGTTGGTCACCTTCATTTCACCCTGTCCTCTAGCAGCCTTCTGACTCTCTGACCAAACCTGATATGTGTGCTGGGGGCTATAAACTATTTCCACGACAAACATCAACATCACCTGCTGCCTCAAACTCGTCTTTCCTCTCATCCCTGCACAAACGGGTTACAAATACCAAACAGACTCTTGCAAACATGGTTTATTGCACTACACACAGCAAGACTGGTTTTTTGCCAACAATGGGACCTGTTCTTATCAACAGAACGGACTCTTAGATCTGGCCGGTCTCACTCGTTTTAGACCCTGAAGCAAGGTCCAGCTGCAATTAAATTGTCTGTTTTTGACCTGGGTGGGAGGAGAGTTAATGTTGGGCTTGTGTAACCATGTTGATAAAACAATGTCGGCTTGTGTGACAACCTGCCCGGGGCGGAGACTCCAAGCTTGTAACCATGATAAAAGAAACAAATACATTGTGTAAAACTGTATAAAAGGAAGAGCCAGAAGCATTGCCAGTAGAACACCTCCCTGAAGACATCCTGGTGTCAGCAGTTGACGTGGTCTCCTCTAAGAGTAATAAACCTTTTTCTTGCCTTCCAGCTTCCAGCGCCTGCCTCGTTATTTTAGATAGTGAATCCAAAGTGGATTAAAGGTGACCTTGCGCCGGGCAGCATTGGGGATCTCAGGAGACTCGCTGCTTTTCACAATACTCTATGTTACTGATGTATATATTTTGTAATATTTTTGTATATTCGTATTCAAAGAATTTCCTCCGGAAAAAGAAAGGAAACTCAGCTGATTTAACTAATACTGGACTGAAGAATACAAGAAGAGTGCAAGCTTGACTGCGAGTCTACTGGAATGTTTATGCCATACATCGATTGTGTTCTGACTGACTTTGGGAATTGTGTTCCTGCTGGGATGGCAGCAGTATTTGTTGCAGCTGGGTCCTGACTTGGAAGTGCACCCCATAACTTTCAAGGTCTGGCTGGGGAGTGCTGCTGTGAGTTTTCCAGCACTGCTGCCGTACACTAAAAGATGGATCAGGGATTTAACAACAGTCTACAAGAATTTTGCCAACAGGAGATGCTGAAAATTGAGTGGATTACAATGGCATATTATTAAAAGAAGGCTACTTAAGGAGCAGAGCAATCTACTCACTCATCGTAGAAGAGGGAACAAGTCACCGGGCATGGAGAAGATGTCACAAAAACAGAGCTATAGAACTCTCTGCTATCCTAGCTTTACATAATATGAACTTGTTACCTGCAAACTACTTAAGAGTTGTGGCTTAGCTCTGGACTTCAGAGACCATAGTCTATTTTGTTTTTTGTATCCATACACAATTTTATTGATTTTCTAAACTTAACAACACACATCCAAACATATTGCAACTAGAATATCAGAAAGCGTCACCAGCAAGTCAAACAGCATTGACATTAGAGAGTTTGACAAAGAGGAAACCGCAATGAAATGTGTGCTCCTCCAACCAAACCGTATGGGCTCTCCTGGGCAGGGAGATATGTTGAGAAGGGGGTAAGACAGACCGAGTAACACATCCCTTTGTGTGCTGATAAATGCATACTGAGGAACTAGTCAAAAATAATCCACACTGATCCTGACAAAAACACCACACTATGAAATTTAGTGCAGAAACCAATATCATAAAGAAACTTGTCAGAGGTCTGCACCAGTCCATCCCTTTATCCAAAGTATGAAACACCTGATAAGAGGCATCTTCACACTTCCTAGAAATATCATGGCTCGCCCCCATTAGCCCATGGCCAAACAGCACCAGACCATGTGATAGCAATTCCACAGCCCTCATTTTAACCAAGAGAGACCACAATTCTGCTCCTGACAACTCTGCAAGGTCCCTCAGAAATCACTTAATCTCGCTCTGTCCCGAAACATATTGCATAAAAATGGTGATGGGAAAAGTACATGTATTCACAGTATTAGGCGTGATATAAAATCTGCAAGCTCACATTCAAAGGGCAACACTTTCTGACACCCTGTTTTAGAACCCCTGGCAGGAGATGCCTACAGTTTAAAACTTTATCAACTAAGGAACCTGCGCCATAATCTCCTAGGATGGATCCTCCATGATGTTCAAGAGCAGGCAAGCGCTGAAGGAAGTCACAGCAGCCCACCACAGCGCGCAAGGAGCTCACACCTTAGGTTTAGTTTCAGTGTAGTGAAGGCGAGCTGACTGCCAGCAGGTGCAGGCCGTGGGCGCTGCTGCAGACTGGTTCAAAGTACTAGAAAGATTCAGGACAGCTGGCTTCTGGATGCTTATTGAGCAAAGTCCAGCTGCTTCCCAGAACCAAAACCTACTGGACTGCAAGGACCCAGCAGAGGAATCATCAAAAGCACACAGGCTCGGTACATTAAAATACATTTACATTAAAGCAAAACATTTTACTTACAAACTTAACTGAGGAAATACCAATCCACAGCATTTCTCGTGCTCGCGTGATTTGGGCAGTTGAACCGGAGGCGCTAAGGGAAGGCTGCCTATTCATGCACTTGGTTAAACTCAGTAAAATAAGTTCAATGTGTGTGCATGCAGGTGTACTGGGCTTGGGCCGCTCGTTTTCAGCATGGTTTGGGTGCTCATCGTTAGTTCCTTTATGGGGGTCTTTAGTATGCAACGACTTCATGAACAGCAGCAACTTTAATGGGAAATGTAACCATTTTTCACTGCCCAGTGACCTGATCAACCTCTTTCTTGCATTTTCAGCCTCGGAGTTCTCAAATCACTTCAAAGGTGCTTTTAAAAGGGCACAGGGCCCAGTACAGTCTGGCCACATCTGAGATGATAAGCAAACCCGGTATCATTTGCATTTGTCCCTCCCTGACATTTTCTGGTGTGGGGGTGGAACCACTGATGTTTAGGGGGCAGGTTGGGCTTTCTCACCCACCCAAAACACGTTAAACTACAACAATGCACAGCTTCTTTCTTGTAACATATGTTGTATTCTGAAACGAATTTGATCTTGTGTACAGAGCAGAATTTTTTTATTTTTTTTTTAAATAAAATAAAATACTGTGTCTATATGCGAGTTTACCAAGGCGCCACCGGGAACTCGGTCACGCCGCCAATATGGCGGTTGTGCCGGTCCCCGGGACACTTCTCCTGCGGGGGAGAGGCCAGCGCAGCGATGACGCGGCCGGCGCCCGCCCCTCGCCGCAGCAATTGGACGGTCAGTCCATGCCCCGGAAGCGGATCAAGCGCTTCCGGGGCAACGTAAGCAAAACGGGTCCCGGATCTTGCCGGGACCTGTTTAATCCAGTTGTGGGGGCCAGGCTCCTTTAAAAAGGAGCGCGGAGCGGCGGCACAGTCTTTTCCTCACCGCTCCGCTTCTGAAAACAGCTGCCATTCGCCATCCCCACGCCCCGGAGGCTTTCAGGAAGCCCCCGTTTCTTTTCCCCACCCGCCATCCCCTGAGGCAACGAGGTTTAGGAAGTATTTTTGTATAGGCATTTGTTTTAACGTTTTTCTTTCCAGGTTGAATGTTGTAAATGTTCTTTTTCAGTTACTGAAGGTCGTGCCAAATATTGTCATATCGGTATGTTTATTTTACAGAGCGACGTCATTTATGCTTGTTGTATTTTATGTCTGAATATCCTTAGTCTGCGGTAAGGTCATGATTGATAGGTCAATTTTTACATCTCTTAGTAGGCGTCCCATTGTTTAAGGGGGACGCCTGGGGGAAGGGGGGGGGAACAGTGGTCACTCATCACACTCCAGGGGGCGCTTTCGGCCGGTAAGCTGAAGGGTGCGGGGGTAGGAAGTTCCGCTTCCGGCAGGCCCCTTGGGCCAACCCCAGCGCAGGCGCATGGGCGCCAACGTGGCATAACATCAGTCCCTGGGAGGTAGTATTGGAGGGCGTAGGGGGTGCCCGCGGAAAGGATTCTGATGGGTAAACGGGCCTCCTGAGCAAGGTCACTCCGTTAAAGGGGGAGCTGGCAAGTAGTTGGGAACAGTCATGACCTTGCACGTAGGCTCATCCGGGATACGCAGAAAACAAAGTGTACATATTCCAGTTTTAGGTTAGGTATGGCTATGTATTAGACTCATGTTAAGGTTAGCCATAAAAAAATGTGTAAATATGTGTATTTGCAATGTTATTGAATATGTTTGGGTTTTCTGCGTATTAAAATTGTGTCAAGAATTTTTAATTATGATTTATTAATAAAATACGGCCTGGGTTATCCGACCCCTAATCCAAGTTCTGTGTGTTTGGATGAGTTATTATCGGTGCCTCAGGGGAAAGGGGGGGTTGGAAACAGCCATCCCAGGATCCCTGCCTGGAGGGGGGTTTGGGGGTACCCAATTCAACCATTGGGAGGGGACTCGGCAGTACCTGGCCATATAAAAATAATGGATGTTCTAACACCAGACTCTGAGAAGGCACCAACATTTCTGGGCGAAGCCTGAAATTCCCAGGTATTGTCATGGGCAAGCAGAGTCAAGTACGAAGGACCCTGATTAAAGTGCTTTTCAAAAACCTTTTTAAAACCATGTAGAGTCAAGGGATAGTCACGGGAGTAGAACTTATCTACATTAAAAAGAACACAACTTGCAGCTCCTGCCATTTCCCTTTCAAATCACCTTTTCATTCTGACAATACATTTCCGCCCCCCATAAAATAGTGGGTGTGACACTTGCAGACAGGGTAACAGTAGCAACAAGCATTGGCAAAGTCAACAGGTCTCATCTGCGAGACTAGAGCTATTGGTTTTGTCAATGTTTATCCATGTTGTACAGCTGCATGGCTGCCGAACAGCATGGTACAAAAAACATAGTGGTAAAGCCAATAGGTATTGTCTACGAGAGCTATTGTCAATGTTTTTAGTAATGTTGTACAGCAGCCTGGCTGCTGTGCATAGGTTTGGCACCTTTCCCAGAGAAAAATACTAGCATTTGTTCATGCTTTAAGATTCTGCAAAGGCCCGACAGGATATTTACATAGAACTTTATATATAATCATCTACATTTATTTTTAACATGGCCTTTCTGTCTTTGTTTACTTTAATTATCAGTCATGACTTAAGGCAGCTGTAAAAAGGCCTATAATTTATCCTATAATTTACTGATTTACGTATGCATGTACTGGTAAGGGGAAAAAATACCTGCTTCAGGTGATTTTCTTAATATTTATACCGGCTGGGACATTAAAGTTCTGGTCATGCCAGTAAATAAAAAAAATGTGCAGCTTGGCGGAAAGTAAAAAACACAAAAGAAATGTCTATGATGCGGATAGCGATGGATGTTAGTAGGGTAGACGTTGAATTTGTGAGTGTGAAAGGGGAGTAGGTATTGCCACCTGAAGTTGTATTTTCTGACTTAAAACTATTTTAAAAAATTGAAAACTAAACACGAGATGAGACAGTCTAACGAAACAGATTTGAAGCCAACACTAGGATATCTCAGTTGAAGGTAGTAGTAAGAGGAAAAAAGAGAAAACAGAAGACACCTCTTCCTAGACTATATGGAGTTAAGCAGGCAGTGTCCATCTCATTCTGATGAATGGGAATCCTGATTCTAGAACATATACCGGAGTAGGAAAACACAATGGTTAATACAGCAACCATTAGTGTACTAACCAATAGATGGGTGTGTTGAACAAAAAGTGTTAACTATGGTGGATCGTCTGAGAAGCCTGACGCAACTGAGGCAGGGATCATTCCCTTCGAAAGATCTCACCCCAAAATGGAAACGGACGTGGACGACAAAGGAATGCCGCCTCTGCGGACAAGGTGATGAGTCTCTATTACATCTTCTATGTATCTGTACTTCACTACTAGACACTCTGAAAACCCTCCTTCGGGAAATGCTGAGGAGAGAACAAATAAGGACTTGTAGAGCGGCTGTCATAAAATGCCTCGGAGGCTCGTCTGTTCAATTGTCCTGCAGAGCAATAAAACTTTGAAATATAGCAGCAAAAGAATTGGACAAAAAGAGAATTGATCTGAATCTGTCAAAATAGATTTGCTTTGCTCACTTACTTTTTAATCTTCTTGCTCATATTTTTTTTTTTGTCACATCCTGAAGAAGCAAGTTAGTTTCAAATTTATTTATTCAGAAGTTTGCTCTTCTACTATATGAATTCTGATGTGTTTTCATCGTTTGTTTTTAATCGATTGATTGCTTTGATGTCTCATGTACCTTGGTGGCTTGCTCCACCCTTTTATGATTTTAATGAAATCAAATAAAAGTATTATTGTCTGACGTCTGAGAAGATTAACTTTAAAGACCACTTAGTGGACTGGAGGAAAATCTGTAATGCAGTGCTTACAAACAAAACTAATACACAGCATGATTCACTTTATGAGAAGTCATAATTTTTATCATAAAATATTTTCTCTGATCTTTTGAAGAGACTACAGGGTCTAAAATATTAGAAACTGCGATATCGCACTGGGAGCTCAAGCAGCCATAAGTATTGTGATTGCATTTAAATAGTACATCATATCCCTGACAAGGCGCTGATGCACGTTTGATGGACAGGTAGCACGCAGAATGAGATAAAGGGAGCAAATCCACGTTAGCAAACCCTGGCAACTTCACTCTTGGGGAGTCATAGGAGACAAGGAGGTACAAAGAAAGTGTCTGGAGTATAAAGCTTTAAGCAAGTCTTAGATCTCCGCCTCCGAGGGGGCGAAGATAAAGGAACTGCCTCAAGTTTGAACTGTAAAGCCTTAGCACTCGTTGGGTGTCTCCCTCTCTGAAAGGAAGTGTGTGTAATGGCATGAGCGTGCATTCGAGAGCACAAAGTCTTAAGCAAGAATGGAGTGGCCACAACCATTGGGAAATAAAGATAGAATCTCAAGCAGCCTTACAACAGTGGGGTAGGATACACAGAGCAGGCACTAGTTCCCATAAACCCGGCTGAGAAAGAAGGCACTGGCTTTGAAACAACGCGGCTACTAATCTGCGTGTGGAAAGAAATGGCTTACACGGGTCTTGGGACAGTTTTGGTGCCTACCGCTAATACATGCTCAAAATAACGCGAACTACAGGATATGAAAAGTAAAAACAATGAAACAAAAAAAATACTCAAAAAAGTGCTTTTGCAATGTAGTAAAAAAAAACAAAAAAAACCCATAGAACCAGGAAGCCAGAATACAAGGAGCTTGTGAAGTGTCAATACAAGACTTCCTGGCACCTGGAATGCCAGACCAAAACATTCTACTAACTAGAGGAAGAGAGGCAGAAAGGGCAGGAAGGATATATTTAGGACAGGGAAGTGCTGCACTCTTCCTCTAGTAATTCGATCACTCCATGCCCTGTCTGTCATTGAACCCACACCGATACCAAGGCTCAGCAGAACGGGCAGTACGGCATTTTGCGGACACCAGAAAGGTGGCACTTGCTGGGCACACCCAAAGTTCTTGGAAGCACTAGCAGTATTAGGTGCATCATCGTGACTAATGGATACAGTGCATTTTTTATGCTCAACCAAACAGCTATTACGTTCTATATATGGATACAGACAAACTGCAAATAATGGAATGGAATGATACCCAGTCTAACCCTTCCATATAGCAGTCCGCAACACTAAAAGAGGTGAATAATTATGTCTGCTTGTACGAGCATGTTAGGAGGCAAACAAACAGATTCAAACGATTTGATTGTATAGCAATTCGGGTCATTTTTACAGTGAAGCTATATTAAATCTTTATAGAGTTAAGGGGCCCATCCACTGCTTTTCATCATATTTAAGGAGGTTCTTGGGATGTGATGGAGCAGGATAAATGAAAAAATTATAACCTCCTAATAATTTTCGTAAAATAATTAATAAACATGTTTGTTTAAGTAAATAACCAACAATGTATGTTACATGTAAAGGGTTAAAGGTAACACGATATTTTTGTGTGCAAATTAATCAACTTATAATTGTTTACGTGTCTAACATAACGTAATATTTGCGTACTAATAAAATAATAAACGCATGATTTGTGCTTTTAAATAAAATGTGTGGTGGCAAAATAAAGCGATGGTAAGTAAGGGACGGCTTTATATGTTGCTTTTTGCTAGGTAATACCTAATTGGGGTACGTAGAAAGACGGGAGGGAAACGAAAGGGTTTATGTTCTTTATTTTAACAATATTTTGTTTATCTTTGAAAATAGTGCGCTTAGGCCTGTCAAGCAGCGATATAAAATGGCCGCCATTTGTTAGAGTACGCATGAGCAAGAAGCCGTGTAGTAGAGGAGAAAGGCTGTGAAAAAGGATGATCACGTGTTCGTGCTGAGAGCCTAAGACGGAAGTATGGTCAAGGCTATTGTGACCTTTTTGAGCAAATGTGTGCCAAGATGATCAGCAAGAAGCATGAGAAGTCAAACTGAATAAATGGACGGAACTGTTGAATCTAAAAAGTATCAGAAAAAGATACAAATTGGACTGATCGAAACGGATGAGCAATGTCATGAACTGTGGGAAACGATGCAAGCATGGACATTCCACAAAGAACTGGTTAAGACAAGGAAGTTTGATTAAAAATGTATATGGACTTGAATTAACCAATGAGAGAGAATCACGCCATAGAGATGCAACATTTTTATTCAGTAAGCTAGAATTAGGGTATAAGAAGACCTACTCTTGGTGGGGAGGGGTTAGATGCTGGAGAGAGGAGATGCTGTAGATGGGTGAAGTTGCGGTTGCTGATGCTGACGAGCTGATGCTGAGGTTTTATATTTTTAATTGAGTATAAGATGCTGCTTTTGGAGAACCTTTTTACTCCCGATAGATTTTTCATTTAGAAGTATTAGACTTTCCAAGACAGATAGATTGATCTTTTGGACTTCTTGCTGTAACAACCTTATTTTTCCGTCTAATAGGTATGCATTGCAATTTCAATTTATTCTTATAATGATGATAAATGTAATAATCTGAATAATAAGCTTAAACTTATATCTTGCTTCGAAACTTTATATAAACTTTATTATTCTTTAAACAAATGACTCAGTGATTCTTTAGCTCAATAATTAAGGTAAAATGTTAAAGAGTTTATTGTGATTGAGCTGGTCTTAATCACCATCAACTGATTCCTACTAGTTGGTCCATCGACCAATGAGCGGAATACCTTAAAAGCAATGAGAAACATTATGTCGTGTTAAAAAGAGGAATCCCGTCTCCTTCCAGCGAATCGTTTTTCCTAGGTTAAGGACGGAGGAAATCCAGGGAATAAATGAGTAAGTGAATGTATATGCGGTGTTATGGGCCCCACCGTCATATGGATATAGTTTGTGTGTTGGAGGGATAAGTTGCACCTGGATGACCGAAGCATATAGGAGAAGAATTTTTATTGTTAGCGCTGGATCAGATGTTAATGTACTAACAGGACAGACTTGCCACTGGAAATCCTTCATAATGGTGTCTGGGAGCCACTTGTGAGCAATGTCTGAACTTTATCCTTTATTTGCTATGTGATGTGTCTTGCACCTTGTATATAAAACCTACGGAGCACGACTGGTTCGCAGACAAGGGGTTTGAAGGATTCCTGAGTGACGTCACACTCCTGCCTAAAATTAGACACACACGGACTGTGTTTAATGTTCTGCGTATATGTGCTGCCAGAATTACAAAGGCCAAATTACAAAATCTGCCCAATGCATGTTTGCCTCACATTGACTTGCTGGGTAGGAGTGTAAAGGGACTTAGAGATTGTTTCACAGGTTTCTATGAGGAGGTGAGAGGCACACAGTCTGAATGAAAACCGCGATAAAGGGCAGACATTGTTCAAAATGGCACCCAGACACCATTGTCAATAGTAGTTCCGTTCTTTTAGAATATATAAACTTGTTCCCATCTCCTCCGGAAATATGAAAGACATGGGATGGTCCCTTTAATCAATTGAACATAACATTGCATCAGACATTATAGTATGGTGGAGACTATTATGGTGAAGATAAGCGACAAGCACCTTTTCGCAAACATTCTAAGATTTGTGTTACTTTCGTAAATTATATTCTCGTTCTATTTTAAATCAACATATTGTAGTATCAATCAACTTAAGATAACAGTAAATTACACATTAGAGAATAGTAAAGAGTACAGTGCCAATGATACATAGTGAGAACTTTACCTTAGATGTTTTAGAATAGTACTTTATCAAGTCAATAAATATTGTTGGTGGGAAGCACAGCTAAATGTAGAGTTTCTTGTTTTCAGACAAAAATTTCATTAACACACTAGCTAAGGAGAAGTGTAAATGGTTGCTAGTAAAAACCTTTCCTCGCAGTTCCACCACTTTCGGATTAAAAACACAAAAACAGCAAATGGCAGACAATAGCTTGTGATACACATTTTATGCGAAGCTGGTCTTTAGGGTTAGTTATTCTCCCAAGTACCCATTATGGAATAAAACCACAAATCCCAAGCCAGGCTAATCCTGGAAGGCAAAGAGTTGTGACCACCCTCACCAATGAAGCCTAACAACGTGAACAGCGAACTTGTAGGTCAAGCGTTTTTGCACAACTACTGAACGGAGCAAATGGCTAACAATACAACAACAAAAAATAACAATTACAGACTAAGCTGGCGAATTGGACTATGGAGGACTGTATGAGGAACTAGTTTTCCTGACATGTAAATCGTTTTCCTCAATTGAAGTCTACAACAAAAATTAAAGCCACTTTACTCTCCCTGTACAAAGAAAAAACAGAATACTCTTCAATTACTGGCCAGAGGTGAAAAGAAACTGAGCATAGCCTTTCCCGAGACAGCATACCCCTAAAGTACTTATTAAGATTTTGCATGTCATGGAGGAATACGCATACCATAAATAGGAACTTTAAATGACTCTTATTTTAATAATTTTAGCATTTTATGGTGTACTTATCTGGCCACATGTGGGACTTGGTCGAAGCAGTCCTGGGAACAGGAGGCATTTTGATGACACTGATCAAATGGAGGACTTCCAGCATGCTCCCATGGCAGAGATATACTAGGACTGAGGAGAGAGAGGAGCTCATTCTAAGACCACTCACCCCTGGGCACTCTGGTTTCAGAAGATTTCCTCTGCAGTTCGGATCGAGATGGACAGGCAAGTGGGAAACAGAACTCTCAGGGTCATAGGCATGTGATTCACTCATTCCACCAATATATCAAAGCGTTTGTCTCAACCCGCACTTCAAATAGACTGCAAAAATATATCATCGCCAAGGCAAATGGATGTGGGGTTATGAACAGTAAATCTATACACCCCTACATGCTTACCATGACAACATGTTGGTAGTCCATTTTCTAAAGTCGATATATGTGCAGCTCAATATTCTTGGCTTTGATATTCTCACATGCAGCTAAGATTTGCTCTACATGTGCAGGTAAAACCAACAAAAAGCTTACTTTATCAAACAGCACCAACGTGTCTGTGGAAGCCGAGGAGGATCATTTGACGAGGCCATAGTGGATGATGGAAAGGCTCAGGCTGATACTCCTAAGCATCACCCAAGTTTAACCAGGATCATACAAGGCTGAGATCATTGTGATATCCAGGCTTTATACAAGGCGTTGAGAACTCCTAAACACAAGTGGACTTCGTGCACAGCAACAAGAAAATCCACTGGCCACAAATCGGAGGACTTTGTTATCACCAAACTCTAAATGAGGGCTCATTTAGGTTGCTCACTGAGTCCATCTAGGTATGTCATGTTACGGGACTATGTGTGGCATAGAGGTGGAGTTGCTTACTGTAGACATACAAGAGACAAGTTTAATCCTAGTTTAACCACTGAATAAACTAGCAATACCGAACAAATTACTTTACCATCTTGTTATCTATTAAGAGCGCTTAGAAACAAACTCTGAGGGGTTAGAACATGTACAAATAAGTGAGGGATTTGGTGGCAAGCGTTTTGAAGGTACTTCTGTTGTGTATGTGTTGGATTTAGTTAAGCAGTTGAATATAAGTCAGTGTCCAGTGATGGTTTAAAGAGCTTTACTGGACAAAGAGGGTACCATGTCTGAAGGCCTAGTAATGGATTTCTTTAGTCTACCTTTGGATTTTTGAATCACTTTATTGTTGATCTATCTCTACCACCACTGCTAGGAAACTGTTCCACGTAGTTTTGTTGAGTTACATTAAATTAATGTTAGGTGAATTTGTTCGGCACGCATGTGGACTCTTCGCATTTATTGGCTGTTGACTGGACACTGATACACTGTTCTAGGCTGCCTAGAACGTGCATAGGTGCTAGATGTGGGTTATCGGAGTGAATGTTACCTCATGGCTCTTAAATGCTTGGAAGGTAAGGGTACTGTAGCATAGCTGGTCAGCGCGTAGAGATGAGCATACAAGACCGACTGCCATGAGGCTGTAGATAAACTGAGCACGCAATGACTCCAAACATGATTACAATAAGATTTAAGGGAAGTCCTAAAGGGGCGAACTGCAAAGGTATAGTGTGAAAAGAAACTTATTTGAACCCGATTGGCCTTCGGAACTGTGTGGGGGATGGTGCATTTCCCCTCTTGATATACATCCCTCACCCTTCCCTTTCTACCAGCTCAGAGCAGCAGTGACCTTTCCTCGTTTTGGACTTGTGGTTTAAACCACGCAACGTTTGGCTGGAACATAAAACACCAGTTCGAGGACTCCTATCAGATGTCAATGATCGAAACACAACCTTCCTTTTTGAGGTCAAAATTAGACAACATTAGTTAAGTCTGCCAAGGTTTTTGTTAACCATCTTTAAATTACATAGCGTGATCTTTGCCTCTTCCCAGAGGAGTAGATCTCTCCCACCTAATGCTATTGGGAATTTGGACAGCTTGAATTGCAGTGCATGAGGGACTAGTTTATATCGAAAAAAAGTACACTAAAGCATCATACTTTTAATCAGCTCTGCTACCTCTACCACAATACCACTAGTGCATATGCCACCAATATGAATACCACCAAGACCAATACCACCAGCAGCACCACCACCACAATCAATCAATACACAACCACCAAAACCAATACCACCATAAACACCACCAATACCAAACCTCCACAAACACCACCAATTTCACCAGTGCCACCACCACTTAAAAAATGCCACCAATAGCACTACTAATACAACTACCAGGACACAAACTATCACCAGCACAAACATGACCTCAATACCATCACCACCAAACTACACCACCTATTCTACACTACCACCACCAATACCAATAATATCACCAGCACCAATACCACTAGTACCATATCTAATACCACCAATTCCAGGTCCAATACAAATACCACCAATTCCAGCTCCAATACATAAACCACCAACAATAGCACACAATCACCAATACCATCATCACAATCCAATAGCACCACCTCTACTACACTACCACCAAGCATTGGCAAAGCCAATAGGTCTAGATTTAATCTGCTATTGTGTGTCAACACTTTTCTGCATGCCTGACTTTGCAGGTGCTTTCACGTTATAGCCATAAATCTTGTTTTTTATGCTTCCCGTCCCTATTCCTATGCATCCCAAAATTTCTGTTGCTGTGCTTATGGCTTTGTCATATGATTTACAACATTATGTGGAGTTGCACAGAAGGATAAAAGGGTATTGAAAAGTGGACATTTGTGAAGCAAAAAACAGTTTGAGACTTATGAACTAAATAGTAGATTTTCATTTTTTCGAATGTAACCGCTAACCGACAATCAGCATAGCTAAAACTCTGGGGAGATTTTAATTTGACAGCAATATCAAACCCATCATTTCATCAGTGCCACCCTACGAATTTATGTATTAGTACAAAGAGTTAAAGCCTCTCACTGTTTGAGATGGAGTATGTAAACTCTTCTTTCGCTTATTTATATTGTAAACAAGTACTGGCAAAGCTAATAAGTTGAGCTTTTGTAAGCTGCAGGCACACAACATTAATGCACAGTTTGACACAGGACATGCCTACATGCACGTATGCAGACACAACAAGTCACACACAGCCATCAAACATGCGAGGTGCCACATACAGACCACTAGACTCCCTTCCAGACAGACCAACTGCCATACAGACAGCTCAGCACACAGATCAATATATATATATATATATATATATATATATATATATATATTTGTGCCCTTGTACAGAGCCCTACAGGTCATCATGTACACTTGCCAGAAGATAAAGTTACATGCAGGCCATTGTATATACAGTTACCACAGCACACAGACCAACAAAAATGTAGATACCCCTCCACACAGATCAAAACAAAGGCTCACCCACACACGCTAAGATGTAGTCAGACAACACACCGGCCATCACACAGCCAGCTCGAATAGACAAACAAGGACGAAAGAACAGATGCATATGAAGATGATGGATGCTTTATTAACGCTGTGGAGGGTCATGCCACACATTCAGTTAATGTTCAGCCCTTTCGAGGAGGAAGTCATGCTTGAGGTGGGTAAAGTAGTGGTGGATCACCACCCCTTCAATCCTGGGTCTCTCCTTGGAAATGCCACTTCTACTGGGTGATGGCAGACTTCATGGTCCATCCTCATCTAATCATTGCAAATTTAAATGAACACCCATATGTAACAATGCAGAATTCTTTGCATAACCTTTCCATCCTTGGCCTCTTGGGCATAACTATACAAATGAAGCACTGCCATGCAGTACTTCCCTCTCTCTAGGAGTATCATATCTCACATTTAGGGCTGCCCTGTTCTATGTGCACTACAAAACTTATCCTATCCTGGGCGTTAGCTTTGCAAATCTTTGTTATCAAGTGTTTAGACTAATTGGTGCAACTGAACGGAGGGAGGAGAGGGAGAGAGAAAAAGAAAACAAGCATTGGCATTTGGGACCTTATAAGTGTTTAGCCATGCAACAGTTGATGTTGTTGCACCAAGGATATTGTACTGCATAACTAAATACTTATAAGGTTCCAAAGGCGAGACAATATTGGCTATGCCAATGCTTGTTAGAAGGAGTAATGTCTGTGCATGTGCCAGACTTGTATTATATGTCAGATAGCTTGATGGGTTCGTGTGTGTGTTGCAGAGATTCTTGGACAATGTGCAGATCACAAGTTATAATTCTAGTAAAATACCTCAGCTGGTTATGCACCCAGCATGTATATAACCTGTAGGGCATACATTTAAATTATAGCAGGCTTTAATGCAAACTTTCCTTATTCTTTGGTTGATCAAAGTTGCTCAAATGGTTTCCGCTGAATTGGGGAGTAATACATACTGGATTGTTAAGTTTAAATAAACAATCCCGTTTTTATAAACTAATAGCGGTCACGTAAATTACTAGCATGTGGTGGAAACTGTTCTCCAATAGCCTTTAACCTGCAAAAATAAATATATAAATATAAAAGTGCACTGTAGTGTCAAACAGCGGCAATCGAAAGAACTTTTGGCATACGCAGTTGGGGGCATTTAAGGAAACCCCAGATATCCAACCAGCATCATTTTGCCACAGGGTTTGAGGCCGCCATTGTGCCGCCCAGAACACTGCAAAGTCGATCCCACCATTCTGCTGCAATTAATGAGGCCTGCAGTAGACTTACCAGGCCCCCTACCAACTGCATACTGACCCCAAGAACAAGCAGGAGTCAGGTGGGAACTCAAGAGCAGGACAGTGAGGAAGGAGTAAAAGATGAAGTACGGAGACTCAGTCCTGTCCCAACAGCACTGAAACTCACCTGAAGGGAGTCAGCAGAGGAGAGAGTAACTCACGCAACGAGGAAGTGGAGCGGCCACGGCTGGGGACCGTCACACTACAGGCTGGACATGTCGGTGACACGACCCAGCTGGCAGTGGGCTTCTGCGAGGGAGGGACCGCCCTATCCCACCAGGAGAAAGTGGCAATGCGACTTCTGATCCACGCACGTGCGGCGGCAGTCAGGCGCACAAGTATGCGACGGAGGACTGCTGTGACTAAGTGCGATGTTTGGGCAATCAGACTTACACTCCACACCCGTGAAGCAGACTATGAAAGGTATCTTTGAGAAGTGACCCAGAAGCGCGTGGGCGCCACCACCACTGGGGGTGGCCATCAATTTGGTGACGCGATTCAGCTGTCGCTAGAGAGGCAACGATCACCGGAGTCAGAGATAAAGGACACCAGAGGCTGGCAGGGGGGCAAGTCAGGGCCTACTGCCAGGTGACGTGACATAAGCCAGCACCACCTTGGCAGCGCTACAAATTAAGAACAAGCCTGAAAGACAGTCCATGTACAGCGTTTACCTTGCGGGAGCGAGCAGCGACGCCATCTGTTTCCAAAGCGCGAGCGCGATAATTGCAAACAGATGGCGCCGCTGCTTGCTCCCGCAAGGCAAACGCCGCACATGCACGAGGGCCCATTGGAAACAGTGCAGAACATGCACAAGTTTCCACAAAAGCCCGGAGCGATTTCAAGAGGTCACTCCAAAGCAGCGCTTGCATGCTGCGTAGGCGAGACCTAAAACAAGCATTGGCATAGCCAATAGGTCTCGCTTTTGGGACCTTGTAAGTAAAAAAAAAAAAACTGAAGTATAACACTTCACGTTTACATTTACTTCGTATTTAGGATGCAGTAAATGTAAACGTGAAGTCTTACACTTCAGGTTTTTGTTTTTTTTACTTACAAGGTCCCAAAGGCGAGACCTATTGGCTATGCCAATGCTTGTTTTGTAAATGAGGCCCCGAGTAGCTAAGCCTCTTTGGAGACAGTGCCCCTAAAAAGCCTCGGAGAATGGCCCACACGGTGGCAGACTCTGTCAGGGTGATGTTCTGAGGCAGTGATGAAAAAAAAGTCACAGCAGACAACGAAAAGAAAGGAGGGCTTCTGAGGGCAAAGACTCACAAGTACAGCACTGCGCAAGTACCACAGTGAGCATTCTTTCAAGAGGCCGCCACGGAGGTCAGGATTTCGAGGGTGCGTTGTCTGCCCTCCCACTCTTTCAGCTGCTTAGTGCGTAGCATGTCACTTCATCTTTTAGAAATAAAACAACATTTTGAAACGTGTGAACCATCTCATTAAAATTGTGATATTTACATATTTCTGTTTGTGAATTTAATTTTAAAAAGTCCATCATTTGAATATTATATTTGGTGTATACGCGTTTCTGTATTTTGATGAATGCTTGTATGGTCCAAATTGAAGAACTGCTTAGACAGGGGTCCCCGGCCTGCAGTAATGTTTTTTCGCGTGTCCAGAGAAGTCAAAAGGTTCGAACCCTGTTCTAAGGGAATGTGGTACTTTGAGAGGAGAGACTCATGGACTTCTTTGCAGGCTATCAGCTCACCCTAGCGAGGGAGCTCTTTGAGGCACAGGGGGCTCCCCGAGAGCACCCCGGACAGGATCTACCGGGGTACAGTGTTAACCCCAGGATTCCCGGACCCTCCCCTAGCGGGCAGTCAGCGTGCACTGAAGACACGTGTGACTCGCAGACGGATGGGAAAGACCCCTCCTCGGACGGCTTGGTGACCCCTTCCCCAAACCCTGCCCACTGGTGCCTCCTCGACGTAAGACCTTCGCCTAGAAGGGGCGAGCAGGGCGCTGCATCACACCTAGACCCACAGGAACCGGAGGACATCAAACTACGGGGTGTCTTAAGTGAAGCGGCCGTTGTTTGAAGGGCTGTGTGGGTGGCGCGACCCCTGGGTGGGCCCGGGGGCCCATACTAGGGGGCATAAGCTGTACATTTGCAGACAAGGGGTCACGTGTTGCAGAGATGAAGTGCACATGTTCCCAGTTGATCTGAATGTGGGTGTGAGAGGACTACTGCACTCACCTCACCTGTAACCCCTAGGGGGGTCCCACGCGAGGAGGGGCGCTGATCCCTCCGTGCCTACTGAAAAGGACAGTCTGTGAGGCGCACACAAAAAACGTGCCACGAGGGAAAACTAACGGAAACACGGTGCAGGGGGTAAAGTGCGTGAGCTTCTAAATCCCATGAAGGATTGCCGATCGCACAGCGTTTACCTTGCGGGAGCGAGCAGCGGCGCCATCTGTTTCAAGAGCGCGATAATTGCAAACAGATGGCGCCGCTGCTCGCTCCCGCAAGGCAAACGCTCTGCATGCACGAGTACTCATTGGAAACAGTGCAAAACATGCACGAGTTTCCAAGAAAGTACAGAGTGATTTCAAAAGGTCACTCCAAAGCAGCGCTTGCGCGCTGCGTAGGCGAGACCTAAAAAGGAGTGGGGTTGGTTGGAGCATTTTGTGCTAGGGCTGCATGTGGTTGCCTCGTCCGGACCCATTTACAGTTTAAATGGATTGTTATTCCTTGTCCTAGTGGCTTGGCATTTTGCAGCTTGCTACATACAATACAAATTATTTATTTCTTTGCCTTTTAAAGTTTATGAGTATATTTCAAGTGTGACTAGTAGGGTCCCTTTCAGTAAATAAATAGACTGGGTAATTAACTGCTGCTGAATGATCAGAAAGGGATCACTTGTTAGGCCAGAAAGTAAACGAATCAAGAAATTCTAATGCACATGAGCTGCATTAGATCTTGCCTGCTTCAATGCTTTATTATCGGAATGGGATTTCTTTCTAGCAACAACACATGTAAATAAGCATTGGCAGGGCTAATCAGTTGTGCCTTTTTAAAGAAATTCAGACGTACTAGCTTTGTTATTCTGCTTGGGCAAAAAAATGGTTCAGGAGTGGAAAAATTAAAAATAAAAATTAAATAAAGCATGATGTAAACCCATACAGTGAGATAAGGGATAGGCGCCATGAATAACCATGTATGCACGCACATACACAATGATACATGATCATTTTTTTTTTAATTTACCATTCCAAGATATCAGATGTCTATATTGGAGCAGTGAAGCGTGCATTAAGAAAGGAGCTGCCAGGACCTCAAAAAAAAAAAAAAAAAAAAAAACCAAAAGGAGACAGGAAGGTGCGTGAGTACAATGGAGGAGCAGCTGAGTAGGGGTAAATCAAGCACCAGAGGAGCAATTGTGGTGGGGATAACACATTTTTTAAACAAGCATTGGCAAAGCCAATAGGTCTCGCCTGTGTGAGAGCTATTGTGGTAGCCATTTTGTACACCAGTGTGGCTGCTGTTCAGCATGGCTAAAAGTTAGTGGAGTGGGGTGAGGTGGGGTGGGGTAGAGTGGAATGGGGTATGAGTGGAGTGGGGTAGTTGGGTAGATTAGCGTGGTACATTATAGTGGGGTAGATTGAATTGGGGTAGATTGGGGTGGAGTAGATTGAGGTATATTAGAGATGGGTAGACAGAAGTAGGGTAGATTAGAGTGGGATATATTGGGACAGATTGGAGTATTGTGAGGTAGACAGGAGTAGAGTTGGGTAGATTGGAGTGGAGTGGGGTACACTGAAGTGGAGTAGATTGGAGGAATGGGATAGATTGGAGTGGAATGGGGTAGACTGGGGTGGGCTGGGTTAGACTGGAGTGGGGTAGATTGGAGTGGAGAAGATTTGGGTTTGGAGTGGGGTAGATTAGGGAGAAGTGGAGTAGATTGGGGTGGAGTGGGGTAGAATGGAGTGGGATAGATTAGGGAAGAGTGTAGTGGGGTGCATTGGGTGGAAATTGGAGTATATTGGGGTAGACTGGAGAGGAGGGGGGTACACTGGAGTGGGATACCTTGGGTGAATAGGGTAGACTGAGATGGGGTGGGGTAGATTGGAGTTGATTGGGGTATATTGGAGTGGGGTAGATTGAATTCAGTAGATTAGAGTGAAGTGGAGTGCATTGGCATGGTGTGGGGTAGAGTGGAGTAGAGAAGATTGGAGTGGGGTGGAGTGGGATATATTGGCATAGACTGGAGTGAGTTAGATTGGGAAAGAGTGGAGTGCAGTGAATTAGGCGTAGATTGGAGTGCGGTAGAGTGCAGTGGGGTAGATTGGATTGGGATAGATTGGGTGGATTACGGTGGAGTAGACTTGATTCGGATGGGAGTGGGGTACATTTGGATAGAGATTGGGTGGATTATGGTAGGAGCAGCGTCGTGATTGGTCTGAGCAGCCTGTTTGGCCGCTCAGGTAGAGCCTGGGGAGGCTCGGCATGTTCTCCATGGGGCTGTGCAACGCGGCCCAATGGAGAACATGCCTACTATGCAGGACTCTTTGGACGGCCCTAGAGGGCCGGTCAAAGCGTCATGCGCATGTAGGGAGGGAGTGCAAACTACTCCTGCTCCCTCTGCGCCGGCCAGCCCGCCAGAGTCGCAAAGGAAAGTAAAACGATAATAACTGCTGATAATTTCATTTTATTTTTATTTTCCACTGCTCAATGAGCAGTGGGGCGACGCTCCTCTGCCTTAGTGAATAAGCCGCCACTGGTAAATTGGAGTGAGATAGATAGGAGTGGGGTCGTTTTGAGAGGGATAGATTGAAGTTGGATAGAGTGGTGTAGGGTAGATTGTGATGGGGTGAGGTGGATTGGGTTAGGGTGGGGAAGACTGGAGTGAAGTAGACTGGGGTAGATTGGATGGGGTAGTTAGAGTAGGGTAGTGTGGAGCGGGGTAGGGCAGATTGGAGTGGGGTGGAGTGGGTTAGATTGGACTGGAGTGGGGTAGATTTGAGTGGCATGTGGTTGACTGGAGTTTAGTGAGGTAGATTGGAATGAAGTGTGGTAGATTGGGGTAGAGTGGAGTGGGGTAGATTGGGTGCAGTGGAGTGGGTAGGTTGGAGTGGGGTAGATTGGGATGAAGTGGAGTTGGATAGATTGGAGTGGAGTAGAGATTCGAGTGGCGTGAGATATCTTGTGGAAGAGTGGAGGAGAGTGTGGTAGATTAGGGTTGACTGGAGTGGGGGTAGATTGGTTGGATTAGAGTATGGTAGATTGGAGTGGGGTAGACTGAAGAGGGATGATTGGAGTGGGGTAGTTCGGAGTGGAGTGGGTTGGATTGGGGTGGGGTAGACTGCAGTGGGGTGGTGTGAAGTAGTTTGGGATGGAGTACATTGGAGTGGAGTAAATGGGGTAGACTGGAGTGAGGTAGATTGGGTGGGTAGATTGGGGGGGGTAATTTGAAGTAGGGTAGAGTTGAGTGGAGTGTGGTAGATTGGAGTGGAGTAGACTGGATGAAGTGGAGTAGGGTAGATGGGTAAAGTGGAGTGAAGTGGGGTAGAGTGGAGTGGGGTACATTGTGGTAGATTGGAGTGGGGTACGTTGTGGTGGAGTGGGGTAGATTTGAGGGGAGTGGGGTAAATTGGAATGGAGTTGGGTAAATTGAACTGGGGTAGATTGGAGTGAAGTAGAGTGGAGTCGGGTATATTGGAGTGGAGTGCTGTAGATTGGGATGGAGTGGGGTAGACTGGAGTGGGGTTGAATAGGCTAGATTGAGTCGACTGGGGTAGATTGGAGTGGAGTAAAATGGAGTGGAGGAGATTGTATTGGAGTGGGGTACAGTAGATCGTAGTGGAGTTGATTGGGGTAGATTGAAGTGGGGTAGACTGGAGTGGGGTGGGGTAATTAGGGTGGGGTAGATTGGAGTGGGTAGATTGGGTGGAGTGGGACAGATTGGAGTGGAGTAGATTGGGGGAGATTGTAACAAAATGGAGTGGGGTGGGGTAGATTGGGGTACATTGGAGTGGAGTAGAGTGATGTAAGTGGTGTGAAGCGAGTGGCGTAGATTGGAGTGGAGTTGAGTTGCTTGGCATGTCACAGAGTGTCTTAGAGTGGAGGGAAGTAGAGTGGAGGGACATGTCAGAGTGGAGTAAAGTGCCACAGAATGGAGGGGCCTGGCACAGAGTGGAGTGGAGAGGTGTAGTATGGAATATGCATGATGTGGTAGCACACTGCCATTACTGAGAACACATTTTCAAATGAAATGACCATTACATTGGTACTGAAATACGTTTTTGCTGCACATAGACGATACTGTGTGCAAATGTCATCAGCTAATGTATTGATGTGTTTTGATCATATTCAAATATTTGTTTCCACCACACTTCAGAAGTACAAAAGAAATGTGCTTCATGTTTTACTAATTCTGATATATTCTGAAACATTAGCACAGTTCTTTTTTTTTTTGTGTGTGCTAGAAAAATAAAATCCTGCACACTCTCCTCTTACATGGATACTCAGCAGGATAGTCACATAAATTATCTCACTTTAAAGTCAGAGAAAGAAAAGTAAACACCAAGCTCCCTCAGAAGAAAGAGCTTGACATTTGACCTCGGTCTTTGAATGCACAGCAAATGTGACACGATAAGAACAAGATTTAAAGACCTGTTTACAGAAAGTGAGTTTGTGGAAGAATACAGTAAACAAGGTTTGGGCAATGGGAGGGACAAACTCAAGCTGGACAGCCTAAAGCAAATAAAGCCAGCAAATAGAAAGCCAGAAAATGTGAGTTACAAACCACAATAGCCAATAGTAGGCAACGAGCTGAATGCATTACTAGGTCAGCTTTCTGAATGTCCCCAAGATGTCTTTAGCAAACCAGTCAGCTGCTCCGTCTGGTAGGCTTCGACCTAAAAAATGAAGGAGAAGCAACACAGAGGACAAAAAAATACTTCCCTAAATACAAGCAGTGGAAGGGCACTAGTCACCTACTTGGAGAACAGTAAAGAAGAATTGCTCCAGAGGCAAGACAGACAAAGATTAGGGAGAAAAACCATTGAATAAGAGGCAGGGATAAGACACAGACAAAAAAGCCATCCAATAAAGGGCAAGAGGCTGACCTAACGCACACTCTAAGCATATTTTGTAATGTTATAGTGACAGATATAAGACAGCAAATAGCTAACGCTCTCTGTATGGGAGACCTAAAAACTACAGATACAAATTTGGAATGTGCATAGGCTAAGCTGTATGCCAGAACCATGCCACTTGCAAGCTTCCTTTGTTCAGAAATCACAAAGCTTAAAATTCCAAAGTTCTTTATTTCTATAGCATCTCCGAACAGACTGGCACATGGATTCCAGAAGGTGTATTCAAAAGCCAGACCCAATATAAAATGCTGCCTACAAAACATCCACACATTAGAGACATGGCACCAAGTTGTCAAGGTTTACCAGTCTTACCAGTAATCTTTCAGGCTGCTGCTATGAGGCCAGAGAGCTGAAACAACACCATGTTCTTTTATCCTATATCCAAGTACAAAATACAATTAGAAATTATCATTTTTACCATTATCCACACACATTTAACTTTACCTGAAGGGGCATTTAAGTTGAGATACAAAAACAATAAAAATTGGCCAGTAACTGTTAGGGGGGCCACCCCCTTCTAACCCACACCAAAAATATTCATCTTTCCATTATAGTTTTCCCTTCGGAAGCATTATGGTGGCAATACCCATAACTGTTAATCAATCAGTCATTTAAAGAGTGGGGTAAATCTCCAGTGAGGGTCTCAAGGAGCTGAGGCTGTTTGCTGCTGCGTGGAGGTGATTACTAAAACAGGCAGGTCTTTAGGACGCGTCTGAATTGTTGGAGTGATGGTGCGGTCCTAAGGTGCAGGGGGGAGGTTGTTCCAGTCCTTGGCTGCTATTTGCAGTCCTCCGCAGTAGGTTCAACAGATACATGGGATGTCTGTGAGAGAGGGAGAGTGATCGATGGGGTCTGGATGGTTGGTGGAAGGTTAAGCGTTTGTTGATGTATGCTGGTCCTTCGTTGTGCAGAGCCTTGTAGGCGTGGGTCAGCAGCTTGAAACGGCAGCTCTTCTGAATCAGGAGCCAGTGCAATTTCCTGAGATGGGGTGTGATGTGGGTCCTTCTGGGGAGGTTGAGTACGAGTCTTACGGCGGAGTTCTGTATTATTTGGAGACTCCTCAGTTTTTATGTTTGTATGTTACATAATAGGTATAGCTAGGTCTATAAAAAAAATGTCGAATGACACATTTTCACAGTCCACGGTTTCAAACACACATCTTTAAAAAGTGTTTTTCCATACTAATTTTTGAATCCCTACTACAGCAAATTTGACACTAAATGTAAAAACGCCAAGTCTCTGACTGTGTACAGTTATACTTTTTCATACATGTCAAATTCAGTAACTTTTTAGTACACCACTATGTGGGATTTGCAGTCCAAACTCTGTAGTTTGTCGCTCTCATTCCTGGTGACTATTCAGTTTTCCCTCCAAATTTCTCCTTTGCTCTGTGCTAAGACCTGTATGTTAAACAGTGCACCCCCAGCCACCATTTTGTGTCAAATTCAGTAACTTTTTAGTACACCACTATGTGGGATTTGCAGTCCAAACTCTGTAGTTTGTCGCTCTCATTCCTGGTGACTATTCAGTTTTCCCTCCAAATTTCTCCTTTGCTCTGTGCTAAGACCTGTATGTTAAACAGTGCACCCCCAGCCACCATTTTGTGTTATCAAGCCAGTGAAACCAGCCCCCCCTGCCTCCCCCTCCAGCAACAGGGATTTTCTACATCAGAGGGTGCTTCTGTGAGCTGTTTAAACTGTGTTTAATAGGGACTGTGCACTTCGTTTTTGGCCAGGAGAGGGAGTAAAGTTGTATTCAAACAGTATTGTTAGATTTCAAGTTTGTGAGGCCTTTACCTGCAGAAATCCAAAGTGTGGATTGAGCCTGTCTGTCTCCTAGGAGATTCTGGACAGGAGAAGCAGCTTCCAACTCCCTGGGCAGCAAACCTTGTCTGAGGTTGCTGGGACCTTATATAGTCTGCTAGTGGCTGCTACATGTATACACTGATTGGTGGTTGTATCTGATGTTTGAGTTAGTGTCCTCATTGGTTGGGTATTTGAGGGTTCTGATTGGTTTCTGGATCTGTGATTCAATCAATGTAGGGTTGGGACTAGGGCTATGATTTCTATTGGAAGCAGGGACTAGGGCTTCCTGTTTTATTGGTTGTTGGGACTAAGGTGGAACTAGGACTAGGGTTAGGCCTTTAATTGGAAGTAGCGATTAGGGCTTCTGGTGTTATTGGTTGCTGGACTAGGTGTGGGACTAAGAGTAGGGTTAGGCTTTCTATTGGAAGTAGTGACTAGGGCTTCCCGTCCCATTGGTTGCTTGGACTAAGGTTGGAACTACTGGTAGGGCTAGGGCCTCTATTGGACACAGAGATCAGGGTTTTTAACTGATTGGATGCTTGGAGTAGGGCTAAGATTGGCTGTAAGGTCCTGATCTCCTATTGGTTCTAGCTTTTAGGGCTAGTGTTGTGATTGGATAGTATTAGGGCTAGGGTTCCCATTGGCTGACGGGGTCACCTGATTACTAGGGGTATCAAAGGCCAGGGTTAGGGCGTCTCAGCCCGGGCGTCGGGGCTAAGGGCAGAGAGGACAAGGGTGAGTGCCTGTTTGAGCCTGTTAAGGGCAGAGAGGACAAGGGTGAGTGCCTGTTTGAGCCTGTTAAGGGCAGAGAGGACAAGGGTGAGTGCCTGTTTGAGCCTGTTCGAGACGGGCCAGGGCCAGGAATGCTGCCCATCTTCCCATTAATTAATGTGTCTATTACTTTTCTCCTGAAAAAGCATATCTAATGCACTACCCTATTTCACATCCGCTACCTCTATCAATATTTTTAATCTGCATATACTTACCTCCTTTATGCATCTATATACTCTCAATGTACTTATGGATCTATATATTTATCACTTTCTTCTAATTTAGCATTTCCAATGCACTACCCTATTTCTCAGCCTATACTTCCCTCAATATATCTTCTAGCCCAACTTTTGAGTCATCTCAAACTTCTTTCTACTACTTTTTCCAATTCACTACCCTATCTCACCCTATACATCTATCACTATATCCTCTACACCCACTCTCTCATTTATCGCAAACGCCATACCACTACTATGTTCCCCAAAATAACCCTTTCTTGACTCTCTCCTACTCTACCCCTCCTTGTATCTTCTGACACCTCCTTTACTGTACCAATGCCCAAGACAAACCTTTCTAAACTCTTCCCTCTGACTCTTCCCCTCCAAAAACCCTTTTTACTCATCAAAAAGCCTCCTCCTACTGCTATGACCTACAAAAAGAAATCCTTCACTCTTCTATCCCACAACTATCCTTTTCAATCAAAATAACAGACTAGCATGTTCACTTCACTAATTCCATATTCCACTATACTAATTTCACCACTAATCCTTTATGGGTTCCAGAGTAGCGTGCTACTCGCCAACAAAGCGCTTCAACACCCACCAGGGGTAACAGGCGCTATATGAATGCAAACCTTTCTTTCCCTTCTATCCCTCCACTATCCTTCTCACTCCAAATAACTGACTAATATCCACCACTCAAATTACTTTCATATTTCACCATACTAATTCACCACTAATCCTTTATGGGTTTCCGGAGTAGCGTGCTACTCGCCCAAAAAAAAGCAATTCAACACCCCATCAGGGGTTAGAAGCGCTATATATATGCAAACCTTTTTTCCCTCTTCTATCCCTCCGCTATCCTTCTGAATCCAAATAACTGACTAACATATCCACCACTTAAAATTTACTTGCATGTTTCACTATACTAATTCAACACTAATCCTCTATGGGTCCCGGAGTAGCGTGCTACTCGCCGAAAAAGCGCTTCGACGCCTCGTCAGGGGTAGTAAGCGCTATACAAATGCAATTACAATACAATACAATACTCCATACAGCATAAAGAGAATAAATAAAAACAGCAGAGTAAACCTTTCATCAAGCACTCACGCAGCAAATCCCTATCGTCTCCTAGCACTGGTGGAGATAGCCCCACAGTAGATGATGATGTGGGGGTTCTGGAGTCTCATGCGGAGTTCTCAAATTAGACTTTTGTCTCGGGACTGGTTAGGTCATTCGGTCCTCGTTTTAGGTCTGGCATGACAGTGCAGCCGTCTGTAAGATCTATTGTTAGCAATTGTTTAAAATATACATAGAGTGGGATTTGGCTCCACTCATGAGTATTCCACTCTCACCCTATGCTACTGGCTAGTTGGTTTAGCAATCCACCTCTAATGGAGTCTGAATTGCAATGCATGAGTGACTTTTTGCTATCTAAAAAGCTCACTGGACTATTACACATTCATTTCTTAATGCAATAGATGCATTCTATATAGAAAGTGCTTTTTTTCACTGCAAAAGGCTTGCCTTTAATGTTTTAGTCAGGATTCAAAATGCAAGCTAGACCTATTGGCTTTGCCACTGCTTGTTTTCTTTGCAATCTTGTGCTTCTAGTCCTGGGAAGGGGATGGAATTAGCAAAACTAAAACCAGTAGCATTCAAAGAAGAAAAAGATCCCTGTAAGATGCCATATTCCTGCTCAGGTATATGACACAGAGCTGCTGCAGTGAAATTGGCAGCATTGCTTCATTTGAAAAATAGGAAGTACAGGGCCCAGGTTTTCCTTATGCGGTCGCCTCCAGTGCTACCAAATGCCACGGCTGACTAGTCTTGTTTCCGTCTTATGCCTTTTTTCTTCCACCACCCTGTTCTTTCTGTCTCCTTATAGTGATAAGACACTCTTGCAGGTTCTTTTTTCATACTCCGGTCTTCTCGTTCTTTGTCACTGTTTACCCTATCTTTCTCTTCCACCTTGTTTCTTCCTTTGCCGTCTTTCTTTCTCTTGTTCTGGGTCAAAATCTGATGAGAAATAAGTTGTGGTCTCCTAAAACGAATGCAGGTGCCCATCTTCTGCAAAAAAAATAGGTTCTTCATGGAAGCAGATATGGAAGGAGTTGAATAGCATAGCATGGTTGTTATAGTATTATTCAAAATTCCTCTACAACAGCAGGGGCGTTTGAGACAAAGTAACTAAACAACCGAGGACTGACAAGGGGACGGAAAGAGAACTTTGAACCCAGAACTGTTCTAAAGAGAGCCGACCGGTGAGTCAATTTAATGGAACTAAAGAACTATATTGGAGGGCGGACCTAATCTGTCCCTACCAAAATAGGAAATTGAAAAGGATTTCAGTGTGCACGTTGCACACTGGAGGAAATCAAAGATAGGAAATAATGACGTCAAATAATTAAATTTGTAATTTTACCCACATCTCCTTCACAGGTAAAAAGGAGCAAGAAAAAGGACCAATACTATCGAGACCAATCATAGGAATGGATGAGTAAATGTTTACGTTGTTTTTGCATCTTTAGGATGTCCCACACCTCTTGTAAAAATTGTGCGGGTGGTTTTACATATACAATATGAAACCCTGATCAAATTACGCCTTGCACGGGAATCACTATCCGCCACCCTTTCAAGCACTTTTCTGGGGTCCTTGTTTGTCTCTCTTTAGGAAGAACACCCCGGAAGCCTTGTGAGCACACAGAAGGGTTCAGAGGTGAACAGGAAGTGAACAAGCAGGAGAAAGGTCGTCAAGCGCCTTACGGGATCAGATTCCCCCTTCTTGGCTTATTGGCAGACGACAAGCGGAATGCGAGGTTTGTGTAGGGATCCAGTGTCCTGCCTTAGGTCCACACCAAGAAACGTGATAGAGGCTGGTGCCTTCCCCTGTGTAGAGGAGGATATATGTTTCTTGTCCACTTCCCTGCTTTGGTGGGTTGAGGGTAGTGTTCCATATGCCCATAGGGTTTGAGAGAGGAGCAGAGAACTTCTGTTCTTGTTAATGTGAATGAATGAAAAGAGGAATGAATACTTTTATGGGGCAGTTTGAGTTTTAAGTGAAAAGGGTTAGCCGGTTTGGCTGGTATTCACAGGGATTGAGTTTCATATTTGGGGTCTACCCGCTGAACGGTTTGTGTCTCATTTTGAAGTGCAGCTGTTCAGAGGGATTGGAGCAGGCTTTGGTGCTACGCATAGTGTCCGAAGAAGCAATGCATTGCTTTGCATTTGCTGAGAACGGGAAACAGACGGAACAATGCGGGCAGAGCCGCGTGTGTCCCAACAACGCAAGCGCTACCACGCTTGCCTTAACCACACATAAGCGCTGTTAAGGTAGTGCGTCGTCTAGCTGCCGGAATGGGCAGAAGCAGGAAGGATAGAGAGAGGACGCAGAGAGGTAAGTGGGGCTGGGGACAGGTTTTGGGGTTGTGGGAGTAGTTTTTAAGGGTTGGGGGTAGTTTTCAGGGCTGGGGAGGGAGGGGTCAGGAAAGTTTTTAGGGCTTATGGTGGGGTAAGATCCACCTGTGGTTGCTATTTATTTATTTATTTAGTTTATTTATTTAAAAAGTTTTATATAGCGCTGGCTAGACCCGGAGGTATCAGAGCGCTTTACAAGAGGATCAGCGAGTTACAGGTTACATAGTTACATCAATTAAATCAAAGAATCACGGAGGGAGGGGGAGGGGGAGGGAAGGAAACACAACGGGGAAACGAGGAAAACAATGTCAGATGACCGGCTGGGTAGGTGACAGCCGAGGGGGTTAAACCAGGGCCAGACTCCTCTATAGCTGCATATGACAGCTCCACCGGGCATCAGCCAAGGTTGCTCGTGCACCGAGGTAAGTACAAACAGTTTTGGTATCCGCCCAGGGGGCATCGTCAAAGGTCCATCGAAAGTTCCATCAAAGTTCCACCGGGCAAGGGCCCTGTTGATCCGGCTCCGTGGTGTGTACAATGTTCAAGGTTTCAGAGGATCAGCGAGTTACGGGTTACATCAATTAAATCAAAGAATCACGGAGGGAGGAAGAGGGGGAGGGAGGAAACACAACGGGGGAACGGGGAAAACAATGTCAGATGACCGGCTGGGTAGGTGATGGCCGAGGGGGTGAAACCAGGGCCAGACTCCTCTATAGCTGCATATGACAGCTCCACCGGTTGCTAGCATGGGCCAAGTCTCAGCGAGGTTTTTGGTGGCTTTTTTTAAAGTGGCTGGAAAGGTTCCTACTTTGGAGGGCTGTTATTGAAGTATAATAAGTGTGGGAATGCAACAGCACCAATTTAATTTTCATCAGAAAGAAAATAACAAAATACATATAACAAAAAAACCTCTGCTCCACCTCAAATTCCCAGCATGCAAGCAAATAGCCATGGGTTTAAGCAGCCAAATTATGGAATTCACTACCCTCAAACATAAGATCTACAGATAGCCATTCTTATTGTCAGAAGATTACTCAAAAGCTAGCTCTTCCCTACATTACCACCATATTCAAAATACAAATGTACAGCAATAGCATGCATGCACAAGACACCAATGGTGCACGTGTGTTTGTGAACATGTATGCATGTACTCAGATGTGTGCAGCTATTTGTACAAATGCACATATTACTTATTAATACATATATCTATTCTCTTATATTTATGCTTAACAAATGTACATTACTTATGGCTAAAATATATACACTCCTCATATTTATTTTTTAAATGTATATAGGTTGTTACATAAATAGCATAAGTATTTGACTACATGCTAATGGATCTCTATTTATTATGATCTTATCACAACATACAAACATGATTATACAGAAGGTATATGTAAATGTTAACTATTCAATATGCTTATTACTTTAAAAACACATTAATACATAAATCAAAGTAATTAAATTATAAAAACAAACAATACTAATTAATTAATGGGGGAAACAAAAAGAAACAACATGGGCATGTATAACTATATATATTTTTATACTTGCTAGAGGAATGAAAATAAATACTTTTTAAAAACAAATAAAAAATATTATATAAATATATGTGTAACTTTTTCATCATATCCATACATAAGTAGATCAATACATCAATAACGAATTTGGAGATCCAACTATTATCCTCATGATAGAGAGATTTATAAGCAGTCAATTGTGGAGTACAAAAAGTTGATACTAGAGGAAAAAACGAAATACTTCTCCAGCAAGATTTTACAATCTAATGACTCGGCAAAAGAGCTTTTTAATACTGTAAAAAGCTTAGCAAAGATGCATATGCCTAACAGCAATAGGTTTATTCAAAAATTTTGTAATATCTTAGCCAATTTATTTCAGTCAAAAGTGAAAGAGGTTTATGATAGGTTTGTAACTAATCAAGCATCTGCCATTGTCTCGACTGTCAAGGGAGTGCAATCTACACCTGCAGTTTTTGATAAATTCTCTACCGTAAGTACAGAGCAGGTCTCTAATCTAATTAAAGTCGCTAAATCCAGATCTCAATTAGACGCTTGTCCTCCAAAAATCACTCAGCTTGTTCCAGAAATCCTAAGCACTCAATTGACCACGATTCTTTAATGAAATAATCAACACAGGTAACTTCCTTCGCAAATGGAACAAGGCTTCCATCCTACCTTTAATTTAAAAAAAAGGTCTTGATCCACAAGAGCCCAGTAGGTATAGGCCCATTTCTATGTTACCTTTTCCAGCTAAGCTACTGGAGAAAGCTTTGAACATGGAACTTACGTCATTCATTCACACTAACGGCTTGCTGGACTCCACTAAATATGGATTTAGAAATGCACATAGTACGGAGACAGCATTCGTAGCTGCTTCAGAGGAGCGGAAGTTTATCCTAGATGGAGGCGGCAAGGCCGCACTGATATTATTGGATCTCTCTGCGGCCTTTGATCCAGTGAAACATACCATTCTGATTGACCAGCTCGCCGAGTTAGGAATAAGCGACCTTGCCCGTAGCCTGATCAAAACCTTTCTATCGGAAAGAGTGCAACACGTTGCATTAGGAGACTTCATTTCCAATCAGTTTTGCTTGCCATGGGGGGTGCCACAGGGCTTCTCACTGAGCCCTATTCTTTTCAATCTTTATGTCACCCCACTGGCTAGGCTCATCAAATCATTTGGGTTCTTTGTGGTGTCATACGTCGATGATACCCAAATAGTGGTATCGGTATCCAGCAATCCTGAAGACACTGCCTCGAGATTCAGCTTGTATGTCTCAAATAGGCAGCTGGATGAAGTTAAAGTGTCTAAAGCTTAACTCTGGGAAAACTGAGGTTCTTCTCCTGGGTAAAGACACCTTATTTTAGTTTAGTTGGTGACCTCAAGAAATGGGAGCACTTCCCTTGCTACTCCGAAAAAGTGAACAACCTAGGGATTATCTTCGACAATAAATTTAACTATGAAGATCAGGTTAGTGCCCTTGCGTAATCAGTATTCTTCACTCTAAGAATAATCAGGAAAATTTGTCCCTTCATACCATCAGACCTTCCGAAAACAGTGGTTACCATGCTTGCACTATCAAAACGGGACTACGAGAACGCCTTATTTATGGGCATCCAGAAAAGATTCCTTCATAAACTTTGGGTATTTCAAAATATCAGTCCCTGCATAGCTTTCAAGAAACTGCATAACATTGGCCCAAGCTATCTCCAGGATAAATGTATTTAGTATATTCCATCCAGAAAACTTAGATCCTCGGAAACCAAGTGTTTGGTGCTGCAAGGACCAAACGAGCATCATGAGTGGTAAGGGGGGGCAGACGTTTCCTGTTGAGGACGGCAAATGTATGGCACTCTCTCCCCATGGACCTAAAGAACTGTTTAGATCTCCTGTCTTTCAGGAAATCTCTCAAGACCTGGCTCTTTAGTCATTAGAGTAGAATCTTTGGTTCGCATCTAGGTCAGTAGCAGCGCCAAGACTCCCCCGGGCATTCGAGCGCTATATAAAATTTAAAGTCAAATAACATAAGATGATGTGTATGCTTGAGGGTTTACTTTCCTAGAATAACACGTCATAATTTGTAAATATGATTATAGCAATAAATGTATAATTATATCCATATCAGTAGATTATTACATCAATAACATAAGATGATGAGTGAATGCTTATGTATTTACTTTCCTATACTAACACATATCTGTCACAATGTGTAAATATAATTATAGCAGTTATCTCTATATATGCTTCACTAATGAAATATTGGGGGACAAATATAAAATAAAAAACTTAATTGACAGTAAATATGAAACGCCTGAGTTTGTAAATTTTATCCATGCATGCACATCTGGGACTTATCCAGTGCAATGTTATATGTCCTGATTTTTTTTCCCTATGCGTATCATGTTAAAATTTCTACGCATGTAAACCTCTTATTTGCGGTCATGAATCTACATAATTTATATACTTTCCTTCCACCGCAGAGGAGAAAAAAAAACGAATCTCCCCAAACCTCATCAAATTACCACTCTATGACCCATCCTATTCCTCTTCCAAAATATCCCCTACCTCCACTCTCACTCCTCCGAAACCTCATTTCCTACTATGAACCCCCAAACAACTCTTTCCAAACTCTTCCCTCCTCTATCCCTCCTTTATGCTATTCATCCAAGTAATAGGCTCTCTGACTCATTCTAAACCTCTTACTACTATGAAAACCCAAATAATCCTTTAACTCTTCCCTCATCTACCCATACTCTTCATCCAACTAACAGACTCACATGTCTACCACTCCCAATAATTGATATTTCTCCCTACTAACACACTACTAACCCACCTTCGAGTTACGGAGTAGTGTGCTACTCACTCAAAAAAAAGCACTTTAATGCCTCGTCAGAGGTAGTAAGCGCTATATAAATACAATTACAATTCTGTTTGCAAGGGACTCTTCTTTCTGGTGTCACAACTTAGCTACACATTCAGGGGGTAGATATTCAACCTGCTTCTTAGAAGAAAAATTAGATAAACACTAAATCCCTTTTTGGCTGTGTTTAGAAACAGAAATATACTTTGTGTTGTTAAATTAAGTATATGCCTGCACTCTTACCCCTTCGGCATTCCATTTAAGGTGAAATAAAAATAACTAGCTGCTCTCCGTCTTTTTCTGCACATGTACACTCAACAGGTGTGTGCTGGGATTCACTGTGCAGCTTAAAAAGAAACAGTAAGTAAAGGGGTAGCTCATTTCATTATAACATAAGTGAAAGAGAGTTGGTTTAGGCAACTCGGCCATTAGGGTAGGAGGTGCCTGTGGTAATTCCTGTTCGTGGGAGATGGTGTTACTTTAAATAGGTTGAGGAACTGTCTCTGTGAAACATGGCTGGGTGCCTTGCCACTTTCTCAAGCTTAAGCCCTCTAAACGTGAGTTTATTTCGCTTTCTTTATTTGATTCTCCCCTGACTGTCCTCTATTTACCTCCATGGGATTTCTTCTGTTGCATCATTTACAGTGTAACCTCTACCCTTTACTCCTGAATCATCACTGAATGTTTGCAATCACATTAGAAAATTGGTTCCTGTCCGAAATGTCTAATTGCTTCTTTTGAGGACGATTCTTGTTTCAATCTTTGGATATTAATAGGTTGTAAACATATAAATAAGAATAAAAATAGCTTCAACGCCTTAAAGTATTTCTTACGAATACCCCACCAGAGCTGGTTGCTGAATTCTAAGGCTGCCTACTCTCGATTCCACCTCATGCCTCTTTCTTCCACCGCCCTATACTACCTTCTTGCTTATCTCGCTCTTGCAGGTTCTTTTTCATCTTTTCATTCTCTCTGCAACCTCTGGCACAAAAATCAAGCACTGGCTGGATGACAGCCATGCTTTGGTATCTGGGTTACATGTTACTTTCTCATCTTTTCTAAAGTCTGTTTTTCATTCTGTGGCCTGTCTTATCTTTGGGCACAGAGAAATGTGATCATATCATTGTTTTATTTCTAATTACACTGTTGTCCCTGTGTTTTGGAATTCTTTTAAAGTCTAGCCTACTGGACAGCGCATGCCATGTAAAGTGGGATACTAGCCCGCCCATTGCTTATCACTGGTTCGTTTAATTGTCATTCTCATTTGCTTGCTTTTTAATCCCTAGCATGGGTGGACTTTCATTCCTCTTCTTGTATTTGTCCCACCCCTGGAGCATGGATACATTACTTCTGGCATCCACGGTTTCCTTTTCAGGCACTACTTGTGTGTGTGTGTGTGTGTGTGTTGTGCAGCAGTCTCCATTGTGCAGTGCTTAATTTGAGCCAGTGGTTTCCGGTGCTCTGCACCGGCACTTGTCAGCAGGTACCAATGACAGTCTGCCAAACGGTGGCGCTGTTTTTTTAAATTCGGAGATGAGTACAACTATTGTTTGTTAGTTCAATATACATTAAGAATGACAAATACCTGTGCCAAAGCTATTCTTTTAACGTTGGGGTCCTGAAATGTTCGGAATTATAACACTTGCAGGAGTGCGACTTATCAGTTATGCTGTTACTGTAATTGACCATTACAAAATAATGGGGTAACCCATACTAGTCCATGGACCTGGGTAATGCTCGGTATAGAAAACAATGGTCCTAGACTAATTTCCTTAGGGAGGTATTCATTAAGTCAAAATCTATGAACATGATACACATAGAGCTCAAGTTACATCATAAGTGTACCCCAGTAGTTTCTCAATTCAATTAAGTATATCCTCAAAAAGACACACAAGCACCATAAATAGCTTCAATAGTGACTGTTTAATCTCACAGTTATTATAACAGATCACTGTAGAGAACGTTTCAAAACAAAAAAGGAGGGTTTCTCCAGGGGGAGTGTGGAGAAAGGATTGTGTTCGTGAGAATAGAACAGACATATAGGGAGGGAAATCAGAGAGTAGTTAAAAACAATCAATTACACATAGTAATGTCCTTAGTAAACTGGTCGTGGTTTACAGTAGCACCAGTTTTACAATGGTGCCTGTCCCTCATGGATTCGAAAGTACTTTTCTGGTTCTTGATGTTGTACAGAGTATAATCTTCTGTAAAGAGGTAGGGATGGGGTGAAGTAGGGTACAGGCCCACTAGGGGAAAGTGTCGACGTTTCAGTGTCTTTTTGACTCGAGGAGTACACGCTGATCACCGGGACTGCGCTACGAAGGCTTACTAAGATGTCCTAATCCACCAGTGTTAGGATTCAATTGACACTGCTGCCCCGAATACTGCACATTGATTTTTCAATACCTATTCTAATTCACCGCTACAATAATGCGGACCGCCACCTGAGGGGCTGTAACCCTGACTTCGCCTTGATACAGGTTGGTCCCCCCCCCTATCCCCGTCCTGAGGAAGACCCGCCTGCAGAGGATACAAACCCCCCTCTATGCGCCAGGGTCGAAACGTCGACACTTTCCCCTAGTGGGCCTGTACCCTACTTCACCCCATCCCTACCTCTTTACAGAAGATTATACTCTGTACAACATCAAGAACCAGAAAAGTACTTTCGAATCCATGAGGGACAGGCCCCATTGTAAAACTGGTGCTACTGTAAACCACAACCAGTTTACTAAGGACATTACTATGTGTAATTGATTGTTTTAACTACTCTCCGATTTCCCTCCCTATATATAGGTTATATTCTCACGAGCACAATCCTTTCTCCACACTACCCCTGGAGCAACCCTCTTTTTTGTTTTGAAACGTTCTCTACAGTGATCTGTTATAATAACTGAGATTAAACAGTCACTATTGAAGCTATTTATGGTGCTTGTGTGTCTTTTTGAGGATATACTTAATTGAATTGAGAAACTACTGGGGTACACTTATGATGTAACTTGAGCTCTATGTGTACCATGTTCATAGATTTTGACTTAATGAATACCTCCCTAAGGAAATTAGTCTAGGACCATTGTTTTCTATACCGTTACTGTAATTGACAGCAGTAGTGGGCAATGCAAGTGGAAGCAGCCTGCTGACTGGAGCCCTGGCACTTTATATATATATATTTTTTTTGTTTGTTTTCAAATTTAGCACTGCCGTTGTGTACTTCTCCCCAAAGGGGCCAGCGTACTCTAGTTACTCTTTCACTGCCCGAGTGCGTCTCCCCCACCCTTCTCTATGATGCCCTTGTATGCTTATCCGCTGTGTTGCTTTTTCGCCTCTGTGCTGTTCCCTCCCAACTCCACGTTGAGATCTCTCTCATTCGTTCCCCCATGTGACTCTCTCTCCGTTTGCTTCATACCACCTGCGACTTCTGTCTTCCTTCTTCCCACTCGTGTCCTCTATGTTGCTTCCCTTGCCTGCACTCCCATGTTTCTTCGTCCCCGTTGCTTGCTCGGCCCTCAGTGATTCTGTCCATGCAACCCTCCAACAGTGTTGCTCACCCCCCACACGAGAAACTTTTTTTCTTTTTGTTTGCCAATCCAACTTGGATCGGCAAACGAAAAAGCGTTTTGTAGGAGCACTCTCTGCGTTTTGTAGGAGCGTACAAGCTTTGTGTGTGCATCTACACAAAATGACCCGGTCAGTCACGTCATAGGCTTTTATTTTCTTTGTTTAAAAGTCATGCAGCACAGCATCGGGGATACCGTACAGCAAGGCTAGAACTATTGGCTTTGCCAGTGCTTGTTTAGAATATGCCAAATCGATTTTTTGGGGGGGGGGGGGGGTTTTTTTTTTTAAACGCCGGTCTTCCATCTCCCAAAATGTCTGGCTGAGATTGATACTGAGACACTTGGAAAATAATTTAACTTTAAATTCTCAGGTTGGACTGTACCAAACTTTCTGGTCAAACCCTTTCTTCAGCAGCCCATTACCTCTGGATGCCTTTGCCCTTCTAGTCTTGTTTTTCGTGATGCTTTGAAAAACCAAGTATTTTCAACTCAGAATGTCCAGCTGTTTGCCAACTGTTTGTATTTTTAATGTGAATATTAATCTTGGTTATTGTCATTTGTCTTATATTATTGTTTTTTAGCTTTGCCATTTACCTTTATTTCGCTTTTCTGATTAGTTATTTGCACTTGGATTTTTGAGTTGCAATATTTTAAAACTTTATTTCATTTGTTAGGAAATTGTTCTGATACTCTTTGGAGTTTGGTATTGCTCTTTGATAATTTAAGATAAATTACTAGACTAAAATGGGTTTCGTCCCTCGGCTAGAGGCTGTCCATGCTGGATTAGAAAATTGGCCTATGTGGCCAACTAATTTGAAGGTAAGCAGTGCTTGCTTCAGGGTAGAAGGTGCATTCAGGTTGGACCCTTGAAGCAGCAAATGTAACCTACCCTTCACCCCTCAGCCAGGCGAGGCAAAAAAAGTAAGTCAAAAATTCTGATGGTCCCCGATTTATGACAGTGTAACTGCTAGGTGTCTGTTTTTTTGTTGCTGAGATCAGGAGTATCATCGCCTTTTGATATGGCACTTTGTGTTTGAGTTGCACAGGCTGTTGAGTTGTTGTCACTTGCGGGACAGGATGAGGACCAAAGGTTTGACCTGAGAGTAGAAGTGTCCTGAGTTGTCACTTGTGCGACAGGATGAAGACTACAGAGGTGACCGGAGAGTGGAAGTGTCCTGAGTTGTTGTCACTTGCGGGACAGGATGAGGCCTACAGTTTTGAGCTGAGAGTAGAGGTGTCCTGAGTTGTTGTCGTCACTTGCGGGACAAGATGAGGACTACAGGTTTGAACTGAGAGTAGAAGTGTCCCGAGTTGTTGTCACTTGCAGGACAGGATGATGACTACAGGTTTGACCTGAGAGTAGAGGTGTCCTGAGTTGTTGTCGTCACTTACGGGACAGGATGAGGACTACAGGTTTGACCTGAGAGTAGAAGCGTCCCGAGTTGTTGTCACTTGCGGGACAGGATGAGGACTACAGGTTTGTCCTGAGAGTAGGTGTCCTGAGTTGTTGTCGTCACTTGCGGGACAAGATGAGAACTACAGGTTTGACCTGAGAGTAGAAGTGTCCTGAGTTGTTGTCACTTGCAGGACAGGATGATGACTACAGGTTTGACCTGAAAGTAGAGGTGTCCTGAGTTGTTGTTGTCACTTGTGGGACAAGATGAGGACTACTGGTTTGACCTGAGAGAGGAAGCGTCCTGAGTTGTTGTCACTTGCGGGACAGGATGAGGACTACAGGTTTGACCTGAGAGTAGAAGTGTTGTAAGATTTTGTCACTTGCGGGATAGGATGAGGACTACAGGTTTGTCCTGAGAGTAGAAGTGTCCTGAATTGTTGTCACTTGCGGGATAGGATGAGGACTACAGGTTTGTCCTAAGAGTAGAAGTGTCCTGAGTTGTCACTTGCGGGACAGGATGAGGACTAGAGGTTTGTCCTGAGAGTAGAAGTGTCCTGAGTTGTTGTCGCTTGCGGGACAGGATGAGGACTACAGGTTTGTCCTGAGAGTAGAAGTTTCCTGAGTTGTTGTCACTTGCGGGACAGGATGAGGACTACAGGTTTTTCCTGAGAGTAAAAGTGTCCTGAGTTGTCACTTGTGGGACAGTAGGAGGACTGACCTGAGAGTAGAAGTGCGCTTGTAAATTGTGGGGTTCATTATATGTGCTAGAGAAGTCCTGCTGCCTGTGGGTGCATTACTGATTGGTAAGGGAGGTTTTGTACCAAAATCTGTGACAGGGAGGGAGAGGTCTGCAAAAGTCTCTGTTTCACTGAGGCAATCACTGCTTGAGTGGATAGTAAGCCGACTCTCGTTTCTGCCAGAGTCAATGGTCTCCCACCTAGGGCAGGATACAAATGCAGGAATGTGCCTAGGGCGGAACCCCAGGAGCACACGGTTGGTGTGTAGGGTGTCCTTGATAGGGATAGGAGGTAGACTTGATGTTGTGCCTGACAGCAGGAGGCTTCTCGTCGTTCTGTATTCTTGCTGCTTCCGGTGGGAGGCGGGTGTATGCTGATGGGGATGGTGAGAGGAGTCAGTATGTGTGTGTTATAACTCTAATGCTGGGGTGCAGGTGGGGTGGGCACGGGTGCAAAGTGTACACATATCGGGTGTATACAGCTGTCAGACGGCTCTGCTAACAGGTCACCATGTACGAAGTCCTTGCTCCTTTTACATTTAATTGTTACCAGGTGATTTCAATTGGGCGGAGTCAGTTGAAGAAAATGGAGACTACAATTCCCAGAATTCCCTGAACTGTTAAAGTATTGATTGATTGGAACGTGGTGTCTCACAAAGCTGGCAACTTCGCATTTGTATCCTTCGTCCAGTACTGTGTTAGCTTAAAGAGTGCTGCATCCTGGGAGCCACAAGCCAGTACTCCTAAAGGTAGATGCTAAACTACAAGTCCTAGAAAGCACACAGTTATAGTGTTAGGCATTATAAAGGGCTGGGGACATGGATTGCGGTGCTACATTCTTGTGCGAGTCGAGAGTCAGATATTGTCCTTCCTGTTTTCCTGCTTTTGCTACTAACTGGGGTCAGCAGCGCGCGGAGGGCATGCACTTAGTTTTTCACATAAGCACAGAGCTCACAAGCTTCCCAGGTCTCTGTGTGAGTAGCTCACCCAGTCAAAATGTCGTGTATGCATTCTGAGACTTGTAGTTCTGCTTATCGAATTGTAAATTAAGGACTACAGTTTCCAGAATGCAAAGTGAAAACATGGACTATGTGAGATACTAATGAACTGAACAGGGGAAATTGATACCTCTGCAAACAGTCACAGGCTGGATTAAGTTAATTGGATGTTGTTGGTGAAGAACAGAAAAAAAATCGTAATGCAAAATAGCGCCAGACGCCCCAGCACTGAAGTGGGTTCACTGAGTGCAGATGAGAGGGATGACTAAAGGGCAGGCCATTCTTCCGTAAAGGCGGCTTCCTTCTCTCGTCCACACCCTCCCCCACCACTGAATCTTTCTGTCCAACAGGAGCGACTTTGAAAGTGAAAGAAATAAGGCAGCTCGTAGGAGCAACAGCACCCCTCCTTCGCCCCCGCCCTCAAACCCCTCTTCCCAAGTGGAGACATCAGTGAATGATGTAAAGTTCCACGTGCCTCAAAGTTTTGGAAGCCCGTTCATCATCACTTTGGTAGGAATAATTCTCTTATTAAGACCACAATGCACCCCGAGAATAGATTCCCGGTACATGTCTTGGAGAAAATAATTAAATTAAACCAAAATAACCTTGAAATTGACAACATACAAAGACATGCATTTTGGGGTGAATGTTGAGATACGTGGAGTACTGTACGAACCGGTCCACATTACATCCGAACTAAAACATATTTGGACTCCTGGGACCTCTACAGAACATTAGCCAAAGAGGAAGTGTACCTCAACTGAAGTTAATTCTCTTTTCCACATAGGGTCAACGCTACCCAATAAATAAATGTGCAGGTTGTTAGGAAGGCTCGCTCCGCCCCCAGTTATAGATGAGGGCAGCGAGGTACTTTTAAAGGGAGCCAGCGGGTCAGGTTACCGCCCTCTTGGGCCTCCCTGCTAGAGGTGATGCAGACAGGTTACAGGCAGCAGTGCGCCCCCTTTCTGTACCCTGGGAAGGAACTGGCGTTATTCAGAAGCCGAGAGAGTTGCAGACTCACCTTAGACAGTGCGGGCGTCGAGGTTCCGCTCTTCCTGGAGGTCAGGGTTCCTTCGATTTGGCTCCAATCCTTTGGGGGGGTGGGGTCGTGTTTTCTATCCCCAAGTAGAGAAGAGAGCAGCTCGGGTTCCAGTGACCGGTTCGGCTGCCTCCTCTGACTTAGCTCGCCTCCCTTTTTTGTTTTTCTTCCTCTTTTCTCTCTCTTCTTCTCTGTTTTATTCACTCCCCTTATCTTCTACTCCCCCTTACAAAAAATACCCTCTTTTTCTCTCCAGCTTCCTTCCTGCGCCTGATCCACTCTTTCGCCTCTCCAAGTCCCTCCCGTGCTCTGCTCCTGTCTTCCTCCTTGTCTCCCTCACGCACTCTTTTTCTTCTCCTTCTGTCTCTCCCCTCCTCCTCCGTAATGTCCCTCCCCCTCTTAACCTTCCTGTTTCTTTCCCCCGCCTATCTCGCCCACTCTCCTCTTTCGCCCAGTCTCCCTTCCCTCTGTAATCTGTCTGTAATATCCGTCTTCTCCTTCCCTCTGTTTCACTGCCTGTTTATCTGCACTTCTCCTCCCCTTTCTTCGCTTCCTGCTGTCATATCCCTCCCCGTCCGCCTCATCCTTTCTTCCCCTCTCCTAACGCCTTTCTACATTCTTCTCTGCAAAGTAACCCCTTTCTTCCCCCCCCGCAACGCTCCTGTCTCTCCCCCACCCACTGTCTTCCTACTCCTCCCTCTTATCTTTCAGTCATGTCCCTCCCTCTGCCTCAACCCTCTTCTCTCCACCTATCTCTCACACTCTCCCACTCTGCAGCCCTCCCCCTCCCTCTGTGATGTCCTCTCCTCAGTGTCTACCAGCCTCTCGTTTTCAGTCTCTCCCCCTCCCTCTGCCCGTCTCTCCCTTCCCCCGTTCCTGCCTGCCCTTCCTTCTGTATGTCACCGTCTCCACCTTCCCTTTGTAATGTTTCTCTCTCTACCCCTCCTCCAGCTACCCTATCTCCCCCCCCTCCTTGTAGCAGGAAGGAAGAAGGGAAGGAGGCAGAGCTGACGTGAAGCGATGCAAAGCAGCCCCTCCCCGCAGCGCACGAGAGGGAGGAACACACAGGACATCCACCTCCCCCGAGCAGGCTTTTATCTCTCTCTTTTGTTTTCTCGCTCCCCCCCCATCCTCCCCCCAGCCAAAGCTCAAGTTTTCTTTTCTCTTTCTTTTAAAGGACCGGGGCTTTTTTTCCTCCTTCTTTTGAAACTCCCACTCCGGGCTAGAACAACGCGACGGGGGCGAGGGGCGTATTTATTCTTTATTTTCTTCTCCTTTTCCCTTCCCCTTTTTCACCTCACTTCCTTTATCTTTTTTTTTTTGTAATGTTTGCTAGGAGCTCTTTCATTTGAAAACCAAGTCACGACTTTTTTCCTTCTGTCATTTTTAATCAGTTAAAAAGGGCGAGGCTGGTGCAGTGTTACTGTGTGTTTCAGGGACGGTTCTGGGGAAACACTTTTGAGAAAGCTGTTATCATGCAGTGCAGGGCTTTTAAAGCTCTTGCTAAGAGGCCAAGGCTTCAACTTTTCGTGACTAGTTGGAGCCCCCACCCCTCCTCCAGCTTTAGGAATCAAAAACAATAGAGAGTTTGGTGTTGGGGAGACGGCTGTATCAGTCACCCTTTTACAGGAATACGGCTTTTGGTTATGATGCGACGTACAAGCACACAGATATATATATATATATATATATATATATATATATATATATTCTCTCGCAGAATTTGGAAAAATAGGCAGTGGGTTTCCCTTTTGTCTCCAATGTACTAACGCAACTAAATATACCTTAACCTATATCCTAAACATAAATTGTATCTTATCCGATTGGAAATTAACAAGATAAAACTGTAATTTCTTTATTGCATCTAACTCAGGAACTTGTATTTAATCATCGTAGTTGCTATACTTTTATAAAGAAATATAATTTATTTTGTATGGCTTATTAGCTGAAACAATTAAAAATACAATGAGAAAAAAATCGGACTACCTGGAACAGTCGTGGGCAGTAAATTGAAACTTTGGTTAGAAATTGCAGTCTGTCTTTGTAGTTGGTGCGATCCGATTAGCACTTTTTCCCCTTAATTGTAAGCACTCAGTAGAAACAGCAATGCATTTTAAGCATGACATCGATTTCAAAGTGTTCTTAATAGATGCCATGATCTAATGCTTTCTTCAAATAAATTTCGAAATTATCATGACATCCAGTAGCTTGCCTCGTTTCTAATTCCGCCTCCGGTCGAGGAAACAAGTTTCTTTTTGGCTAAACACATTTAGGATTTGTCCACTTCCTTGCTATCTAAGCTACCAGTCGACTTCTTGTCACCAGGGACAGCTTTATGGTTCTTTGCGTCCATTAAACTACATAATGCATTCTGGGAGTTGTAGTCGTGATTCATTTAAGGTGACCCCATTGTACTAACACGCCTGAAAACACTGATTAATGAAAAGGAAAGCCCAGGTCATCATCTGGTAAAGCAGTCTTTGACTTCAATTAAAGAGGATATTCGTTGCCAAGTTGTAGTTGTCCTTCACATGGCGTTGTTATTGTAGACACAATATAGGGTGATGTTTTCTCCTCTAAAGACACGCTTGTTTACATACATGAGCACAGAGAATACGGACATGGTCAATTCTCACTGAATTTTAGCCCCCTTTACTTCATTGCCATTTTCACAACATGAATTGAATAAAATAATCCGTGATCCTTACCTGCCGTGCACTCTGGCCACGCCTGCTTTCTCCACACAACTAGAATTTCTTTTCAAGCTGATCGTGTGAGAATATTTTTAAATAAATATCCTCTCCAGCCCTTTACACCACTCGGTTTTGATTTCCCTCCCTTAAAAACACAACCACAGCAATCGGAGCCACCCCAACACCACCAATAGATTCTTCTAGGAACCTTGATTCCATGCAAGATGTTGCTCCACCATCCACCCCACCCTGGAGTCCTCAGAAATGTTAACATAAAGTAAGATAATTCACTCTTTTCGATAAACTCCTGTGCCACCAGTCACCATCCAACACGTCTACATTCTATTTTTATTTGTACAACCTGTAAAGCCCATGGTGACCAGAAGGCATCCCAGGGCTGGATCAGAGGCGGCACCACCGAAGCAGAAAGAGCACCTGAGTACTGAACTATTTAAAAAGCCGGGTTTTAATTGCTTTCCAAAAATGTAGCTCATTCTCTGTAGCCCTAATGGCCAGAGGGAGGGAATTCCAGAGCTTTGCTACATTAAAAATAACTGACCTTCCATCTCTTCTATTCCCTTCTCAATCTTATGTCAATACACTTCACCTCAGTCTCATCCCTAACTCTCTCACCAGCCGTCCCCATCATTTATCCCTCTTCTTCTGACCACTCATAAACCACTAATTATTCCACATATTTTCAGCCTCCACAACCCACCTTCAGACGTGAAAAACCCCTTGGTTTATTTACTCTTGAGCACCTAAATCGAATTTGTGAAAAATGGCGCAGCATTTTGACAGTACTTCTTTTCACTGTTGCAACAGTACAGTGATGTCTGCTTCGAATTCCCACTACCCTATCCTCACCTTCACTCCCTACGCCTCGCTCAGGACTTAGGATCACACTGGCCATTCACGCTCTCCAGGCACAAATGTACACACATTTACAGTAGATAGCAGAAACCATACACCATGAGATAACTTTCATTGAGCTGACCTTTGCTCTCCTCTTAGTGAAACACTGATTTACCCTAATCTCCTCCCTCAAATCACACTCCAAGAAAAAAACAGCTCTTCGCTCAGCTTCTCGCGCTAACACCACCCGGATTCATTTCACAGCCAATGAATTTACTTCATATTTTCGTGTAAAATCTCGACTATCAGGAACATTTTAGGCTGCCTCCTTGGGGATCACAACATTCACTGTCAGTGTTACATTATCTAAAACTTCTAGCAAGAAACCTTTACTATAAGATATGAGATAAAGTTCCTGTCTCTCCACAGCCAATTTAACTGTGGATTATTGCTATCTGTACAATATTTTAAAGCAATCCTCTATCCCTTCTATGTTATTGGTTCTTTTAGATGTGTGCAGCATGATATCTGCCAGTCTCTTTCCTTTTCTAAAGCCTTTGAGTAGCTGGGACAATATTACAGAGGTACCCTAGGAGCACTACAGGTGTTGAGCCTTCTTTTTTGTGCTCCCAGGGCACTTTCAGTGGCGGCCGCCATAAACAAAGGGTGGTGGGGCAGGTGGCAGGAGCACAGGTGGAGGAGCGGGGGATGTTAATAAGAATAATAATGAAAAAAAATAATTTACCTTAAGCTGCCGGCAACTTCCCGCATTGCGCCTCCTTTCATCTTCCTGCTCCCAGCATACACTGGGACAGACTCCCTTTTCAATCTAGCGCTGCTCTCATTCTATAAGAGCAGCCCGGATATTGGCCTGAGCGGGCCTTAATACAGCCGGGTTGGAGAAACCAAAATGCGCATGTGTGTTTGGCCGGCCTGAGACATACATGCGTACTTAGGGACTGCACATAGCACTTCTCCTCCCCCATCCCATGCCCCGGACCCGCCCCTCCCTGCACGCGCTTGCTCGCGGCTGGCAAATGAAAAATAAAATGGTGAAAGAACATAGTTTTATTTTTCACCTGCTGGCTCTGAGCCAAGCAGGGGGGTGATGCTCCTCCGCCATTGGGCACTTTTGTATTACAAATTAGGCCACACACACTTTTGTCGCCCTTTTTGTAATAGTTTCATGTGGCAGCCACACAGTGTGAAGTGGGCGTGCCCTTATTTATACTTGGGCAAAGCTCTGTGCAAATGAGGTAACACCTTTATCCATGTATTTGCACCATAAAACAGAAGCAGAGGTTAAAATGCCTGCCAGGTCACACTACCTGTGCTGGACTTAGAAACTGGCAAACAGTGCACACTCTAGAGAATACATTGGGTGGGGGCATGCGCTTTGAAGGAATCCTTAAAAGGTTCAAAGACTGCATCCCCTGTAGTATCCCTGCTGGTTCCCCACCAATGCAGGCATATGCCGTGAAACAGAGTGGTGGTTTCAACTCTTGCTTCACATTTTATTGGTGTGCTCTCTCCTGGACGTGCTCTTACTCAAAGTAAGTGCATGCTGTGGGTACTGGCTTAACAAATTCCACACTCCACCAAAAGTACAGAAAGTGTAGTAACAATGTGCATTATTATGCGTATACTATTGATGATATGTGTCTATATGTAGTAAAAAATCCGCAAGTTCATGTCTTACTTACCGAAGGATCAGTCCTCAGAACACTGCAAACTACTAATCCATCTTTATGTTACCACTCCACTATAAATGTTCTTTATGTACTATTTTTGTTACTATGTACAGAACGTCTGTTATCAGGACTGGAATCTTCAAATATACACATCTAATTTGAGGTCATTTGCTTTGTTTGTGTTATTGCTGTAGAACTCTCTTCTTTCTTAGGCCCACAGATTTATTGCCTCCATGATCACTTGGGTCAGATCGAGACATGTGCACAGCCCTCCTGGAGGTGCAGACACCCATGCATCATCTAGACTTAGGAAATACACTGGTTTTGATGTTATTGGACTTTTCTGACTCCTTCGACACCCTTGATCATGCCATTCTGGTCCAGAGGCTGCATGAGGTGGTTTGTGGTGTTAGAGACCGTCAGCAAACCCCTTTTACAGTTTTTGTCTGCGTAGTCTGCCTGGTTGAAGAACGCCGAAGTAATGTAAGCTGAGCACTCACTCAAATACGGTGGCCTCAGGGCTCTTGCTGTTTTACCTATATGCTCCGCCACCCTAGGAAGTAATGTCTGAGATAGTGGAGTCAGTCATTCCAGGGGCCGTATTACAGAACATGCCCCAGAAGTGCAACAGGCATGTGCGCCGCCGGGGCGTGTTGGTATTACAGAAGGGGCCGCAGACGCTTGTGCGACCCATTCTGTAATACTGAAAGCACTGGCGCACGTGTAGCACCAGCGCTTTCTCAAGAGGGCCCCCAGATAGATGGGGCACACTTTTCCTGGTTGCACCACGGCCCACTTTTAAGCAAGTGCAACAGGGGCATAAAGGAAAAGTGTGCCCTATCATGTAGAATGCACTGCCCTCAGGGCAGCCGCGAACTCGCACTGCCCAAGGGCAGCAAGTTCAAGAGAAATACGAGCAGCTGTTTAAGAGCTGCACCGTGTTTCTCTGTGCAGCACTTAAGGGATTTGAGATCCCCTTGCAGGTGGGTGCAGTGAGTGACTGCAAACTCCTGCAAGGGAATGTCTGGGGGTGTCCATAGGACCCACTTTCACTGTCAGTGCGCCTACGTCTATAATATGGCGCGGGTGCAGAGGCAAAAGGTTTCTCTCATTTGCATGGGGCCACGCCCCCATGCAAATGAGGGAACACCCGCTGGTGATAGCGCTGGCGCGGCGCTATATGTGCGCCACCACTATCTGTATTACAGAAGGGGCCGTACAATCATCTGTGGCCCTTTCTATAATACCAAAGTGCCCAGCGGGCGCACAAAGTGGGCACACATGCCCGTTGCGCCCCTGGGGCACATTCTGTAATACAGCCCTAGGTGTCTAAAGACAGGGAAGCTGACAACAAGGATAAAAATCATGTTCAACAGGATACAGCATTCAATGCTGTATGACTGGTTAAGCCTAAACATCGAAAAATCGATTGATTTATCAATAACGTTTGCAACGTGTGATCGATCTACACGGAATTTGGCAAAGACTTATCATGTTTAGCCATCTCTTGGTTTTCTCAATTTTTGGCAGGTCCATCAAGGGAGGAGGAAGTTTCAAGTAGGTGTTTAGCATACTGTTTGTTGTTTCAAGTTTTGAGCAGATCTGTTGCGGTCCAACGATAAGGAGGGGGGGATGGCAATTAGAGTTTCATTCACTAATAACTTTGCTGCTGTTCAATTAATTTGCATGGAATATGTCAGGTCGCACATTAAGCCCAGTGCAAAGCCAGATAAGCCCTCCAACCAGCCCCTGCTGCTCAAAGCCAAAGGGAATTGGGCAGCAGGTCTAGCTGAAGGATGTGCAAAGAGCAAAATGGGTATGTAGCAGACCGTGTGCAATGTTGTTTTGGGGGCCACGGCTAGTCGGGCACAGGGACTGGCCCTGCAGCCAACTCCCACAGAGCATAGCAAAGACCATTCAGATTGGTGCATAGTCTTTGGCCATGCACCTGCATTTGGCCAGCTCTGCTCCCAATACCCACAAGCAGACACTCCAGTAACAGGTGAGTAAATTAGGTATGGATGCACGACCTGGCCGAAGGCCATTTAATGTGCCCAAGCCTCATGGCAGAAAACCACTTGTACACACAGCCTTCAGCTATGCACAGCAGGAGATGGCTGCAGGCCACGGCCCTTTTGACCCTCCGCTTTAGCTTTGTCCTTCCCCATACCCTGTCTGATCTGCATGAAATGATATTATGCCCAGGGCTTAATTTGCTGTCTCCCAAAGTTGAGGCAGATTCATCAAACAGTGCCAAAGTTGTAAGTGATTGGAACTTTTATTACCTCCCATCATTTACCTTCCACCCTTGACGGATCTACTCAAACCCTGATAAACCAACAGAAAGCTAAACCTGCTAAATGTATTTTCACATCCCGTATTTATTTTGCCCCTATTCCATATTGGATCCGTACAGAATCTGAAATACCTTCACTGGGTGTAAATTGCTAACTGCTTGACACATTTCACCTAGATTCATCAAATAGTATCAAAATTGTATTTCTCCCCTTTTTAACCCCACCCCTTGATGAATTGACACAAAACTTCACATCCCAACTGCAAACTAATTCTACTAAACCTTTGCCACATTTTGTCCAGATGTGTTACACTGTTGCACAATTATTCACAAATTCGCACTCCTCCCTCCTTTTAACTAGGCACGCCCTCAGATATGGAAATGATAGGCCTCCAACAGATAGTGACAGGCCCTCCTAGTATCACTGCCAGCCTGTCCAACTCTATTGCATCATCCATCATGGCCCTTTTGAACCTATCCTTGAACTCAGCTAAAATGCCAGCAGGTTGAAAGTATGCACAGGTTTCTCCAGTTTTAAAGAAACCAAACGCCAACCCGGGAAACCTCTCCAACTATCTTCCCATCTAGCGACTTCCTCCTTTAGCAAAAAACTTAGAAAGCCTCATAAATAAACAGCTAGCTGCTTTTCTGGAAAAGAGATCCTGGATCCTTCACAATCTGGATTCAGAGCATTGCACGACACCAAGACCATGCTGGTTGCAGTCATGCATACAATCAGACTGTCCCTGGATGCTGGTATTGCGGTTATGCTGATGCTGTTGAACTTGTCAGCAGCTTTTGACACTGTCTCTCATGCTATACTAATCTGCAGGTTGTATGATGTGGGCATTTATGGCAAAGTGCTATATTAGTTTATGGATTATAGCCTACGCTGATGACACTCAACGTGTCATCTCTTTTGGACATGACCTTGATATGGTCAAATCTCGATTCTCAGACTGCATGAAAAAAATTGTGATCTGGACAGCAAGCAGTTATCTTCAATTAAACGGGGACAAGACTGAGATACTGTTATTTGGAAAGGCTCAGGAGCTCTGGTCCGATGACTGGTGGCCCGCTGAAATAGGTCTGGCCCCATCCCAGAGGCAGGTAGTAAAAAACCTTTGGAATAAAGTTGGACTGGACACTATTGATGAAGGATCAGGTTACCGCCACTTGTGGCACATGCTTTGCTACCATGCGCCTGTTAAGGAAAGCTTTTTCTTCGCTTCCACCAGCCTCTAGGAAAACTCTAGACCAGGCCTTATTTACGAGTCACCTGGACTATGGAAACACACTGCTGAGGGGGAGATGTAGTGTTGTGTGAGTTTGTAATGACGGAACCTTTGTGGCTCTTGACGGACTCCGTAGAACTGTGACGTAAGCATTCGAGCGTAGTGAATTGAATGAAGGTTTAGAATGTTGACTTACCTTACCTGCACTGTTCTTCAAGGGACGACCCCACCCATACTTGGTATATGGGCATTTACATTCAGCCATGTACGCACTGGAGGGAGGATGGTTGTACGCACATGCATGTTTGTTTAAATTGGGCATTTACACTTTCTGACATAATTTTCCCTTCCCTCACCCACCTTGTGTGTCCCGTGTCTCATTCTTTTTTTATTGCTTACATATGTAGGGCATGGTGAGACAGTCAGGCTATATATTGTTATTGATCATGCGAAGTATTAATAGGTGATATCCCTATCATTCAATTAAAAAGATAATGCATTTTTATACCTCCACTACTACTACTCCCCTACTCCAACAGGGCTCAAACCAAACCACAGATATTTCTGTTTTGGCTAACATCATGCAGGTTGTCATTCCCTCTTGATCCTCCTACACTTGTCTATGGTGTGTAATATCTTTGAGCCCCCATCCTTCTGGCTGGTTTATGTAGCTCAGGCCAACATTTGGACATCAGTTGGCCCCATTCTTTATAATCACAGATATAAAATATTATAATTAGAAGCTTTTCCCCCCAATCTTGTCAGGCAGACAAGTGACATTCCCAAATGACTGCCCTCTTTCATGGTCAGATTGAATCTTTTCGTTACCTCTTCTTCTCTATGAGCTGACAATGCTTCACCTCCTCATTCATTGCATGGAACACATCAGGTCAATCCCGACAAAGTCAAAATGATGCTTTTTGCATGCATTGGATAAAATTACTATGGATTCCTTCGAGCAGGGATGGGGTCATCCCTTAAAGAACAGTGCAGGTAAGGTAAGCCCCGAAGAGCTGAACAATAGAGCAGGTAAGTTAATTCCCAGAGAGCTAAGCATGGAGGAGGAGGCCGTTGTATTACTCTGAAATTAACGGAAGGGTTGACAATCATGAGTAAGTTCAATAAAAACATAATATCGGGACAAGAACAGTCTTCATGTACAGGGTACATATACTGTACTATGTCTGTACAAGAGGGGGATCGTACATCAGAAGGCAGGTGAGAAACACAACATGGATGAGAAAAGAGAAGGAGCGTGGATCAGGGGAGTAGTGGCATTCAGTGGGGTCTCAGCCCTCATTCTCAATCCAAACGTATGTGGCATGTGGATATAGACAGGTTATCAAATTATCAACAACCTCCCAAGCACAGGTTTGTACACAAAATAATGTGGAATATATTGCTGCTAGTTAGGGCGAGATTCTGGAGTCAATTATAAGTTGTTTGCCTGCGATCATTAAGAATATCCACCATGTACTCGTATAAATTGTCCAATAGAATAACATTGTACAGGTAATAGTTAAGACAAGAGGCAAGGGGATCATTGAAATAACTTTAAGTTTATAGATCGAGTTAACAGAAATGAGAAGGGGCTGCATATCTTGTCAAATGGTTGGTCTGTAGATCAGTCTTTCATGTCTGGCAGTGATAAAAAGTTTTTTAACAAAAGTTCGTATGACGGTACAGACAATGATTTCTATTTTCGCAATATACAGACTTTAGCTATAGATGTTGCAATCCAGAACATTGCTTAGTCATGCCAGCAGTGTCTGACATATCTTTGAGCATGACCAGGGATGGTATTACTTGGAAATAGTATCTAAACAAGATGTGCATTGTGGACCATGTTTAACTCAGTGCTCAGCTAATTTCGAGCACATGAGAGCTTAATCTGTAAATAAATAAGTACTGTTCCCTCAAATATTTCTTGGGAGGCTGAGCTACAGCCTGATTTACCACAAAACAATGTTGGCGTTAAAAATGAAGGTGAAAAAATCAAGTCTGTATCGCCTGGGAGCATTAGTGACCAGGATAGGACACAACAGACCATAACTAAATGTGCAGTGGGCAAAGCATACATTTGAATAGTTGGGAATTCAGATAGCAAGTCAAAAGGAGATTGGCATGAATTTAATATGTGGCAATTGAAATAGGGCCTGGAAAAGGCAGTTGATGTCTAGATCACACTACCATTATCCTTGGAGGGCAGGTGGCGGCGATAAAGATGGTGCTGCTGTGTAGGTACCCATATCAGTGCTACATGAGACTGTGGTCGTGCTATTGCTTAAATAATCTACATGGCAGTGTCACACCCTATTTTGCGGGGGTCAGGAAAGTATTAACCTCAAGAACTATGAGATAATGTGTCCCCATAGACAAGATTCAAAACATTTTAAAAATACAGTCAATAAGAAAAGTCAGTGTTAGACTTGGCATCTTTTGGCGTGTTTCCCCTGACTTTTTGCTTTCTGACCTCCCGGTTTTGACTCTGTTTTTGCTGGTGTGATGATTCTGCGCACTTTCCTCACTGCGGTCCAGTGGGAAAGTGCAAGTGCTCCTGTATAAAATGTGTTATGGATTGGTGTTTCCATGATTGGCCTATTTGGTTTATGTGTCAGTCCCTTGTAAAGTGCACTGCGAGTGCCAGGGCCTATAGACCAAATGCTGTTGGTGGGCTGCAGCACTGGATTGTGCCACCCACGCAAACAGCCCGTAAAGTGTAACTCGGGCCTGCCATCGCAGAGCCTGTGCGCAGCCTGGGGCTGCCATGTCGACTTGGCAAGTGCACACACTTGCAAGTCCCTAAACCTTCCCTTTGCTACATGTTAGTCACCCCTAAGGTAGGCCCAAGGTACCCCTGTGGGCAGGGTGCGTTGTACGCGAAAGGTAGGACATGCCCGGGTGTGTGCGGCATGTCCTGATAGTGAATTACAGCCTAGTTCGTTTTTCACTATTGCAAGGCTACCTGTTCCCCCTAGGCCAGAACGGGCAGTTTTGATTATTACAGCTTATAATCCTAACTGACCCCGGGAACATGGTAGAAATTCGAGTTTAGTATGCCTGGACTCAGAATGATAAAATGCAGCTTTTAGTAAGGTTGGTTTTAACATTCTGTGTTTGAAAATATCACTTTTAGAAAGTGGGTATTTTCTTGTCTAACCATCCAAGCCTGCCTCTGCGAGATTGTGTATTCCTTGTCTGGAGTGTGAGTGACAGGGGCTGGGGGATGCCGGGAGACAGGGTGAGTCAGCACAGGGCTGAATAGCAAGATCTACATGTAGATGGGTGGGAGGGGTCGCACCTGGGCCCTGAATAGGACAGTGCCTTCCCTCCACAATGCTGGCTCCACCTCCTGTGGTGCGTCTGATGTCCCTGGCCTACTCACTGAAAGAAGGGACGGAGACTTGTCAACAAAGTGCTCCAGAACTGGTTTGGACTAGGCAAAGGCCTCTCTGCCTTCAGAGAACAAAGGAATTTGGGATATAAATATTGGGGCCCTGACCCCATGAATTTAGATCTCGCTGGAATCAAGGAACCTGCCAAGACGAAGAGCTGGAAGAGCTGCCAGGAGGAGTACTGCCCCTTTGCTGTGTTGTTGCTTTGTTGGGCTGGCCTGCAGCTGCTGCTTCTGCCTTGGGCAGTGAAAGGACTGGACTGAACTTTCTACAAACTTGTGCTGAGTATCTCCAAGGGCCAGGAACCGAGCTGGCCTCATGTTAAGAAGTCTCAGGGACTACAAAGACTTCACAAGCCTCTGGGTACCGCTTCTGGAACGCTGTTTCAGTTGCCACAGAGGAAGGGAACCGCAACCGACTCCGTCAACCGAATCCATCCCTGGCCGGTGACCTGTTTGCACCGCAGACCGCATCGCCCCGCTTCGCATCGCAACCCTGGTCTCACCGTGGGCGACGTCCGATGCCGCCAACATCGAGCCGCTGCTTGCTCCGTGACCTGTGGGCACCGCAGTTCGCATCGCATCGCTTCACTGGGCCAGCCGGACCAGACCGACACTGTCGCTGCAACTGGCTCAAGAGTCGAGACCGCACCGCATTTGGGGCACCGCTCGCACGTCTGCGACGCACCGCTCCGACTCGCACCGCTGTCCGACGCCAGCTCCCGCACTCCGGCTAGGTCGCCTGCATTGCAACCTGTCAGCACCGCATCGAGCATCGTCTCACCCTGCATCGCACGCCTTGGACTCACCGACTCCGTCTGCACGACGCTCATCGAGCCGCTGCCTGCACCGCATCGAGGGACACCGCACCTTGCATCGCTCCGTCTTGCACCGCAACGGCGACGAACGCCGACCGGCTCGTACACTCCGTACCAGCCACAACGAGAAAGGTACTGTAACCGAGTCTGTTCATGACTCTGCTGGCCCGTATCGACGCGGTCGGCTGGAACTGTTAGACTCTGGGGTTTTCAGCATCACGGTAGGCTCGGACGGAGCTACCGACTCGTACGAACTTTGCTTTTGTGCTATTCCTGCAAAGAAGAAGTTAACGTATCAAGTATTCATTCGTAAAGTATAGTATTGTGGATTTTTGTCGTAATTGGTCTTGTCTTAAGTATATAAAATATTGGTTATTTTTCTAAACTGGTGTGGTGTCCGTTTGTAGTGCTTACACTGTATTACTGTTGGTTATGTGCAAATGCTTTACACACTGCCTCTGAATTAAGCCTGACTGCTCGTGCCAAGCTACCACGAGGGTGAGCAGGGGTTACTTCACGAGTGTAACAACCCTTACCCTGACTAGGAAGAAGGGTCCCTACTTGGACAAAGGTGCAAGCCCTTGCCAACTAGAGATCCCATTTCTAACATTGGTTGTCAGCGGTGAGGATAGGACTTGTGTTTGCACTTGACTTACAGTGATTGGTGTGCACTACTACCATATCGCAGACCATTACGTACCACATACTGGTTCTTTTCCTTTGGCCTATTTTTGATCTTGCCAGTTTTTAACTCACGACTTTCGTCATGCCTGAATCAATTGCATCATCCGTTGCATCTCTGGAAGTTATCTTTGAGGAGGACAGGTTGGAATCCTACGCCGTAAAGGAGCTACGAGCGATTTGTAAAAACCTGAAAGTCCAAATTAAAGGCCTCACAAGGAAGGAGGAGCTACAGAAGGCGCTGAGGGCCTGGGTAGCAGCCAGACATGCCAATGGGCAGCCTGGTGATCTCAGTGAGGAGGCGGAGGAGCCTATTTCCAGGGTGGATGTGCTTTTGGGTAGGGGGAACCCGCCAGGTCAGGCAGCAGCAGTCTGTCCCCAGAGGAGCTGGAGGACAGGCGGGAGGCAAGGCAGTTCGAGCTGCAGAAGCTCAGGCTGGAGAGTGAGCGGGAGGAGAAGAGATTGGCCATAGAGGAGAGGAAGATGCTCTTAGAGCATGAGAGAGAACTAAAGGAGCTAGAACTTAGGAGTAAGTCAGGCTCAGATGGTGGCAGCAATTCGTCCAGAAAAGCAGACAGGATTGTGCACATTCCCAAGAATGTAGGCAAGGAGTTCAAGAAGGGGGATGACATACAAAGGTGGTTTCAGGGTTATGAGGCAGCCATACACATGAATGGGGTCCCTGAGGAGAATTGGGGAGCAGGATTGTGGCCACTTTTCCCGGAAGAAGCAAGGGATGCTCTGATAGCTTTGGGTAAGGGGTATCACCTCACCTATGCTGACATGAAGGATGCCCTTCTCACGAAGTATGGTCTTACTCCTGAAAAGTACAGGGATCAGTTCAGGTCCAGTAAGAAGTCCGATGCCAACACTTGGTTGGAATGTGTGGATGTGTTCTGCAGGTCTCTGGATGGTTGGGTGAAGGGCAGTAGTGTAACAGATTTTCAGGGGCTCTACAACTTGATTGCATGGGAGCACTTGTCTAGTCTATGTTTTGCAGATCTGCGCCAGCACCTAGTTGATAGTAAGCTAACTGACCCCAGGAAGCTTGCTATGGAAGCGGACCGCAGGGTGAGTACCAGGGTCCACAAGAAAGCGTTTGGGGGAGACTCAGCCAAAGGTGGGCAGGGTCCCCAGCAGAAAGGTGGGGGGGACAAGGGTAAAGCACAGGAGTTCTCTAAAGGGCCCCAAACTAGTACACAGGGTAAAGGTTCCCAGCCCCCCGGTGATAAGAAAAAAGGGGTCTCTACAGGGAAGCCTGTTGAGACCGGCCCCGCAAGTGTTATGCATGTGACCAGGTAGGTCACTTTAAGAGGGACCCCAAGTGCCCGAAGGGGACACAGCCACCCACCGGTGGACAGTCCAAAGTGTTGGCTAGTGTAGCGCTTGGGGAGGAGGGGTGCCCACAGGAGGGTGGGGATCCCGCAGAAATGACCCTTGTCTCACTAGGGGACAGTGAGATGGTCCCAGGAAACCAGGTGCCCCCTAACACAAAGAAATATAGCACCTGGGTGACCATTAATGGGAACAGGGTAGAGGCTCTCAGAGATACTGGAGCCAGTGTGACCTCAGTCCGGTGTCACCTGGTGTCTGAGAAGCAAGTAGTCCCAGGAGCATTCCACCAAGTAGTTGCTGTCGACAACTCTGAGCGCCAGTGTATGGTGGCGCAGGTTCCCTTTGAATGGGGGGGTCTCAGGTCCCTTGAGGGTGGTTGTGAGCCCTACCATGCCTGTAGATTGTCTGCTAGGTAACGACCTGGAGCAGTCCTCATGGAAGGAGGTTGAGCTCAGGTCTCACTTGGAGATGCTTGGGTTGCCAGAGTGGGCATGCGTGTCTACTCGGTCAATGGCAGCCAGAAAGGGTGATCAAGAGGACTTGGAGCCTGAAACAGTGGCCCAAGTCCCTGCCAAGAGAAAGGGCAGGGGCGCGGGAAACCGGCCCCCGAAGTTCCCACGGACCGGGAGGAGGCGGACCTCGAGGGGGACGCCCGGGTGCCTACAGGGGAGCAGGTAGCCGAACTGGGAGACATCTCTGAGCTGACCCATTGGCAGCAAGAAGGGGGTCCCACCAGGGAGGAGTTCTGCAGGGAGCAGAACGAGTGCCCTACTCTGGAGGGTCTGCGGCGGCAGGCTGCAGACCAGGCAGCTGGTAATCAGTCCGGGTCACATCTGATCTACGGGGAGAGTGGTCTCCTATACAGTGAGCCTAAGGTTGCTGAGCCTGGGTCAGCCCGTGTGCTGGTGGTACCCCAGCGCTTCAGGACCTTCCTACTGGGTCTGGCTCATGACGTGCCTTTGGCAGGACATTTGGGGCAGGACAAGACCTTTGACAGGCTTGTCACCCACTTCTTTTGGCCCAAAATGCGAAGGCAGTCAGATGCACACTGTAGGTCTTGCCAAACTTGCCAGGCAAGTGGTAAGAGTGGGAGGAAGGTCAAAGCTCCTCTCCAACCTTTTCCTGTTGTTGGAACACCCTTTGAAAGGGTAGGGATGGATATTGTGGGGCCACTGGATCCCAAGACAGCCATGGGCAACAGGTACATCCTGGTCTTGGTGGACCATGCCACCCGGTACCCGGAGGCAATCCCTCTCAGGACAACGACGGCACCAGTGGTGGGCCGGGCGTTAATGGGGATCTTTTCCCGTGTGGGATTCCCCAGAGAGGTGGTTTCTGATAGGGGGACCAATTTCATATCGAAGTATATGACATCCCTGTGGAAGGAGTGTGGGGTAACCTACAAGTTCACCACTCCTTACCACCCACAAGGAAACGGTCTGGTGGAGAGATTCAACCAGACCTTGAAAGGCATGATCAAGGGTCTAACAGAACCCATGAGGCGTAAGTGGGACGTCCTCTTGCCATGCCTACTCTTTGCATACAGGGAGGTGCCTCAGAAGTCTCTTCGGTACAGCCCCTTTGAGCTCCTGTATGGCCACCCTGTCAGAGGACCTCTGAGTTTGGTAAAGGAAGGCTGGGAGGCAGCCCCCAGGAAAACTCCCCAGGATGTATTTAGCTACATGCTGGCCTTTAGAAACCAAACTGCCCGCTTCAGGAAACTCGCTCAGGCGAACCTAGAAGCAAGCCAGGAAGAAATGAAGAGATGGTATGACCAGAACGCCACTCTGGTCGAATTTCAACCTGGGCAAAAGTGTGGGTAATGGCCCCAGTGGCACCTTGTGCCTTGCAGGACAAGTGGACTGGGCCATATGAGGTAAAGGAGCGCAAAAGTGACGTCACCTACCTGGTGGATTTGCAGGCTCCAAGGAACCCTTTGAGGGTCCTTCACGTGAACCGCCTCAAGCCCCACTTCGAGAGGTCCGAAGTGAGTATGCTCTTGGCGACAGATGATGGGGTGGAAGAGGAGAGTGAGCCTCTCCCGGACCTCCTGTCTACCAAGGAGCATGATGGGTCAGTAGAGGGTGTGATCCTCTCCCCTACTCTGACTCAGGAGCAGCAGGGGGACTGTCGCCAGTTGTTGGGACAGTTCGCCCCACTGTTCTCTCTGACCCCCGGTGTTACTCACTGGTGTACCCATGACGTGGACACCGGTGACAGCCATCCTGTGAAGCACAAGATTTACAGGTTGACTGACCGGGTCAGAGCCAGCATCAAGGAGGAGGTCTCTAAGATGTTGGCGTTAGGGGTGATTGAGCCCTCCCACAGTCCTTGGGCCAGCCCAGTGGTCTTGGTCCCAAAGGCTGCGGCGCCCGGTGCCACTCCAGAACTCCGGTTTTGTGTGGACTACCGTGGGCTCAATGCCGTCACCAGGACTGACGCGCACCCCATCCCCAGAGCTGATGAGCTCATTGATCGGTTGGGAGCTGCTCGGTTCCTCAGCACGTTTGATTTAACGTCTGGGTACTGGCAGATTGCCTTAACCGATGGGGCCAAGGAGAGATCAGCATTCTCAACCCCAGAAGGTCATTACCAATTCCGGGTGATGCCCTTTGGGTTGAAGAATGCCCCTGCCACCTTTCAGAGGTTGGTCAATCAGGTGTTGGCCGGGCTGGAGGATTTCAGTGCCGCCTACCTGGATGACATTGCTGTGTTCAGTTCCAGCTGGGAAGAACATTTACAGCACCTTGAGAAAGTGTTGAGGGTTCTGCAAGGTGCAGGCCTCACGATCAAGGCCAGTAAGTGCCAGATCGGGCAGGGTTCTGTGGTGTACTTGGGACACCAGGTAGGAAGCGGCCAGGTGGCGCCCCTACAACCCAAGATTGACACCATTCTGGCTTGGGAGCCCCCAAGACCCAGACAGAGGTGAGAGCCTTCTTAGGTCTCACCGGTTATTAAAGGAGATTTGTTAAGGGCTATGGCACCATCGTTGCCCCCTTAACAGAGCTGACCTCTAAGAGGCAGCCCAGGAAAGTGATCTGGACTGAGTCCTGCCAGAAAGCTTTTGATGCCCTGAAGGCAGCCATGTGCACGGCGCCCGTGCTCAAGGCACCTGACTTCTCCAAAGAATTTGTCGTGCAGACTGACGCTTCAGAGCATGGTGTGGAGCGGTGCTCTCACAACTGAACGAAGAGGGCCTGGATCAGCCTGTAGTCTTCCTTAGCAGGAGACTACTTCCCAGGGAACAGATGTGGAGTGCCATAGAAAGAGAAGCTTTTGCTGTGGTCTGGGCGCTGAAGAAGTTGAGACCATACCTGTTTGGGACTCACTTCCGGGTTCAGACAGACCACAGGCCCCTCAGATGGTTGATGCAAATGAGGGGTGAGAATCCAAAACTGCTGAGGTGGTCCATCTCCCTACAGGGAATGGACTTTACGGTGGAGCACCGTCCTGGTACAGAACACGCCAACGCAGATGGTCTGTCCAGGTTCTTCCGCCTTAGTGAAGAGAACTCCAATGGGGTTGGGTAGTTCTCCCTACTTTCAGCTGGAGGGGACATGTGTTAGACTTGGCATCTTTTGGCGTGTTTCCCCTGACTTTTTGCTTTCTGACCTCCCGGTTTTGACTCTGTTTTTGCTGGTGTGATGATTCTGCGCACTTTCCTCACTGCGGTCCAGTGGGAAAGTGCAAGTGCTCCTGTATAAAATGTGTTATGGATTGGTGTTTCCATGATTGGCCTATTTGGTTTATGTGTCAGTCCCTTGTAAAGTGCACTGCGAGTGCCAGGGCCTATAGACCAAATGCTGTTGGTGGGCTGCAGCACTGGATTGTGCCACCCACGCAAACAGCCCGTAAAGTGTAACTCGGGCCTGCCATCGCAGAGCCTGTGCGCAGCCTGGGGCTGCCATGTCGACTTGGCAAGTGCACACACTTGCAAGTCCCTAAACCTTCCCTTTGCTACATGTTAGTCACCCCTAAGGTAGGCCCAAGGTACCCCTGTGGGCAGGGTGCGTTGTACGCGAAAGGTAGGACATGCCCGGGTGTGTGCGGCATGTCCTGATAGTGAATTACAGCCTAGTTCGTTTTTCACTATTACAGCCTAGTTCGTTCCCCCTAGGCCAGAACGGGCAGTTTTGATTATTACAGCTTATAATCCTAACTGACCCCGGGAACATGGTAGAAATTCGAGTTTAGTATGCCTGGACTCAGAATGATAAAATGCAGCTTTTAGTAAGGTTGGTTTTAACATTCTGTGTTTGAAAATACCACTTTTAGAAAGTGGGTATTTTCTTGTCTAACCATCCAAGCCTGCCTCTGCGAGATTGTGTATTCCTTGTCTGGAGTGTGAGTGACAGGGGCTGGGGGATGCCGGGAGACAGGGTGAGTCAGCACAGGGCTGAATAGCAAGATCTACATGTAGATGGGTGGGAGGGGTCGCACCTGGGCCCTGAATAGGACAGTGCCTTCCCTCCACAATGCTGGCTCCACCTCCTGTGGTGCGTCTGATGTCCCTGGCCTACTCACTGAAAGAAGGGACGGAGACTTGTCAACAAAGTGCTCCAGAACTGGTTTGGACTAGGCAAAGGCCTCTGTGCCTTCAGAGAACAAAGGAATTTGGGATATAAATATTGGGGCCCTGACCCCATGAATTTAGATCTCGCTGGAATCAAGGAACCTGCCAAGACGAAGAGCTGGAAGAGCTGCCAGGAGGAGTACTGCCCCTTTGCTGTGTTGTTGCTTTGTTGGGCTGGCCTGCAGCTGCTGCTTCTGCCTTGGGCAGTGAAAGGACTGGACTGAACTGAACTTTCTACAAACTTGTGCTGAGTATCTCCAAGGGCCAGGAACCGAGCTGGCCTCCTGTTAAGAAGTCTCAGGGACTACAAAGACTTCACAAGCCTCTGGGTACCGCTTCTGGAACGCTGTTTCAGTTGCCACAGAGGAAGGGAACCGCAACCGACTCCGTCAACCGAATCCATCCCTGGCCGGTGACCTGTTTGCACCGCAGACCGCATCGCCCCGCTTCGCATCGCAACCCTGGTCTCACCGTGGCGACGTCCGACGCCGCCAACATCGAGCCGCTGCTTGCTCCGTGACCTGTGGGCACCGCAGTTCGCATCGCTTCACTGGGCCAGCCGGACCAGACCGACACTGTCGATGCAACTGGCTCAAGAGTCGAGACCGCACCGCATTTGGGGCACCGCTCGCACGTCTGCGACGCACCGCTCCGACTCGCACCGCTGTCCGACGCCAGCTCCCGCACTCCGGCTAGGTCGCCTGCATTGCAACCTGTCAGCACCGCATCGAGCATCGTCTCACCCTGCATCGCACGCCTTGGACTCACCGACTCCGTCTGCACGACGCTCATCGAGCCGCTGCCTGCACCGCATCGAGGGACACCGCACCTTGCATCGCTCCGCCTTGCACCGCAACCGCGACGAACGCCGACCGGCTCGTACACTCCGTACCAGCCACAACGAGAAAGGTACTGTAACCGAGTCTGTTCATGACTCTGCTGGCCCGTATCGACGCGGTCGGCTGGAACTGTTAGACTCTGGGGTTTTCAGCATCACGGTAGGCTCGGACGGAGCTACCGACTCGTACGAACTTTGCTTTTGTGCTATTCCTGCAAAGAAGAAGTTAACGTATCAAGTATTCATTCGTAAAGTATAGTATTGTGGATTTTTGTCGTAATTGGTCTTGTCTTAAGTATATAAAATATTGGTTATTTTTCTAAACTGGTGTGGTGTCCGTTTGTAGTGCTTACACTGTATTATTGTTGGTTATGTGCAAATGCTTTACACACTGCCTCTGAATTAAGCCTGACTGCTCGTGCCAAGCTACCACGAGGGTGAGCAGGGGTTACTTCACGAGTGTAACAACCCTTACCCTGACTAGGAAGAAGGGTCCCTACTTGGACAAAGGTGCAAGCCCTTGCCAACTAGAGATCCCATTTCTAACAGTCAGTCAATCATAGATTGCCAATGTAGGATTCAAAAGCTCATCCCAAAACCAATTAGTTCTTGTCATCAGCTTGGTGGTTCATCCCAACAGCATCAATCAGTCAACTAACCCTGTCAAGAACGTTTCTTCCAGCGCTGACCATTAATCAGTGGTAAGTGCAATTGATCCATCATCACACAATTGAAGTGCTCAACAAGTCCATTGCTCCTAGTGTGAAGCAGTAACGTTTTAGCATGCTTAATACCAATGCAAGTCAAATAGCATTCTACCTACTAACACAACACAGTCCTAGGATAGCCTTCCCCCTCGATCACGCTCTTGGAACTCACTGTCAACTAAAAATGGACCTCGGGCCATTCGAATGCTTGAGTCATTATTACCATAGTGTATTTTGATAACGCATCTAACACCCCAGAAGGACCTGATATGCCAAATGCTACCCAATGCCATGTTGGCATGGGAACTTCTATTAGTTTGAATGGAGCAGGAACCATGACCTGAGACTTATCGTTAAGGACGCAGCCTCTATAATTGCCCACAAAAGGCTCTATCTAGGCTAGATGTCAGGAACATTAACACAATATTTGTGGTCAGATCAGGATAGTATTATTCACATGGGCAATCAAGGTAGATGGGCATATGCGATAGATACATTTATGGTTTCTTAGATTTAGTGATATAGACCATTATTAATAATCACTGAGGAGTAGCTGTTCCTAAAGAGAAGAGGATAGATCAACCTATTATGGTTGGGAAAGTGTGCATCTCTCAATAAGGTTGGATATTAGAATAGGTGGGGAATTTCTCCTTTTGGATTTAGTGCCCTCACACACCCTTGCGAGTGTCATGCTTCATCATCGGGCGTAGTTCCTCGTGGGGGTGGCGCTGCAGTCCCGCACGGGGCCCGCGAGAGGGCTCTTTAACGGAAATATTTTTAGGAGACGCCGCAGTTGTGCATGCGGGTGTGTGGGCCTAGGGAAGTGAATGGGTGAGTTAAAATTGTCCTCAATGGTACCCAGAACCTCGTTTTATTCAGGGGTCCCGAAGACAAGGTTAAAATGTCTGTAGAATGTGGAGATCCTCCTTAAAACAGATGTGGAGGAGGGGTAAGTATTATCCACTGCTCTCGCATCCGTGAAGAAAAATGTGTGTGAAAAAGTGTAGTTTAGGTCAACATGTTTCGCGCTACGGGTGGTCCCTAGTGGATCCAAGAGCGCTTCGTCAGGACCAGGTGCAGAAGTGATAAATCAAGTGATAGTTAAAAATAGGAGTCAGGGAAGAGACGCCCTACACTCCTACTATACCTACAGTCTGGTTACAGTGTGCAATAACACTGGCTAGAATTCTCGATCGAATCCTGTGTTCCAACCCCTGTATTAAGGATGATCGGGTACGCCAGCGGTCAGAGATAGGTGTGCATGAAAATAGTCAATCATTCCGCAGAGTGCCGTGTGCCTATCCCTCCGTTCTCGCCGCCGGCCAGTGTTATTACACACTGTAACCAGACTGTAGGTATAGTAGGAGTATAGGGCGTCTCTTCCCTGTCTCCTATTTTTAACTATCACTTGATTTATCACTTCTGCACCTGGTCCTGACGAAGCGCTCTTGGATCCACTAGGGACCGCCCGTAGCGCGAAACATGTTGACCTAAACTACACTTTTTCACACACATTTTTCTTCACGGATGCGAGAGCAGTGGATAATACTTACCCCTCCTCCACATCTGTTTTAAGGAGGATCTCCACATCCTACAGACATTTTAACCTCGTCTTCGGGACCCCTGAATAAAACGAGGTTCTGGGTACCATTGAAGACAATTTTAACTCACCCATTCACTTCCCTAGGCCCACACACCCGCATGCACAACTGCGGCGTCTCCTAAAAATATTTCCGTTAAAGAGCCCTCTCGCGAGGCCCGTGAGGGACTGCAGCGCCACCCCCACGAGGAACTACGCCCGATGATGAAGCATGACACTCGCAAGGGTGTGTGAGGGCACTAAATCCAAAAGGAGAAATTCCCCACCTATTCTAATATCCAACCTTATTGAGAGATGCACACTTTCCCAACCATAATAGGTTGATCTATCCTCTTCTCTTTAGGAACAGCTACTCCTCAGTGATTATTACGTTTGTCCTTGGGAACTTGGGTACTGGACCTTCCATTTCTAATTTAGCTCCCTGTCCCCCTCTCCAGTATGCTTTGTTATAGACCATTATTACTCAATCCCGAATGCAGATTTAAGTAGCGTTCTATATTTCTAAGATGAAAGCTGAAATGGTGAGTGTCTGGTGTATCTTTCTCAACCAACATGGTATCCACATAGCGAAGATCTCATTCCAAACTAGAACAAATGTGAACTATGATGTGGCGGCCATCTTTGAACTCTAGTATATCAAGGCATTTAACCTGAAGAACCTCACTTCCCAATGGCCATATTTTGTTTGCTCACATCTCACTCAGTTTGAAGACTGAATTGTACTACAATCATCTCTGGAAATCTTATTTGTTATATTAACTGTGATTCTTCATTGGAACTGATTGTTGTTGGAGTGCTGCCATCAATGTTCGTATGGACTTGAACATTTTCTTCAAAGGCGGTATTGTTTCCTGACTGATTTTATTGCACTAAAGTTATGTTTTCGTCAGTGGAGTGACAATCTCCCATTCATTCTAAAGACTTTGAACCTTGCATTTGATTTTCTTGTGAACGTATTGTAAACTGCGTTCAATATTATTCAAAGTAGTTGAAGGATTAGTTTCCACGTGCATATATCACCTCAGAGGAGTTAGACTTTAGATTAATATTTCACATTATTTGTTGCAGGCAAGCCATTTGTATTTACAGGCACACATAACTGCAGTGTTACCTATAAAAGTATATCATACACAGTATTTTAGAAAGTTCAGTTCAGGAGATCATATAGTAATGATGTTTGTTTACTCTCTTCAGGACTCCGATGCATGAGACAAATTCATACCAGTTCCAAGAGAGGGTGCTATGCAGTGATGTGTGTGTTTCCCAATTCCCCATTCCCCTGTTTCTCTGGAGTGGGTTTTTAGCCTCCATGAAGTACAAGGTAGGGGAGACAGAGCAGGATCCAAGTCTAGCCTTCGCCGCAGTGGAACTGCAAGTCTGACACTAGGCCACTAAAAGTCTTCTTGAATATGTCTCTTCATGGCACAAATCCCTTAAGTATATTTTACTTTTGCTAGAACAGCGTTTTGATCCAGATGCCGTTTCTACTGGGACAAAGTATCATTGAGGAGACTCACAACTTCTTTTTCAGCACTCCTTTCCAATAGCTAGACAGAAAATCTGAAACAAGGCAATATATTTCTATCTATACTGATGCTCTTACAGTCTATATTGCCACCTGGCAATCTTAAGCATAGCTCACCTATGATACTAAAATGGTCTAGAAGAGGTTTATAATCTGTGCGAACTGCAAATTTACTACCCAAACGTAGGACCTGAAATGCCTTATTCTTTTTCATTGAGTAGGTCACTTCTGCACCTCCCAGGGCCCTGGAAGCAAATGCCAAAACGTTATCATGCCCAACTCTCTCCTGCAAAAGCACTGCACCCAAACCATACACACTTGTACCTGTAATTGTGACACTCCCGTTGTTAGAATCAAACCGTTTCGAGGGCTTGGCAAACTCAATCTTTCTTCACTATATTGAACACTCACATGCTTCATAGGAATTTTACACTCTCAAAAAATCAGACAGTAATTTAACTTTGCTTGAACATTGGGGAACAAAACATGTAGTAATACTTATACTCTGAGTAATAGACTAAGAAAAGACTTCAGGTGGTCATTATTAACAAGGAGAGCTTCTTTAATGGCTTGTGACAATTTTGTCTTCGGCTCAATACCCTTACTCAAAGCACAAGGACACACATAACCAACATGATTCACCTCAAACTTGTACTTATCACATCTTGGGGTCAATCCATTCTCTTTCAGTATATTAAGCACCCTTGCCAATCTTTCATTATGTCAGTCCTTGTCAGCTCCATAGACCAAAATACCATCCTGGAAAGGCACAACTCCAAAAACATCCGTAAACTAGATTTGTATTACCCTTTCAAACATGGTTGACACTGATACCAAACAGAAGGGCATTCTGTTGTAATGATAAGCCACCCCACGTCTGACGGAATGTCAGATACAGAGAATCATTGTGAAACTCAATTTGATGATATGCTACTGACATATCAATGGTTGTAAACACAGTGGCCCCCTATAATGTAAGGTGAATGGTAATTTTCAGGAGTGGTTGGCAATCCACCTAAATATTTTAGTTCAGGTTGCCAGGCCCACAGACATCCTCAGTGTGCCTTTCACTTTTTATGCCAGAACCACTTAGAACCTTCTATTTCTTGAAGGAATCCAAAAGGGACACAATATCTTAAGCTAGCTCTTTTTCTCAAATTCTTATCTCAATCAACTAGGTGCCCAGAAAACCTTATGATCACTTGATTGAGCTTCTTGACTCAAAAGAATTCTCTTATGTGTATTTTTATAGCATCCTATCACCCGTGGGGGTAACCTGTTGCAAGTGTGTGAGGCTAGCCTGGTGGGAACTTGCTTGAAGAGCAGAGTCTTCAGCTTTTTTGTGAAATTCTAGAAGAGATGAGGAGACTCTAATGTGATGTGGGAGGTTGTTTCATGCTTTAGAAGGGATGTATGAGAAGGCTTAACCACCTGACCTGCTTTTGTGTATGTGTGGGACATGTGCTAGTAAGGGTCCAGCTGAGCGGAGGGGCCTGAGCGGTTGGTGGAAATGTATGCAGCTGTTCAGGTAGCTGGGCCTGTGTTGTGTGGTACTATGTGTGGGTGAGGAGCTTGAACTATTGTGCTTGTGTATCGACAGCCTGTGGAGTTCCCTCAGGTGAGGTGTGATGTGAGTTCAGAGTGAGAGGTTGAGGACAAGTCTGGGATCTTTGGATGGTCTGTAGTCTTTTGGTGAGTTGATTGGTGATTCTTCCATAGAGGGCATTCCCGTAATCCAGTCTGCTGGCGATGAGGGCTTGGATGACAGTCTTCCTGATGTTGTTTGGTAGCCATTTGTATATATTTTCCAACAACTTCTGGGTGTGGTAGTAGGCAGTGACAAAGGTATTGAACTGGGCAAACATGTCCAGCTTGCTGTCGATGATGATACAAAGGTTTCTTGCTCGTGGGCTGAGGCTGGGAGTGGGTGTGAGTTCTGTAAGCCTCCAGGCAGAGTGCCACGGTGAGGCATCCTTCCTGCAGATAACCACTCTGATCTTGTGTATTCGACTTGAGGCAGTTGGACTTCCACCTTTGGTCATGAAGAGGTTGAGGTTGTTCCTGGTGCTGCGTGTTTTGTTTGAGAGGGACAGTATCACCTGTGTGTCATTTGCAAAGGTGAGTATGTTGAAGTTGTGAGATCCGATTATGTCTGCCAGAGGAATCATATAGACCTGGAGGACTCCACAAATTAGTTCTCTGGTTTCTGAAGAGTAAGGTGGCATGTTGACTGTTTGGGTTATTTCAATGAGGCGTGTGCAAATCGATTTTAGGGCAGGTACTTGGAAGCCAGTCTCATGGAAGCGTCTGATGAGGATGAGATGGAAGACTGTGTTGAAGGCTGGAGAGAGATCGAGTAGCATGAGGGCAGCGGTTTTTCTTCTGTCAAGGATCATCTGGATGTTGTCTGTTGCTGTAATGAGGGCTGTCTCTTATTAGACTTGGTATCTTTTGGCATGTTTCCCCTGTCTTTTTGCTTTCTGACGTCCCGGTTTTGACTCTGTTTTTGCTGGTTTAGTGTCTGCGCAATTTCTCACTACTGTTCAGTGTTAAAGTGCTAGTGTTCCTGTTGTAAAGTGTTATTATGGATTGGTGTTTTCATGATTGGCATATTTGATTTACTGGTAAGTCCCTAGTAAAGTGCACTGAGAGTGCCAGGACCTGTAAATCAAATGCTACTAGTGGGCCTGCAGCACTGGTTGTGCCACCCACATGAGTAGCCCTGAAAATGTAACTCAGGCCTGCCATTGCAGAGCCTGTGTGCAGTCTGGTACTGCCATATCAACTTGGCAAGTGCACCCACTTGCCAGGCCCTAACCTTCCCTTTTCTTACATGTTAGTCACCCCTAAGGTAGGCCCAAGGTACCCCTGTGGGCAGGGTGCAGTGTATGTGAAAGGTAGGACATGCCCTGGTGGAGAGATTCAACCAAACCTTGAAGGGCATGATCAAGGGTCTAAGATAACCCATGAGGTGTAAGTGGGACGTCCTCTTGCCATGCCTTCTCTTTGCATACAGGGAGGTACCACAGAAGTCTCTAGGGTTCAGTCCCTTTGAGCTTCTGTATGGGCACCCTGTGAGAGGACCTCTTAGTTTGGTCAAGGAAGGCTGAGAGGCAGCTCCCAGGAAAACTCCCCAGGATGTATTTAGCTACGTGCTGGCCTTCAGGAATCAAACTGCCCGCTTCAGGAAACTCGCTCAGGCGAACCTGGAAGCAAGCCAGGAGGAGATGAAACGCTGGTACGACCAGAATGCCACTCTGGTAGAGTTTCATTCTGGCCAAAAAGACTGGGTCATGGCCCTACTGGAACCTTGTGCCTTGCAGGACAAGTGGACTGGGCCTTTTGAGGTGGTGCAGCGCAAAAGTGATGTCACCTACCTGGTGAATTTGCAGACTCCCAGGAACCCTTTGAGGGTCCTCCATGTGAACCGCCTCAAGCCTCACTTTGAGAGGTCCGAAGTGAGCATGCTCTTGGCGACAGATGATGGGGTGGAAGAGGAGAGTGAACCTCTCCCTGACCTCCTGTCCACCAAGGAGCATGATGGGTCAGTGGAAGGTGTGATCCTCTCCTCTACATTGACCCCAGAGCAGCAGGGTGACTGTCACCAGTTGTTGGGACAGTTCGTCACACTGTTCTCTCTGACCCCAGGTGTTACTCACTGGTGTACCCATGACTTGGACTCTGGTTACAGCCCTCCTGTGAAACACAAGATTTACAGGTTGACTGACCGGGTCAGGGCCAGCATCAAAGAGGAAGTCTCTAAGATGTTGGTGTTAGGGGTGATAGAGCCCTCCAGCAGTCCTTGGGCCAGCCCAGTGGTCTTGCTCCTAAAGGCTGCTGCACCCGGTGCCACTCCAGAACTGCGGTTCTGTGTGGACTACCGTGGGCTCAATGCCGTCACTAGGACTGATGCGCACCCCATCCCCAGAGCTGATGAGCTCATTGATCGGTTGGGAGCTGCCAAGTTCCTCAGCATGTTTGATTTGACGTCTGGGTACTGGCAGATTGCCTTAACCGATGGGGCTAAGGAGAGGTCAGCATTCTCAACCCCAGAGGGGCATTACCAATTCCGGGTGATGCCCTGTGGGTTGAAGAATGCCCCTGCTACCTTTCAGAGGTTGGTCAACCAGGTGTTGGCTGGACTGGAGGATTTCAGTGCCGCATACCTGGATGACATTGCAGTGTTCAGTTCCATCTGGGAAGAACACTTGCAGCACCTCTGGGAAGTGTTGAAGGCTCTGCAGAGGGCAGGCCTCACGATCAAGGCCAGTAAGTGCCAGATCGGCCAGGGCTCTGTGGTGTACTTGGGACACCAGGTAGGAAGCGGCCAGGTGGCGCCCCTACAGCCCAAGATTGACACCATTCAGGTTTGGGAGCCCCCCAAGACCCAGACAGAGGTGAGAGCCTTTTTAGGTCTCACCGGTTACTACAGGAGGTTTGTTAAGGACTATGAAACCATTGTTGCCCCCTTAACAGAGCTGACTTCCAGGAAGCAGCCCAAGAAGGTGATCAGGACTGAGTCCTGCCAGAAAGCTTTTGATGCCCTGAAGACAGCCATGTGCACAGCGCCCATGCTCAAGGCACCCGACTTCTCCAAGGAATTCGTCGTGCAGACTGACGCTTCAGAGCATGGTGTGGGAGCGGTGCTCTCACAACTGAATGAAGAGGGCCTAGACCAGCCTGTAGTCTTCCTTAGCAGGAGACTACTCCCCAGGGAACAGAGGTGGAGTGCCATAGAAAGAGAAGCTTTTGCTGTGGTCTGGGCACTGAAGAAGCTAATACCCTACCTGTTTGGGACTCACTTCTGAGTCCAGACAGACCACAGGCCCCTCAGATGGTTGATGCAAATGAGGGGTGAGAACCCAAAACTGTTGAGGTGGTCCATCTCCCTACAGGGAATGGACTTTACGGTGGTACACCACCCTGGCACAGAACACACCAACGCAGATGGTCTGTCCAAGTTCTTCCGCCTTAGTGAAGAGAACTCCCAGGAGGTTGGGTAGTTCTCCCTACTTTCAGCTGGAGGGGAGATGTGTTAGACTTGGCATCTTTTGGCGTGTTTCCCCTGTCTTTTTGCTTTCTGACCTCCTGGTTTTGACTCTGTTTTTGCTGGTTTAGTGTCTCTGCGCACTTTCTCACTACTGTTCAGTGTTAAAGTGCAAGTGCTCCTGTTGTAAAGTGTTATTATGGATTGGTGTTTCCATGATTGGCATATTTGATTTACTGGTAAGTCCCCAGTAAAGTGCACTGAGAGTGCCAGGGTCTGTAAATCAAGTACTGTACTAGTGGGCCTGTAGCACTGATTGTGCCACCCACATGAGTAGCCGTGAAAATGTAACTCAGGCCTGCCATTGCAGAGCCTGTGTGCAGTCTGGTACTGCCATTTAGACTTGGCAAGTGCACCCACTTGCCAGGCCCTAACCTTCCCTTTTCTTACATGTTAGTCACCCATAAGGTTTTCCCAAGGTACCCCTGTGGGCAGGGTGCAGTGTATGTGAAAGGTAGGACATGCCCTGGTGAGTGTGGCATGGCAGTGAAATACTGCCAATTTCGTTTTTCACTATTGCAAGGCTACCTGTTCCCATAGGATAGAATGGGGAGTTTGCTTATAACATCTTATAAACATAACTACCCCTGGGAACAAGGTAGGAAAATAAAGTTGAGTATGCCTGAACTCAGAATGTTAAAATGCATCTTTTAGTGAGGGTGATTTTTACATTCTGTGTTTGAAAATACCACTTTTAGAAAGTAGGTATTTTCTTGCTTAGCCCTCCAGTGTGCCTCTGCTAGGATGTGTATTGACTGTCTGGCTTTGGAGTGACAGGGGCTGGGGATGTGCAGTGGCTCTAGAGAGTCTGAATGAGTCAGGGCTGGGCTGAATAGACCTGGGCTGCATTTAGAGGAGGGGGAGGAGATTTCATTTCACCTGAATGGGCCTGGTCTGCCTTCCACAATGCTGTCTCCACCTCCTGCCAGGAAGCTGGGCCAGAGAGGACAGAACTGGTTTGGACTAAGCACAGACACTCTACCTGAGAGGACAAAGGGATTTTGAGTATAAGTATTGGGGCCCAGACCCCAACATTTTAGAACTCGCTAGAATCAAGGAACCTGCCAAGAAGAAAAGCTGCCAGGAGGAGTACTGCCCCTTTGCTGTGTTGTTGCTTTGTTGGGTTGGCCTGCAGTTGCTGCTTCTGCCTTGGGCAGTGAAAGGACTGGACTGAACTTTCTTTACTTGTGCTGAGTATCTCCAAGGGCTTGAAATAGAGCGTGCCTCCTGTTCTGAAGTCTCAGGGACTGCAAAGACTTCACCAACCTCTGGGTACCGCTTCTGGAACTGCTGTTTCAGTTGCCACAAAGAAGGGAAAAGCAACCGAATCCGTCGCTGGCTCCGTGTCCTGACGGCACCGCAGAAGGCACTGTCCGCATCTTGCACCGCAACCCTGGTCTCACCGATGACGACCGATGCCACTGCTTGCAACGTGACCTTTGCTCACCGCACTCAGCACCGCCTCGCTTCACTTCGCCATCCTGGTCTCACCGACGCTGCTGCTAACTTCAACACCCGTGACCGCATCGTGGCTGGGGGCACCGCTCCTACGTTTTGCAATGCACCGCCTCGTCCCCCACAGCAGTCTGGGCTGACCGACGCCAGCTCCCACTAACCGGCTCTCTCGCTTGCACCGCATCCTGCCAGTACCGCATTGAGCACTGCCTCATCCCTGCACCGTAAGCCTTGGTCTCACCGATGCCGTCTGGACGATCGTCACCGAGCGGCTGCCTGCACCACATCGTGAGGGCACTGCACCCTGCACCGCTTCCATTTTGCAACGCAACCGCAACGGTTGCCATGACCGACTCGCACCAACGTGCCAGCCGCAATGAGAAAGGTACTGTTACCGAGTCTGTCCACGCTTTCGCTGGCCCGTACCGACGTGGTCGGCTGGAACTGTTAGACTCTGTTGTTTTCAGCATCGCGTTAGCCCCTGACGGAGCTACCGACTTGTACGAACTGTGTTTTTGAGGTATTTCTGCAATTTTAAGGATATCTTGCGAAGTATATATATTTTTAAAGTACTGTATGTTGGATTTTTATCGTTTTGGTCTTGTTATGGATATATAAAAATATTGGATATTTTTCTAAACTGGTGTGGTGTCCTTTTGTAGTGTTTTCACTGTATTACTGTTGGTTATGTGCAAATGCTTTACACACTGCTTCCAAGATAAGGCTGACTGCACATGCCAAGCTACCGCAGGGGTTATTTTAGGAGTATAACTCCCTTACCCTGACTAGGAAGAAGGGTGCCTACTTGGACAAAGGTGCAAACCATTGCCAACTAGAGACCCCCATTTCTAACATCTCTATACTGTGGTTTGGTCTGAATCCTGATTGCATCGCGTTGAGGAGCTGGTGGTTGGCGAGGTGAACTATTGTGTGCGAGGCATCTGTTGATGGCTTTTTCTAGGATCTTGCCTGGGTATAGTAGGGGGGAGATTGTTTGGTAGTGTGTGAGCTTGGCTCGGCCTCCAGAGGGCTTTTTCAGGAGTGCGTTGACGGCTGTGCGCTTCCACGTTTCTGGAAAGGTGACTGTGTCAATGTAGGTGTTGAGGATAAAGGTGAGAGCTTCGCTGATTGGGGTGGAACCCTTGTTGAAGGTGTAGTGGGGGCACAGGTCTGATGAGGCCCCGGAGTGAGTGATCTTCATGATTGTATCGGTTTCCTCTGTGGTGAAAGGGTTCCATGAGGTTAGGGTGTTTCCTTTGTCCGATATCGGTAGACTTGTTCCAAGGTTATTACGGTCTGGATGCGGGTCAAAGTTGGCGTATATGACTGTGATTTCACTGCTGAAAAAGAGAGATTGTTACATAGTTCTTGAATTGGGGTGATGTTGCTGGTGGTTGTTGCAGTTGTGGTGAAGCCCTTGATGATTGGGAAAATGCCTTTGCTGGTGTTGAAGCTGGCATTGATGCGTTCCGATAGGGCCTTCCCCTTAGTTCCCTGGATTTGCTCATGGTAGCGCCTCAGGACGGATTAGAATCAGTCCATGTCTGATTCTTACTGACTTGCTCTCCATCTCCATTTTAGTTGCTTGCAATGCCGTTTGGTCCTTCTGAGCTCTTCTGTGAATCAGTCGTTAAAATTGTTGAGGTCGCTTGATAGGTGGCCTGTGAGCTGTGGTTGGGTTTTGTGGAGGGCGGAAGCCCAATCCACCTCCGTTATGTTTTTCCAGCGTCGGCGAACTGGAACTGTCATTGTATTTCTTCTGTGGTGAGGGCTGTTGATTGTGAAGCTGACAATGGTGTAGTCGGTCCTGGTAATGGATGTGGGTGTGTTGATCATGATGTCGTTGAATGAGCTAAAAACAGGCTTGAGGATGTGTACGGCAGTGTGAGTGAGGGCTGTGACATGTTAAGTGAGTCTAAAGTTTCTGAGGTTTTCAACGACCGCGGCTGAGTTGGGTGTCAGTCCAGTTTACTAGGTGAAAGTTGAGCTCTTCTAGGAGGATGTAGGTCTATGAGTAATGGAGTGACAAAATCGGTTATGTTGCTGGTGAAGTTGGCGCGGGGTCATGGGGGACAATAGACTTTGGTTCCGCTCATGATGAAGTTGGCTGTGATTTGCAGTTTGAAATTAAGGTGTTGCTTGTAGTCAGTTCTGTTTTTTTGTGGAAATGTTGCAGCTGATGGTGTCCTTGAAGATGATGGTGATTCTGCCCACAGATCTTTGTGGTGGTCTTGCCTGACGATCTTGTATACGGCGGGGATGGCTGTGGCAATGCTTGATGTTGATGCTGCAGTCAGCCATGCTTGCGTAAGAAACAGGAAATCCAGGCGGTGTCATCCAACAGGTCCCAGATCTCTGTGGTGTGTTTTCCGAGCAAGCATGTGTTGAGGAGCATGCATATCATCGAGGAGTGGGGTGCGGATGGTTGTTGGTTTGATGGTGCTTAAGTGGCTGGGGTGTTGGGTACTGTTGGTCTGGTCGTGGTGGGTGTTGGAGCAGTGGGTGTGGTGGTGCAGGTGAAGCAGCAGGAGATGCAGGTGGATACTCCTTCCATGTTGTGTGGTATAGCACCGCAGCAGTGCCGAGAGCATCGATCCGAGTTCAGAGCCTGGAGGAACACAGCAGGTTGGCAGTGGGTTGGTGGAGGACCAGGACTCTGGCGCTGGTTGTGGTCCAGGCACAGATGAGTTTACCTTTGGTGTGCCAGTAGTGCATCCATGCTGTGGCCGCCATCAAGTAGGTCCTGGGAGGCAGGAGAGCACAGAGGCTGGTAGGGTTGCGGGAGGCGGCACAGCGGAAAAGAGTGGGAGGCATAATAAGCAGGCCAGGAGCGGCATAGAAGAGGTAGAAGGTGCAGAAAACGGGGGGGGGGGAATGGGACAGAGAAAGCAGGCACAGAAAATACAACAGTGGCAGCACACACAAGGAGAAAACAAACGGGCAGGACAGGAAAGAGAAAGACTGATGAGACATAAGGCACAAAACAGAGGCAAAACAGTGGCAAAACAAAGGGGTGAAAAAAAGAAACATGGTGAAACAAAGGCACAAAAGAGAGGGACAGAGGCAAACAAAGTCACAAAAGAACAGTGTCACTAGAAAGAGAGAGAGGGCAGTGTTACCCGAGCGAGTAAGAAAGAGCAAGATGGCGAGGGAGGCAAGCACAGCGGGATTCTCCAGGCACTAGAGCCGGGTCCACAAGTGCCCTGACCAGTAGGAGGACTGCACCCAGGTAGGTCCTGGAAGGGCTAGGTCAACCACTTGCTTAATGGCAGGTCCGCGCTACAGCACCATTAAGTAGGTCCTGGGAGGGAGAGCCTCTGGTCTTGTCTTAAAATTAGTGATGCCGTAACTCCACATATGTTTCTTAATTATTCCAACTATAAAGGTCGCCACCTAAAAGCTGCACTATTCTTTTACTAATCCAATAGTTGTTGTTCGCAATTGCCATCTACGGGTTTACTTAATTTCCAACACGGCCCATGTCCAGGTCAAACAAAGCATGCGTTCCAAGGCTTGTTAGACATTCTGAGAAATTCTATGCCAGAATCCCTTTATTTTCCCATACCTGCCATAAATGAATTTGGGAAACTTAATTTGGGAAACTTCTCCAGCATCCTACCTCGTTCTTTACTTGCTTCCCTGTATGATGTTTGACCACTCTAAACTCCTTAGTTTACGAAATCTTGTAAGAGTAGTTAGGTTCTAAGATAATGTTCAGCATCCAAACAAACATGGCTCATTGTTGGCCCTATAAACCATACCCAACCCCTCATTTCCCTTGAACTATAGTAAAGCTTTAAACTCACCTAAGCCCTCTACCCCGCCAAAAGCAAATATTTTCACCTAGATTCCTTCAGTTCAGCATCAGGAAATCATCTGAATTCGTTTTTCCCTAAATGATGTATTAGGAGCTTGAGCGTGTCATGATCTTTAACATCTGCCCAGCAACTTCTAAATCACAGTATGGAGACCTGAGTGATCTCCCTCCTCGAAATACTTCCCTTCCCCTAACTACAGTCAACAAGTCAACTTCCTCATCTTCTTTCCCATCCACTTCCCCCTTGGACATAGTGTTAACACCACCTTTCTTTGTTAGATTGGACTTGCACTCCTATGCAAAATGGCCCTTCTTACCACACTTGAAATAGACTTGTGACTATGCAAAACAAGACTTAGCATTTCTAAGTTGGCACTTAATGCCATAACTTTAACAATAGAACCATCCTTCTTATCTCACATATCACGTTTAGGTAGTCCCATTACCTTGCTTTGACTCCCTTTTGTTATGTTCCTAATCACACCATGACTGTCCAAGCAACCCAAGACGGCCATTTCCTTCATGTACATAGCAGCAAACCCTAGTCTTGTAACAATTTATATTGCCATCTCCCAGTTAGGGTCTTTCAGGACATTCATGTTTGTCTTTTTCCATCAGTTTGTCTCTGATATCTTCATATCTAATTTCCCTGTAGTTGTAGGTGGCCGCCAGTGGCATCAGCACCACCATGTAGGCATCAACAGATTTTCCTAGCAGTTGAGCCCTCTGAAAAACAATATTGGTTCTGGGGTTCAACAGCTTGTCAAATGTTTTGCGATATTATCTACCACCTCCGAATCTCACTTTTGTTCACACACCCTTATCTATTATTTAGGCAAGTTCAAGCTATTCTTACATTCAACACCTAGACTGTGTCTCAGAAGGATGTATATCCTTTTAATGGCAAATAAATTACTGTCAGATGCTTCCTTCCACTATTACCAGTTCAGTGGTGGTGTACCGGGAACAGCTAAAAATGGTGCAAAAGGTACCACACCAGCCATAGCCCAACAGTAGATATACAAAACAGATTTTAACAAAAGTATTGCGCTGCATGCTATATGAGTTGTTGCCCACACTTGCTATATCTAAGAAACCACTCTTGTCAGACCACTAGTTATTTGATAAACGGTCTATGGTAGACTCAAAAAGGCAAGCATATCATGTGATAAACAGCTCAGACAATCTCATTATTAATAAAAATATCAAAAATATTTATTTTCTTTTTATGTATTCATCATACTGATTTTTGCATTTTACAAAAACAAATTTATGATCAATAGTTTCAAATAAAAACATGAATTCATATTGTTTACAGACAATCAACAGAATAATCTTATGTGATAACGGCAGCATCAACATATATAGATTGACCCAAGCTCATAGAGATGAGACAATAAACAATATCTAAAGCATGTTCATATATTTTATACAAACCCCAAGAACTAACATCCATCATTCATACACCACAAACATACAAATTCCAACCATACCAAACATCCATACACAAAACAATGTGTTAAACCCAGGAACTCTCGATCATATCCTTTTGCTGTTCGTTTCAGTGGTTGTGCTAAATCAATCTTATTATCCACTGAAGCTTTATTGTAAATCAGTGTCAGACCTACACTAAGGGAGCTCGATTTACAATAAAGCTTCAGTGGATAATAAGATTGATTTAGCACAACCACTGAAACGAACAGCAAAAGGATATGATCAAGAGTTCCTGGGTTTAACACACATTGTTTTGTGTATGGATGTTTGGTATGGTTGGAATTTGTATGTTTGTGGTGTATGAATGATGGATGTTAGTTCTTGGGGTTTGTATAAAATATATGAACATGCTTTAGATATTGTTTATTGTCTCATCTCTATGGACTTGGGTCAATCTATATATGTTGATGCTGCCGTTATCACATAAGATTATTCTGTTGATTGTCTGTAAACAATATGAATTCATGTTTTTTATTTGAAACTATTGATCATAAATTTGTTTTTGTAAAATGCAAAAATCAGTATGATGAATACATAAAAAGAAAATAAATATTTTTGATATTTTTATTAATAATGAGATTGTCTGAGCTGTTTATGACATGATATGCCTGCCTTTTGAGTCTACCATAGACCGTTTATCAAATAACTAGTGGTCAGACAAGAGTGGTTTCTTAGATATTCGTTTTTTCCCCCCTTACTCTTGGACCTTCAAAGCATTCTTAGGGAGTACCTTCTTCCTATGTAGCCCACACTTGCTATACCCTCAGGTGAACAACTGTATAAATGCAAAATGGAAGTTACACATTTTATTGCCACATAAAATATTTCTAGTGAATTGTGGTGCACTAAGCCTACAAAGTAACTGCTAAAGAAACAATGTCCATACAGTCTCAACTTGAAATGAATCCTCGTGGCTGAATGCTGTAAAAATTGATCTAGAATTTGGTGCTCGATAGTTCCATTGTTGCTGAATACGCTAATCAATACTTATAAAATCCGAGGCTGTGCAGTAAAGAGCCAATGTTCTACTAAGATTGCAGAGATGCCAGGGTGGCACTACCATAGGCGTATGTGATATGGAAGATTACACGTACTCTTTATTCAAAGGCCACAGAGAGGACATGCATTTACTCACACCTTGACCGGCCTGAGCATCGGTCAAGCTAGGAGCAATGTTAAACGCCACACTAATCCTGCACAAAACATCCGTGATAGAAGCCTGTACTACTATGACAGAAACGCAGTCTGCTTGGTGAGGCTCCCAGACTGAATGGTACCACACAGCAGGATGATGCTAGTAAGGCAACTAGAGGAAGGCAGTAGTGTTTAACAAGGTGCCAGGGAATGCCAATGGGGAACCTGCTCCTCGACACACTGTTCAAAAGAATATGAGTTTAGTCTTGATAAGTACAATTTAGTACAAGGGGGGAGGGTGCACACTGCCTCTCATCCCTGCACAGTTCCCCCCATTGTATTCTGGTAAATGCAGTACGCTTACTTCAAAGCTGGAGTAGTTTTCCACCAAAGTTGGTGCAGTTAGTGCTGTTATCTCTAGACACGTGGGTATAGCCCTTCGTCAGTAGCGAGCAGTAGTAGTAGAGACAAGAGAAAAGTCATCTGGGGTTGATGAAATGCTGCCCAAGTGTTCACAGGTCACAGTACCACTCCACAGGCACACAGCTGCATCTCAGGTGAGTTAATCGGCTTTTTGGCTCAAGGGAGCTTTTTAAAGGCACACTGCCTTTCATCCCAAACCAGTTGACCCCATTGCATTATGGTAAATGCAGTACGCTTAATTCAAAGTTGCAGTAGTTTTTCACTAACGTTGGCGCAGGTTGGGCTGTTATCTCTAGACACAAGTTTCTGAATTTAGCCCTTTATCAGCAGAGAGCAGAAGCAGTAGAGAGCAGAGAAAAGCGATCTGGGGTTGCTGAAATGATGCCCAAGCCTTCACAGGTCACAGTACCACTCAACAGGCCGACAGGTGCATCCCAGGTGAGATCGTTGTCTCAAGGGAGCCTTTTCTGTTTTAATAAGCCTTATTGAGTCAATAACAATTACAGAGAGGCCATAAAATTAACATAATAACTGTGAGATATCAAAAAGGGAAAAATAGCCAAAACAGAGTAGAAAGCTATTTTTATTTTGACGATATCATAGGGAAGAAGGGAGGGGGGTAAGAGGGAACAGAATACAAATCTGCAACTGAAGATAATAATAGAACTACTTAAGGAATAAACAAACAATTATAATATCTCAAAAACAATTCAAAAGTGAACAAATAATGTAGGGGAGAAAGCAGAGACAATAGCAGCTCATGGAGGCTTTTTCATGTAAAGATAATCCCAAGGACTCTGATAAACTTCCTGTAAAAAAAATAGTATTTGATATGGGAATATGCATATTAAAAATAACTGAGATACAAGACCAAATATTCTTCTAAAAGGAAGATACAGCAGGACAGAAAAACAAGAGGTGCATCAAATCGGCCGAGGGAAAATCTCAATACCAATAAGCCTTGTTATCAGTGTGTGTAAAGTTAGCTATGGATTGGGGAGAAAAATATAATCTATGGTATAGAAAAAACATGGATTGAGTGGTGGAGGCAGATCTAGAGATCTTCAAAGACCTACCCCATACCTTGTCCCAGAAATTGATGCTCCAAACACAGCCCAATTCCGTCTCCCAGGCAAGTTCCACTTTAGATTTAGAACGGTCAGAATTTGGGGTAGGAAGATGTTTATAAATCAGGGATGCTTTGGGAAGCACCGCTAATATTCTGAGAAGTGGATCCTCTGTAGGCATAAGTTCATTTGAAGGAAGAGTACAAAAATCTAGCTTTATACCCATAAGGTTTGAGAATTTGTGCCAATACAAGCGAGGACATTTAAAGGTGTCCTGAAATTGAGGAAAAGAACAAAGAGACAAACCATCAAACATATCCTAAACCCAAACAATTCCCCTAAGTCTCCCCAGGATTTCAAATAAAGAGGTCTATTATTGATGGTAATGAGACGATTGATCCAGAGAGGAGATTGCAGGAAGGTATCCCTAGCGATGATTTTTTATTGACAATGAGTTCTTAATAATGAGCATGTATGTTTGAACAGAGAAAGAGAAGTGACATTGACTTTTGTAGTAAAGGCAAGAACTTTCTATATAGAGAAAGGTGCAAGTAAGGACCGTTCAACATTGACCCATAAAGGTATAAAAGGGGAGGAGTCAGTAAGAAGCCATTTAGAAGCTAATCTAAGACAGAAGGCCTTGTGATAAAGTCGAAAATCGGGAATGTCACTCCTCCATTAGATTTAGGTTTTCGAAAGTGTGACAGGGAAATTCTAGATTTCTGATTATTCCATAAAAATTTAGAGAGGAGGGAATCGATTTTTTTAAAAAGTAGATAGACGGAATATGAATGGGAATCATAGAGAGAATATACAATAATATAGGAGTACTCATCATTTTAATAGTCAAGACGTCCCCACCAAGAGAGAAGTAGAGGTTTCCAGGAGGAGAGGAGTTTAGAAATATGGTCTAGCCCTTCTTTCATATTGATTTTAACTGAATCCATTAAAGAATTATTAAACCAGATGCCTATGTAATTGATTTTAGAACTATTCCATCGGAACTCAGTAGCATCAAAATGTTGTTTGTGACAAAATCTGGTGATGGGGAGAATTTCTATCTTGTCAGAATTAATCTTATAACCTGAAACTAGAGAGAAATCTGAGATTTCTTGCAATAGAGGAGGAATAGTGGTTTCAGGATGAGATATAAAGAGTAAAATATCGTCCGCATAAGCAGATAACTTCAAATGTTGATCACCATAGATAAATCCTGAGATAGAGGTATTCTAGCGGATATGGGATAAAAAGGGTTCAAGTGATAAAATAAATAGAAGAAGAGAAAGATGACAACCTTGATGTACACCACGTTGCAGAGGAAAGAATTAAGAGATAAAACCGTTAACTACGACAGAAGCTCTAGGAACCGAATATAGCAAAGAGATCAGAGAAATAAATTTAGGGTCAAAACCATACCAATGAAGAGCTTTAAATAAAAAGGACCAATTTACCCTATCGAAAGCTTTCTCCGCATCGATGAAGACTGCAGCTAAAGAATAGGAAAGAGTTGTGGCCTTATTCAAAACATTAAATAGTAATCGGGAATTATCAGAAGTTAGTCTGCCTTTAACGAAACCACACTGCTCTAGACCAATTAGATTTGGTAAAAGATGTTCAAGACGTAAAGCGAGCAATTCGGCAAAAAGTTCATAATCGACATTTACTAGGGATATAGGGCGATAATTCTTACAATGTTTGGGATCACGACCATCTTTATGAATTAGGCATATTGTAGCTTCTAAAAAGGTGCCCTCTGCCTTACCAGTAGTATAAAAGTATTGAAAGAGCTGTAGGAGTTTTGGAAGAAGCAGATATGAGAAGTGTAAATAAAATTCTACCGTAAATCCATCTGGGCCCAGAGTTTTATCTTTTTTAAGAAGACTTAAAGATTGAGATAACTCTAGGGTTGACAAATCAGATTTTAGAGATGTGAAGTCTAGGTCTACATGAGAAGGGGTTGGGACGTGACTAAGATCGGTGTCAATGAGAGAGACAGGTGAAGGGGACTCTATAGCATATAGAGTTTTATAGAATTTCATAAATTCATCTAAAATGTCCTGATCTTTAAAAAGAAGCTTTCCATCCGATGAATGGATAGATTCTACCAAAACACGTTCCTTCCGAGATTTTAGATAATTAGCCAAAAGTTTGCCAACTTTATTTCATCCACCATAATATCGACGTCTAGTACGAAGGAGAATAGATGAGGCATTATCCGTAGTTATTTTGTTAAAGTTGTGCTTCGCACGGACAAGCTCCTGTAAAGCAGAATCAGATGAAGAAGTGTAAAATTGGTGTTCTAGGCGTTTGATATTAGCTAGTAGAATTTTATGCTGAGTAAGTGAGTGTTTCTTTTTCCTGGAAACAAAGCCTATGATAAAGCCACGGGCAGTAGCCCTAAAAGCATCCCGAATCAATGAAGGGGAAGCATCTGGAGCTACATTTAAGGAGAAAAATTCCTCAGCAAATGAAACGAAAGAGGAAGAAAAACTGGATCCTGCAAAAGAGAATTATTAAACTTCCATATAGAGGATTTGGGATGTGAGCGGAGCAAATCGAAATCGGTAACAACCGGAGCATGATCAGAGATGACAATAGGTTCAATTGAAGAGGAAATAAGGTTCTGTGTCAAGGCTTTAGAAAGGAAAATGTAATCTAATTGAGTTAGGGTGCCATGTGGTGGAGAGAAAAAAGAAAATTCTGTTATATCAGGGTTACAGAGTCTCCAGTTATCTACAAGATGTGTCTGATATTGTGCTTTGGAATTGTTTGAGTCTTGTGAGGGATGAACTGAACTTGGGATTGGCGGTCTGTGAAAGGGTCAATAACTTGGTTACAATCACCTCGTAAGAAAAAAAAATAATCATTCTATTGAATACACTTTTTTGTAAAGTTAGGCCAGAATGAGTAATCCAGTTGAGTCAGACCACAAACGTTAAATACTGTTAGAGATATATTGTTAATGAGCAACTTAACTAATAACTATCTACCTTCCGAATCAGTTTCTTGAGATATAACAGAACATTTCAACTGTTTATGACATAAAATAATTACCCCATTTTTCTTATTGGTCGTAGGGGACACTAAGACTAAACCATCCCAATTCGTTTGAGTTTCAAAGCCTCTGTCTCCGTCAAATGGGTTTCTTTCAACAAAACTAAGTCAGAATTATATGAGGCTAAATGGGATAGTATTCTCTGCCTCTTTATTAGGTTAATAAAACCTTTCACATTCCAAGAGACAACTCTGAATGTAGAGAGATTGAATTAGGTATAAAACAACACAATCATCAGTGATGAAAAGAGATGAATAGAATAGTGACGAAAGAAGTATATAGAATGAAAAGTCCAGCAAGATCAGTAAAAGAAAAGTTGGAGAAGGAGAAGGAGAATAGGAAAGGAAAGGAAAAAAAAAGGGAACGAGTGAGATAATAAGAGAAGACAGTACATGCCAAACAAAAAATGACGACTGCGATACATACCTTCAAGAGGAAACAAGCAAACAACATGGACTGGCGACAGACAGTAAAGACATCACATCCAACAGGGGGAGACGCACCACGTAGGGAGATCAAAAAAGGATGGGGTATGGATATGCAAGGATTCCCAATGATCTGAAATGATGGTAAAAACAAAGAAAAAACATATAAGGACGACTGAAGACAGATACAACCATCAAAATATAACCTGTATAGGAAGCAAAAGATGAGGATTAGAGTGAAATTTTCATGGAACTCTCAAAATTCTCATAGTCTGAGAGACTGTCACATAAGAGTCAAATTATAGAAGAAGGACCAGCTGTATACATGGAGGCCATGGAGTGTAAGTGAATTAGTTTTTTGAAGATCTGCAGGGTCTTCAAAAGTGGAGGTGCTGTTTTGAAAAGTCACATTAAACAAACATGTATGAAATAAACCATAATGCGCACCCAAGGCACGTAGAGCTGGTCTGAGTTCAAGGAACTCCTTCTGTCGTTTAGCTGTTACTGTGGAAACATCTTGGGACAAGAACAATTTAGTTCCAGACCAAACGAATTGCTTTTTAAGTTTGGCCGCATTTAAGACTTGCAAAAGGTCCATGAATTTCAATAAAAGGAGGATTACACCACTGGGCCTTGAGGGAGCAGATGAAGAAGAGAGACGAGGACCCAGTCTATGAGCGCGATATATATTCAAAGATGCTGACACAGGAAGGTCTAGAAGCTTTGGAAGAAAAGAGGCGAAGAAGGTTACAGAGTCGTCTCCCTCAACCCCCCCAGGAAGACCATACAAGCGAAGGTTGTTGCGCCTATTTCTGTTTTCAAGATCCTCAGCAGACTTCTTTAAGAGTACCACATCCTTCTCCAGAGATGACATTTTTGTAGAGACATCTTGCAGATCACTAACATGCTGTTTTACTATGGACACTCTGGAATCGAGAGCAGACCATTTAGTGTCCAGAACTTGCAGACGTGTATTGGTTTCCTCAATAAATGGTCGCAAGGCACGATTTTCCTCCAAGACAGTGTCTAAAGATACAGGAGAAGGAGGATCTTGCTTAAGCCGTTTGTTAGCAGAGGAGGGTGAATGCAATTTTAATGGCGCAATGGACGTAGACGCTGTCCTGGAAGAGTTAGAATGAGCCATGTTGACAGAGTTATGCAAGTCATCCATAGGGGGTGCCAGGGAAGAAGAGCCCGACACAGGCAATCCAGCAGTAGATTTTTTATTAGAATGTAATAAATGTTTAGTTCTGCCCATGTAATAAAAATATTTTACTCAAGTATGCGTATAAAAATCAATAAAGTCTCCTCCTAATAAAAAAATAAAAGTGAAAAGACCCATGGCGTGTTTTTTTTTTTTTAAAGAAGAAACTTTATTGAGGTTTTTCCTGCCAACATTAAATACATAATCTAATATCGTACGTATATGAAGTGAGATATATTATTAGCAGGTATAAGCGATGTACAATTAATGCTGAATCAATGAAATACAGCAAGAAGAAAAAAAAGAAGAGCAGGAGAAAAACAAATGAATATAGAACAAAAGAAAACTGGCTGCGATAACAAAAGCAGGAGTATTGTCCTCTTGAAATGTCCAGGTCTCCACCCGCTGTTCGGATAATAGGATCCCACCCTTAGTTTTGTAGCAGTGTGTATAAAACCCTTTTAGTTGTGGGGCAGAACTGCTATATCAAATGGTGTGGGCTGTGAGGACTGTGTCAAAATATTTCCTCAATAATCTGCCCAACGTTGCCATATGCGTGTGTGTTTTTGAGGGCAGCTACGCGCTTTAAAGACCGGTTGCTCCAAACCCATGCAGAAATCTAATCCTCACTTCCACCCCCCCAAAAGGGGTGGGGATGGTGCCTTCCAGAAATGTGTGGCGTGGTTTTTATTTTAAAAAAAAATAGTTGGAGGAGGCCAAAATGTACTAAGAAAGAAAGTCCCAATAGCCAATTTTTATGGAAAAGCAATACCTTATTCAAGGACTAGAGTTGAGAGGAATTACTCCAGTCAGGAGAAAAAACGAAATGGCGGCCGGGATGCGGCAGTCTATGTCCCTCGATGTTTTGTATAGCCAGAAGCAGGAAGGAGAGTTAAGAGGACAGCCTCATTCTCAGGGGAAGTTCCGCTGCAAGAAACTCCCAATGGAAGCTGTAAAGCGGCTCTGAAATTGCCGAAACTGCAGATGCGTCTCCTGATGCAGCGCGGAGCTCTGAGCTCAGGCGACCATCTTGTAAGGCGCCGCGCGCACGTCCTCAAGGGAGCCTTTTCAACACAAGGGGGAGGGAACACACTGCCTCTCATCCCAGCACAGTTCACCCAATTGCATTTTGGTAATGGAATATGCTTACTTCAAAGTTGCTATAATTTTTCACCAAACTTGGTGCAGGTAGTGCTATTATCTCTAGACATGTGTTTCTGAGTTTAGCTCTTCATCAACAGAGAGCTGAAGCAGCAGAGTCAGAGAAAAGTCATCTGGGGTTGCTGAAATGCTGCCCAAGTCTTCACAGGTCACAGTACCACTCCACAGACATGCAGGTGCATCTCAGGTGAGCTCGTCAGCTCATTTGCTCAAGGGAGCCTTTTAAACACAAGGGGAGAGAAGCACACTGCCTCTCATCCCAGCACAGTTCACCCCATTGCATTCTGGAAAATGCAGTACGCTTACTTTAAAGTTACTGTAGTTTTTCACCAAAGTTGGTCCAGGTAATGCTGTTCTCTCTAGACGCGTGTTTCTAGGTTTAGCCCTTTAACAGTAGAGAGCAAAGAAAAGTCATTTAGGGTTGCTGAATCTTCGGCAGTCACACCGCTCTCTGGAACAACTCCTGGTGGCCGGCGGAGCTCTGACCCACCCTGACACCGACACACCACACCCGCACCCTTGACATCAAACTCTCCATCAAACGTCTTCAGATGGCTCCCCATCAGCAAAACAGTGACACAGGCCCTTATCACCAGCCAACAACAAAGCACAGAGCCTTGACACCCAGGACATATTATTTGGGGACAAGGGCAACAAGTTTTCATGTGTATTTTGTCCTTGGGAGGCCCAAACACCCTGCAGCACAAACCCTTTGGCTGCCAGATTACAGTATCACATTATGGATTATGGAAGGGCATTGTCTGCAGTTAAGGTGATATTTGTGTCCATGTGTTAATGCTGTTCAAACTTGTATTTATTGTTCATTAATGCAAAGCCTTTATTATTAGTAAATGTTGTAAGCTCAGACTGCATTACTGACAGTGGTTCCAGTATAAAAATGTGTACACATGTTTGCAAAGTTTAGCAGTATGAGGCTATGTATAATGCTCCCAGAATGTTCTGTAATTAGATGCAAATATTTGCAGAAGCTTGAAAGCAACATTGATGATTCTTTGCTTTCAAAATAAAATGTTCACAAAACACGCAGGTAGGTAAAATTTTTTTTTGCTAAACTACTGTAAAATTGTAGGTACCATTTCTTTGCAGCATCCTTTAGTAAAATGTGTTGATATATGCTAGCATTTCCCAGTAATATTCATAATGTAAAATCAGTGTGACCAGTTTCAATAAGATTATGGGAAACATAAAAATAAGCAAGCATTGGCAAAGTTAGTAAGTCTGAAATTGGTGGTCAGCCTTTTGGTTTTTGTCAATGCGTGACTTGTTTTGGCATGGTTTTTTAAAAACCTTGTTGGTGTGCGAGATGCTGGGCTCTCACCATTATAACAAACATTTGCAAAGCAAAAATTGTTTTTGGTCTCAAGAAGCGCGCATTGCCTCAGTAGATTCTGTCAGAATTCGTAGACAGCGGCGCCTACCTCGCATCAATAGGTAGAAAGAACTACAAATCCCATGATGCTGGCAGTCCCGAGGCTCATGGGATAAATGACGCTATCGCACTCCAGTCGGCGTGAGTAATTCTCAAGCTGTTGGTGTTTTCGGATCCGTATCGGCTGATCCGGTCAAAACTAATCTCTTTGTTGGACCGACTTTGCTCCCTGCTCTCCGGGGACACCGTGTTCACATCTCCGTTCAGTTGGAGGCGGAGACCCGTTGGCAGCTTTCCAGGAAGGTCTCTGGGAGGAAGCGCACTTGGTTGTGCATGGTAAGACGAGGAGTCTTGTGCGCAGGGTGTAGTTGTGTCTCCAGGAATTCAGAGACGGGTGCACGACATTTGTTTGTTATAATCGGTATAACAAGATTGTTTTTCCGCTTAGTTGGATTAGTTACTTTCCCACTTGGAACATCGGAACTCTTGACTTCCAAGCAGGGACTCTTCTCGTTGCTGGCTGCCTTTAGTTTCCTTCGGAGGTTTCTTTTGGGCGTATTCTTGATTTGCAGCTGACTTTATATACTTGGTGTGGAGAGCTTGGGTTACTTCGACTCACCCCTATTTTGGATTAGCGTTCAAGGTGAACGTGAAGAAATTACATAAAACAAAAAGCTATCATTGGATACAATATCACCAAAAGTACTCGCTTTTCTTGTTATCGTTACTTTTGGAGCTCTGAGGTTTTTATCAGAGATGAGAGATGCTTTACATACATTCTAATATGGGTGAGGTCATTCACGGTGCATGACTTGAAGTAAGCATTGGCATAGCCAATAGGTCTCGCTTTTGGGACCTTATAAGTATTTATTTAAGCAGCATAATATCCTTTGTGCAATATTATCAACTGTTGCATGGCTAAAAACTTTTAAGGTTCTAAAGGCGAGACCTATTGGCAATGGCAATTTTCTTTTTGTTATGGGGGCATAAATAACAGGAGGGTGAAGGTTAGTAAGTTAGTTAGTTAGTGAGAGTGACAGAGTTATGTAATTAGTGATAGAGTGAGTTAGTTAGTCAGTGAGAGAGTGAGTTAGTTAGTGTGAGAGAGTGAAAGAGTTATGTAGTAAGTTAGTTAGTGAGAGTAAGTCAGTGAGAGTTGGTCAGTTAGTGAGAGTGAGAGATTGTGAGTTAGTGAGATTGAGAGAGTACTGCAATCAGAAATTTGCCCGCGAGAGATTGTTTTTTTTATCCCTCCTGTGGATGAAAGGCTGAGTTAGCCCCACTAAGCTTTAAATCGGATTCCTGCGGGTGGCACATAGATATTTCAGGTAGCCATTCAACACAATGAGCAGGATCGTAAAATAAACGTTTTGTTCCCTAAAGCTCTTGTTTTAAAGACGTCCTTTAACACATGTTAACTTGTGCGTCAAACATGTATAATTTGGAGACGAGGCTGGCTTTAAAGAGAAAGCACATCATGGTACTGCAATCAAAAAGGTGCCCGCGAGAGATATTTCAAATTGCAAATGGCATGCTAAGCACGAAAACATGTATAATTTGGAGACGAGGCTGGCTTTAAAGAGAAAGCACGTCATGGTACTGCAATCAAAAAGGTGCACGCGAGAGATATTTCAAATTGTAAATGGCACGCTAAGCACGAAAACATGTATAATTTGGAGACGAGGCTGGCTTTAAAGAGAAAGCACGTCATGGTACTGCAATTAGAAAGGTGCCTGCGAGAGATTTTTTTGTTTATACCTCCTGTGGATGAAAGGCTGAGTTAGCCCCACTAAGCTTTGAATCTGATTCCTGCGGGTTGCACACAGATATTTCAGGTAGCCATTCAACACAATCAGCAGGATCGTCGGCTTCTCATTGTTTCCTACATTGCTTATAGGCAAAAAAATAGTTGGTGAGGATGAAAAATAAACGTTTTGTTCCCTAAAGCGCTCGTTTTAAAGACGTCCTTTAACACATGTTAACTTGTGCGTCAAACATGTATAATTTGGAGACGAGGCTGGCTTTAAAGAGAAAGCACGTCATGGTACTGCAATCAAAAAGGTGCCCGCGAGAGATATTTCAAATTGCAAATGGCACGCTAAGCACGAAAACATGTATAATTTGGAGACGAGGCTGGCTTTAAAGAGAGCACGTCATGGTACAGCAATCAAAAAGGTGCCCGCGAGAGATATTTCAAATTGCAAATGGCACGCTAAGCACGAAAACATGTATAATTTGGAGACGAGGCTGGCTTTAAAGAGAAAGCACGTCATGGTACTGCAATTAGAAAGGTGCCTGCAAGAGATTTTTTTGTTTATACCTCCTGTGGATGAAAGGCTGAGTTAGCCCCACTAAGCTTTGAATCAGATTCCTGCGGGTTGCACACAGATATTTCTGGTAGCCGTTCAACACGATGAGCAGGATCGTCGGCTTCTGATTGTTTCCTACATTGCTTATAGGCAAAAAAATAGTTGGTGAGGATGAAAAATGAACGTTTTGTTCCCTAAAGCGCTCGTTTTAAAGACGTCCTTTAACACATGTTGACTTGTTGGTCAAACATGTATAATTTGGAGACGAGGCTGGTTTTAAAGAGAAAGCCCGTCATGGTACTGCAATTATAAAGGTACCCGCGAGAGATATTTCAAATTGCAAAAGGCACGCTAAGCACGAAAACATGTATAATTTGGAGACGAGGCTGGCTTTAAAGAGAAAGCCCGTCATGGTACTGCAATCAGAAAGGAGCCCGCTACAGAGGAGCTTAATGACCCATGACAACAGAGGAAAGGCAAATGGGGGCTAAAGTCAGATGGCGGCTATGCGCGTAACTGTGCGCGTAACCGCAAGCTTTAGGCCACAAGCAAAAGCTTGTGGTGAGCTTTTTAAAGCCCCCTTACTAAAAGTCTCCCAGAGCACCGCATGTGCTGGCTCAGGCGAGACCTAAAAATTTGTGTTTCCAGTATTGGCCATTACCTCCTAAGCCTTTTACAAATTCTTGTTTGTGGTATGTATGCTATAGGGAATTTCTTTCTCTTTCCCTTAAACTATAAACCTCACAAGTTCATTGTATGAATGAGAAGAAGAACACGTTTATTCTGTTTGTTGTTTGTTTTATCAGGTGCATGCAGGTAGAAAGATACAGAAGGTCTTTTCACAGAATTACATTTTTTCAAGAAAATTATTCTTTGTGTACCAGATACTTACGGGCTCTTAGTGAGAAAATATGAGAGTAGCCTTGAATTTGTATTCTACTGATTATTCTTTTATCTCTCGACAGGTTCATACTCCCTGCTGTTCCTTTCCCATTTCCCTTTTCCCTCGCTTGACCGCTCTACTACTCTGTGTTTATTTAATACTTACAGAGTTGGGGATGTCAGGAGGTGGACCATTTTGTACATCGTTCCAGTTCTGAGGAGTTCTACTTTGAGGGCCTGACAGATTCTGGCACTGAACAAAACTAATTTGGGTGCCGATATGCTCCTTGTGAAACAGCAGAATGTTGTCACTCACAGTGCTGGAATGAGAGGCAGTGTGCTCCCTCCCCCCTTGTGTTTAAAGGCTCCCTTGAGCCAAAAAGCTGAGAAGTTCACCTGGGATGCACCTGTGTGCCTGTGGAGTGGTATTGTGAGATTATACTACTGCACAAATAGCTGAGTGTGACACTGCTGCCAGAGCACAGTACTTTCTGGCTCCTACTTGCACAGTACCGCTTGCAGCTCCAGTTGTCTGGAGCTTGTCAGACTCTGCTGCTGCTTCTCTTTGTCTGCTAATTGCGCAGCTTTAGAGAATGGTCGTGGGCCAAGTTCACAAGCATGAGAACCTAGGATTTCCCTCTCCTACCGCAAAATCTTGTTCATGTTTCTTGGCTTTCTTTTAGGTCTCGCCTACTAGACAGCACATGCACGGTCTGTTTGCAAGACGTAGTGTCAGCTTACAGTTCGCTTAGAGCCCACCCACTTCCCATTGATGGCTTCACTGGCACTCTCATTTGCTTGCTTTTTATGCGTTAGCTTGTGTGTGCTTTACTTCCTTTTCGTGCTTTTGTCCCTCCCCTGGAGCATGGATGTATTTCTTTTGTCCTTTCACTTATCGCTTTTCAGGCTCAAATATTTTTCTTTTTTAGGTACTCCAGGAAAACACGTGTTTTCCAGCTGTGCCTCTCATAGCTTCCCCCTGTGCTTTGCTTGTGTTTCTCTTTTTTTGCCATGTGCTTCTCCCTGTCCCCCTCCGTTAGGCACTTGCCTTTATGTGCTTCTACTCTCTGTGTTGCTTCCTTGCCCATGCGCGTCTTCCCCCAGCTCCTTGTTGCCCTCTCTCTCATCCATTTGGTTTCCTCGCTCCATGTTCCTCTCTCTCTCTGTTTGCTGCTCTCCCCTCACCCTCTGTGTTGCGTCCCTCACTACTAGTCCCCCTGTGTTGCTTTCCCTGCCCTCCTATTCCTTCCCCACCACTGACCTCTGTGATTCTGGGCCCCTGTCTTGATCCCCGCCCACCCACATCATGGATCAGTAAACAAAAAAAACATTTTGCGTCATTTTGTAGGTGCATCAGGATGCTTTACAGCATGGCTAAAACCCATGGCAAAGCAGATAGGTCCTAAAGACAAGACCTATTAGTTTTGCATATGCTTGACTGGGAAACGGAGACTGAGAGACAAAGTAAGCCTGTTAGCTGAATTTAGGAGAGGGAGATATCTAGTGGATGTAGACAAAACTACAGAAACAATATTGACAGGAAGTACCATTATGTTGCATAGGACGCATTAATCCTAAATGGTGGAAAGTTTTATAAAGATGCTGTTTCTAACCATTTGTGCATTGCAACTAGTGTTGCCAACTGGCCAATTTTTACCTGGTGTGACCCGTATTTTCATGTCCTGGTGGCTAGTATGAAAATCACCTAAAGCCAGTATTTCTACCTTTATCAGTACATACTTAAAACAGCAAACATAAAAAGAAATCACTTTAAAATGTGTTCTTGAGCTACCTTAATGATCTGTAACTGATAGTTAAAGTAAAAAGCAGTGTTAACAATGAATACAGATGATTTTATATAAAATCCAGTTTAAGTATCAGGTCTAGGCCTTTGCAGAATCTAAAAACATGAACAAATGGCTGGAATGTTTCTCTGGGAAAGGTGGTAACCCCAATCGAAGCATTCAATGTTCTCTTTTTGTTGTTTTAACTCTCCCTGCACTACATTCCCATATCTCCCCTACTTCATGAGCTTTAAGGATTGCTTTTGTCTACTACTGTCATTTTCCTATTGCTTCTTTTGGTAATTGTTTTGTGCTTTTTTGGAGATGTTTTTTATGCATTGTGCTTTTTCCTCTCTCAATATACCTTGATTTTGTCTTCCTATTCTTCTATTTTGCTGCAAGTTATTTGTGGTCCATTACTTTGTGTCTCCCCACTGTCCATTCAGGCACTTTGGGTGGTGTGATTTTTGGGGAAGGTCGCCCTTTTCCTTCATCTACCAAGAAAGAGAAGGTAAGCCAAGTGCAACCTGCAATCAACAGGTTGTTAGAACGCTCTAATCTCGTAGATTTTTCTTCTCTTCTGTCGGTGGACCTTTTATTAGTTTCCTGAGAGGTAAGAGGGTGTTAACATCACTTTTGATTACTATAACACATAAACAAAGGTAGTCATGCAATAAAGCCAAGACTAATAAATGGAGTTAAAGGGTTTTATTACAAACTCAGAAACAGACTGACATAGATGAGTCTAAAAAGCATATTATAAAAGTATAATATCACAAGAATAAATCTGAATCTCCTAATGAAAATTCAGTATAAATAATAAGAAGCAAATCAGAAACTCGGTGGCTGCGATACAAAAGATGAGGAAGAGGATCAGAAGGTTAAACTGTAAGATTTGATCCTCCTGCTGAGTCATTAGTAGTTATAAAGAAATCTAACTTAACTTTATCCTAAATAGGGAAGTCCAAATGTATTTAAGATATGTGAAGAACAGGTGTCAGCATTATGGAGTACTTCATAAAGTACTCCAAGTCTATAGGAAATGTGGCAATAAATCACACAGTGAAAGGAATAGCAAAAGAGTGCGCCTCGTGAAATCCTAAGGGTCTCTGCTCTCTAGCTAACAATGCAACACCTATTAACACACAAATTATTCAAGGTAACCAGCGTAATCTTTTCCAGTATATTTCCATTTTCCCCTGAATAATATTGGCACAACACAGCTCTTCTCCAAGACCTTCAGTTGGGTACAGTCAGCCGACCTTGAACATCCCTTCTCTGCCATGACAACTCGTCTCCCACTTCATTAATACGTCTTCTTCTTGCCAAAAGCTCCTCCAGTACTTTACTATCTCTACAAATAAACAATGCACTTCACTAACTAACGAAGCCTTGTATCTGCACCTGCAGAGGAGAGAATGTGCAAGAAAAACAATTCTCACGTGAAAGTTAAACATCGAATCTCAGGAACCTGAGGCCTGTAATTATGCTAAGTTAGAACAGCAGTTGACATTTGAATATGAGTGCATGCACATTCACAATTAGTACATATATGTAATATCATGTGGAATAAAATCATGACTACATATAATTGTGTATTAGATTCTTAAAACCCTTCGTATTGCTATGAACGAGAACTACATATTTACTAAACTCTTCAACATTAGTATGCACACATTAAATAATACTACTAAGTTTTTATCATGGAACATTTTAGAAATACATATGAAATCACATTTGTTTATTAGCATGTTAGACCACACAAAATAAATTGAGTGCCAATCTGCACAAATCAACATAAATAGGTGACGTGTAAGGGTGAAGCCAAAATTATGATGCTCCAATCCCCCCTCTGATGGCGACCCAAGCCATCACATCAATCTCTAGATCTTATCAGATAGCCAATTAAAATTTCATGGTCTTAATTGCTTTCCATCTGAGCTCTTCTATGTGTTTCATATAATAATAACAATTGCTCTGTTTCTCTTCTAGTCCCACATCAGATCGCCTTCTTTTCACTCCCTTCTGTGCCTTTACCCTCTTATACACATTAAACGACACCACTACAATTATTTCACAAAGCGCAATAATCACAAGAGATTTCAAGATAGAACCCACTATTCCACTTCCCAAATTTCCAAACCAATTTCCCACTGCACTAGGTCCATTTCAAATTGCGTCCCACACATCTGTCGCTGTCAAACCACTCAAATCTCTCTGCAAGTCAGTAATATTCTTGATGTGCTTCTATAAATCGTTGCTGTTCCTCAGGAACATAGGTACAACACTGCTGAACTTTCAACATTTGGCAAGAAGAATGTCTAACACAAGTCTGTTCTGCAAAACCATTGACCTAATAGCAACCATTTCAGTGTCTACAAGCAACAAAGCTCCTACTCTACTAGTGGACACTTTATCAACTACAGTAGACTACTTTAGAATCTTAATGTCATTCAGTATCACCCCTACATTAGGGATTATTGCTCCAAAAATATCTCCCAGAATTTCTCCAGCACTAGCTCCTCTTTTGGGTCTATATTTCTGTTCCCAAACAGGATGAACAAAATTCTCTACATGTTATATTTTGAGGAAAACCAGTCCTAAATAACATGTACCATAACATTTCTTGGGCAATTCGAAATAAGCATTCTTCCCACCAATAAAATAATCCCCGGGAATCACAGGGTCATCTCCATCTAAATATACTTCTTACTGTGCTCTTGCTTCAAATGTATGATCACATTCACTCTTTCCTACAAACAAAGTATCCAACTCGTTCTTGTCGCTCTGCATACATAATTTCTCTCTATGCTGCCAATCTAAGGACAGGACTCCTGTACTTCCTGATGTTTGATGATCCATCTCCTCTTGTGACCATTTCGGTAGTCTTGTTAATCCAGTGACATTTGCTAATACTACTCGGAATTTATCTTCTACTAAATCTAAAAATGTCTTCTCAACAGTAGTTAGCAAGCATGTTAAATTATGTCCATGAGCATACGCTGTGTCTATTGTTTTAATAGGAACAAAATATCTTCGAACCGTATCACTTTTTTTGGAATATGCATGTTGGTTCAAATGTTTAAACATAGGAACTTCTGAAAGAACTAAATCATAACTCGAATAATATTAATGAAAATGACCCTGTCTAGAGAAAAGGCTATATAAAAGACTACAGGAAATACCATACGTTAAAGGTATATGGTGGTAAGTGATGCCTTCAGCCACTGAAGCAGGCAATTGCATACAAACGAAGCAATCTCTTTCATCCATTGTGTCAACATTTGTAAAGCAATCTATAATATGCGTTTAATGTGTAATCCCCTCTAGATAAATCTGGATATAAATCTGGATCGTCTAATGAATAAAGGTTTCTATAAGCTACATGCGATGATTTGGGTTTAGACTTAACTTTCTCCTCTACTGTGTTAGATGCAGGGGAATAAAATCCTATAAGCAACAAAATTAATACTGTGACTAAACTAACAAGGTAATCCCTAGTATGTACCTACATCTACGGTAATATGGGTTAGTTTCCGTGGCTTCACTAAAGTCCGACCAGTGAGTGGAGAACAGCAGTAGCAGAGTCTCCTCTGTCGGTCCCTGCCTGTGCAAAAGTAAAATCAAAGTTCATACAATGGAACTGCAGTCTACCCTAACCCAACTCCGTGTTCTTCTAAGAGGCAACCCTATTTTTATTCTTTTTCCGCTCAGGCCTAGGTAATTTTCTTTTCTCTATCAAGCAATCTATAAAAAGTCTCTTATCACCAGAGTTAGTCCCAAAGTGTTCCAGTGACAAACAGTCTATTGACAATTATTTCCAATGGGAACAAATCAGTTAATTCAATTCCACAGGAAAGTCGATCATATCCAGGATAACATGTCTCACATGGCTAACTCTTGGTCTAACTGTAGATATAAGTGGTACAGAAAGTCAGGTAACAGCAAATGAATCACCAATATTGTCCCAGAATTCTCCAAATTCTCTCTGTCATTTGCAGCTAAGTATGTCCACTCAGGAGAAGAATATCTCCAACAAGGCACACTCAATTTCTTCGATCTCCTCAAAGCAGGCCCTCCTCCTTCGTCACCACTCAGATCAGATTCTTTAGACGTTTCAGGAATAGCTGGAAGTTCACGTTTAGTCAGCAACTTCAGTCTCCCTCTTTCCTGCCTTCTGGGCCAATTTTCCCTTTGCTGCCACTCGCGGTTCTACAACACTAGGCTCTTCACTAGGGTCTGACTCTGGTTCGTTTACCATCGCTGGACAGGTTCCTTCGACATCAACACCACCTATCAACTTTTTAAGACCTCCTTAGACCAATCAAGTGCTGTTTCAGACTCAGACTGATCCCCTACAGCTTGACTAACCTGCTCCCGTGGCCTCTCGACCACTACTTGCATGTCTGGGAGAGGTGCTGTATTTTCATCAAGGGAACACTGAACTCTACGAGTGTGGGAAGCATGCATCCAGTTGGAGAGACCTCCGCACTTCATAGCAGTTGTGGTGACAAGAATAACTTGATAAGGACCACAGCAATGAGGTTCAAGGCAACTCTTCCATACATATTTCTGCACAATGACCCAGTCACCGGGACTAAGGACATGGCACTGCTCCTGATGAGGAGGGGATGTGGCCGCTTCAACCTCATGAGTCACAGAACGCACCACATCAGCCAGTCCTTTGCAGTAACAAGAATTAAGTCATCTGTGATATTTACAACATTTGCAGCTATATCTGGGCTATGCAATTCCTCCCCATGATAATTTTGTATGGCGACAATCCTGTTCTCTAATCTGGAACACTGCTAAGACTCATTAACACAAGAGGCAAACCATCAGGCAATTTCAGAGGTGTCGAAGCACATACTTTAGCCAATCTGGATTTCAGCATTCCATTGACCTGCTCCACAATGCCAGAAGCCTCAGGTTGATAACTGCAATGTAGTCTCTGCTTCACCTGCAATGCAGCACACAACATTCTCAGGCCCTCATAATTAAAATTAGTTCCTCGGTCTGACTCCAGAGAAGTCGGAAATCCAAATCTGGGGATGAGTTCCCTCAACAACAGCTTAGCTACATTGAGACTGTCATTTCTCCTAGTCAGGTATGCTTTAACCCAATGTGAAAAAATGCACACCACTACCAAGACCTATCTCAGCCCATTGCACAAAGGCATCTCAAGTAAATCTAGCTGCATCCTGTTGAAAGGACCTCCAGATCTCGCTATGTGACTCAATGTAACTGCAGTCCCATTCCCTACATTCATCTGTTGAGAAACAACACACCTGTGACACAAAGCTTCCGCCATCAATCTGAACTTAGGATTGAACCACGTCTGCCAAAACAACCGCACCATGGCATCTCTGCCCACATACATTGGTCTGAAATAATGCCTAGCCATAGGTGGCAACAAACTGATAGGCAGCATGGGTCTTCCATCTCCCGAAGCCCAATTGTTGTCATCTCTCTTTACACAACCTGCCTTTACCCATCTCTGCCGTTCTGTCTCTGTCACTTCTTCTTGCAACCTCTTAACTTCCTCCCAGGTTTCAGCAATTGTTAACAAAAGGTTGTAATCGGTTTCATCTGCTCCCTCATTGGTATATTCCCCATTAAAGGTACAAGAGTTATGAGCACAGTATTTTGCGACTTCATCGGCATATCTGTTGCCAACAGTCACATAATCGTCTCCCTTGCAATGTACAGAACATTTAACTACCGCAACTTGCGCAGGCAAATGCAAACCCTCCAACAGCTTACGTACTTGTTCTCCATTACGAATGGGGGAACCTGATGAAGTCATGAACCCCCTTTGAGACATAACTGTCCAAGGTCGTGCACCACACCAACCCCCTATTGACCTTCGGTAAAAAACGTCACCATCAGCTGGTCTGAAACACAACATGCTCTAGTAAGGACAATCAATTCAGCTACCTGAGCGGAGAATACTCCATGTAACCAGGCAGCTTCCACTACCCCTGAGACAGTATAAACCTCATAAGCAGCTCTCAGAGTTCCCTCTTGGTCTTGCAAGCACGAGCCATCCACAAACAGTGCATAGTCAGATTCAGGTAGGGGCTCATCTTGTATGTCTGGTCTTGGCTTGGAGCACAGTTCAGTAACATCAAGACAGTCATGTTCTACTTCATCAGAATTAATATCACAATCAGGAAGGGGCAATAGAGTGGCAGGGTTAAAGGTTAAAGACAGCACAACGTTTTAACGTGCCATTCTCTGGCGCTAGAATAACTTGCTCATACTTAGGCGACTATTCATCAGGTGCTGTGTCCGAGTTCTAGTCAACAGAATTTCAACACAATGTGGAACATAAACAGTCAAAGGGTGACCCATCACAATGTTCTCGCACCTCTCAATACTGACACCTGTGGCTGCCACGGATTTCAGACATTCAGACAAAGCTTTAAATGGGATTTGAAATATTATTACAGCTGGATTCGGTACTATGGGACAACAAGGAACCACAATAGGGTTGATTTACCTTAGTCCTGCACAATGCAGTACTTACCGCTTGACTTCTGCGGGCCCATACTGGGTGAGTTACAAGGACTCCCCATGATCTCTATCAAGATGCCTTGTTGGTTCATGTTCTCAATCACCGGATCAATACCAGCAATCGTTTCGGGGGTTAAATTTTACTGTGGTGTTCTTGGGTACTCAGCATTGGGCTTTACTTGTAAACAGACAGGCTCAACTCCTTAAAGAATCAGATGACCTTCCCTGAAAAATCCCAGACTTCCATCCTCACAGAATCTCTGAGATTCTAGGGGCAACTCATCAACTGTCATAAATGGGAACATTGTAACAGCTAAATTCTGATTTGCTAACTTAAAATCAATGTCCTCATCATATGTCTGAAGTTCTATGCCACTTGGTGTGCAGTAAAATATGCAATTCAGCTTGCACAAGTCCTGTTCCAAAAGACACATAGAACTCGAATCGCACACCACAAATTGATGACTTTCAGCAAAGGACCCTATTTTCACAGGTACCTCTTCTGTCAAGGGACTTGACATCTGCTAATTCTCCTCTCCTACAACTTGGATTCTTCTTCCTGTGTGGGGTTGGTTTGAAACCACCACTGTTCTTACAGTAGAGCGGGTAGCACCAGTGTCAATCAAGAATTTGACGGGGTTGCCATCTACTTCAGCATCGACAAATGGGCCACTCTGGTCTACCTCTAAGACTGTGCCAAGTGCACAATCTTCCTCCCCTCTCAGGCACCATCAGGAGGACTGATCAGAACCCTATCATTCTGCCATCTCAAACACTGATGAGCTATATTTTGGTTCTGGAAAGAATTTTGGTTCTGGAAAGGTTCGGAATCTGATTTGAATTAAATCTAGGGTTATTGGCATTCTGCTGTGGCATCGGGGGTTGTGGGACTTGCATCATCAGACCTTGGAGTGCATTGAAATTTTGAGATCTTGGCCTCTGTCCATTTTGCAAAATGCACGGGGTTACTATTCTGAGGATGTGCAAACGCTAAATTCTGTCCTTGATTGACTGGATTAAGACGACATTCTTGCTTCCAGTACCCCAATCTATTACAGTAGTGGCATTGGTTAGACCTTTTCAAGGTGGCCACATCAAACCCAGTACTCTGGTCAATAGAAATACTTCTGCCTCTATGGTGCGACTGGAAACCTCCTTCACCTTGCATCATAGAAGCTCCCTGCTGAGCAACACCCTGCATAGGGGCCACATATCCCATAAAGGGCTGATTCTGGTTTTCCCTCTGGGCAGCCTTCACCTGCGCTATCATCAGCTCCTCCTTAAGCATCTTCTCTTTCATCTCAATCTCATCATGGCAGTACTTGGCACAACGTAAAATCTCATCGATTAACTTATTCTGCCAACATATCAAATGCTGTTGAATCATCATACTAATTTCAGATCTTAGTCCTGTCAGAAATCTGGACACAAACTGTCCCATATTCTTAGGTTCCAATGTCTCCATTCCACTATACTGTGTAAAAGCCTGTAACAATCTCTCATCGAAGGCATGAACCATCTGCTTAGGTTCTTGGGTCGTTCTATCAATCTTAACCCAATCAGTGTCCTGTGGCGGCACCTTAGCTTTCAGCCAAGTCATCGCCTGATCGTACTTTTTCATGACAATAGCCGATGGGCCATGTGTCCCTGCATCTTTTTCCGGCTCCCTTTCAGGCCAAGCTGAAGCTATTTTGCATCCAGACCACAAATCACTTGGAACAACAATGTCAAACAAGGTTTTCAAATCAGTCCACAAGTCCCTTTGAAATTTTTACAAATCGATCAACCTGTTTGTACCACTCCACAGGCTTCTCTATCAATCGCGGAAAGATATTTGTGAATGACACAAGATCACTTCTACTCCAACACACATGAACGTAACCTCCACTAGGTACTTCCCGTAAGGGGAAACTTGAGGTACTCGCTTCCTTTTCTCCTAAAGGAAGCGGTTCCTCCATGGATATTTTGGGAACCTTCCTCCTTGACCACTTGTCCTCCCATTTATTCAATGTATTCCAAATCCGAATGCTCTGTATGAACTCTCGGATTTGCCTTTTCAACCCGGGTACTGTCATATTCTGTATATCATGGAGAAAGAGTGTCGGTTGCTCTTTTGTAAGGCCTTTGTCCTCTCCAAATCTACTTCATACTTTTTGGCTAGGTCGATTAGCTTATCATGAGCTTGCCTTGCTCTTCTAATAACTCTCCTTGCTCATGAATAAGAGTTCATTTGGCTACAAAACATTCATTTGATCTAATTTGAGACTTCAACTTATCATTTCATCTAGCTCCAGTTTTAATTTGGCTACATCCATCAAATTTACCTTCAGTGTTGACCTGATTGTTCCCTGACTCAACTCTGTACTTGCTCTTCTATTTGACGCTTCATTAAAGGTTTTCAGCCACTTATCCAATTCTTGGATGCTCAGATTAGACTGCCCCCCAGGGGATTGAGTCAGTCCTCCCTCTCTAGGTGCACTACTATTGGCATTTGGAGATAGCTCCCATGTAATTGCATCAATGTCTGGTAATCCCTGAAATGTTCTTAAAGGTACAAATCCAGTTTGATTCATCGTTTTGTCTGCGCTCGCACCGCAAGGGGAACTTGCATTTATTGGAAGTAAGGGAACAAATCATCCTGAACTGATAGGGGTATTCCCTGAAACCTGTGTTTAGCTGGAAGAGTCAACTTATGTCTCACATTTCCTACTGAATTAGGATTGTATATAGGAGCCAATGGACCAAGATTAACCAGAACAGTAAGGACATCTAGAGCATTGAGAGCTGTGGAAGTGCTAGGCGCACACATCCCTGAGCTTCCTCCCATCATATTTTGATTCACATTCATAGGAGTAGCCCCCATCGTATTAGAATTACCATTCACTTGGCAGTAACCACTTCCGTCTGACCACTCGCATTAGTGCTTCCCCCACTCATCGCGTGAGGCTCATTGTATAGAGGTGCACGTTCTAACAATAACACTTCCAAAAGACCATTGCTTGTGTAACTATCACTATCCTCTCTCCTTTCTCTTGCTCCTTTTGACCTGTCTCTCTTCTCCTTCTTTCTCCCTGTCCCACTTTCCTCGCTGGTCAATGCAGGGTATAACTTTGCTCCCTCCATCATGTCCGTTCTCTACCTTTTCTGTCCTGCATCCCACCTAGCATCCACGTATGTGTGCACTGCTTTTCTAGCTCTACTCTGATATCTCTCTCTTTCCCTTGCATGCGCCGCTCGCTCCTATGGGTTGAGCGGTTCAACCAACTGTATAAGTCTAGGTAATGGTTTCATCTCATATAAAATACTTCTCAAATTCTCAATGATTCTCACATTAAAAGTACAATAGCATGGAAATGCCAGTGCACCTTCTTTCTTTGTGATGTTGTGCAATTGACAAAGCCAAATACATGTGTGAAGCCCTACATTTATTTCCATATAATGACCTATTGTATCCTCAGGTGGTGCCTTTTCTCCTTCTCTGGCTGGTATTGTCACATCTCCCCTCACCAAATCACGTAATATTTGAAAACCTTTCATTTTTACCGCAAATTTTTTAGCACATATAAATCAAAATAATTTAATCCAGAAACAATGTTTATCTCCACAATTCTCGTACCAAGCCACTGACCAATAACAGTGTGGCCCTCGATGATGTGAACAACCAATAACAGTGCAGCTTTACACTGACCCACCAATCCCAGCGAGGTGCACTATGACGCCAATCTCACTCCTCGCAGTGGCTCACCCTCCTTTACAATTTCCACGAACGCTCTCTCTTCACCAACACACACACAAACACCTGTAATACAAATAGCGATAAACAACAATTTTCTGCTTTACTAAAGAAATCAACAGAATGCAATCACCCAAGAAATATTTTTATTCTACCACACCTTTAAAAATGAAACCTCTGTGCAGATGCCTCTGGGGTACAGAGCCCTGCTATAAATGTGTAATTTGACAAATAAAGTCTGTTTAAAAAAAAAAAATGAAACCTCGATCTGCGGGGAATCCCCCCCGATCAGTACAATTTTCCTTTGCGCAAAAGGTTCACGGCACTCATCATACATCACTGTCACACACAAAGACAAGTCCCTATCTCAATTGGGCCATCGACGACGTCTCACGACAAACCCCACAAACCTTAGCAGACGAATCACAATACAGTGTCTTCTACACTTTATAACATCATTCTGGGATCATAGGTCATGTCGGACCCAATAACAACTTCAACTTAACACCACACTCATACAACATCGAAACAACTCCGCTAGACATCATACCATTCTCATACAACCCGCAAGCCAAGTAGAAACCACTGTGACACACAACCCTAATAATACTCACTCTTCCGCTGCTACAACTCTCTTCTGAAGCACTGAAACTTCGCCAATTCTTTAAGTCGGGACATAGACTCTAAGGATGGGGGTTTGTGTCTAACCTTGTATAGGGTAACTTTTCTACCTCCCTCTACTTCAAGAACTAACCATCCTCACTCTGCTGCCATCTGAGAATGCTCTAATCTCATAGATAATTCTTCTCTCAGTGGACCTTTTATTAGTTGCCTGAGAGGTAAGATGAAGTTAGCTTTATTTCCGGTTACTATAACTCATAAACAAAGGTAGTCATCAATAAAACCAATACTGCTAGATGAAGTTGAAGGGTTTTATTACAAACTCAGAAATAAAGTGATATAGATGAATCTCAAAAGCATAATATAAAAGTATAATATCACAAGAATAAATCTGAATTTCCTAATGAAATTCAGTCTAAACAATAAGAAGCAAACCAGAAACTCGGTGGCTGTGATACAAAATATGAGGAAGAGGATCAGAAGGGTAAGCTGCAAGATTTGATCCTCATGCGGAGTCATTAGTAGTTCTAAAGAAATCTAACTTATCCTACTCTATCCTAAATAGGGAAGTCCAAATGTATTTAAGATATGCGAAGAACAGGTGTCAGCATTATGGAGTCTTGCATAAAGTACTCCAAGTCTATAGAAAGTGTGGCATTAAGACACACAGTGAGAGGAATAGCAAAAGAGTTCTGCATCTCGTGAAATCCTAAGGGTCTCTGCTCTCTAGCTAACAATGCAACACATATTTACACACAAAGCATTCTTCTTCTCCAGTACATCTCCATTTCCCCCTGTATAATATTGGCAACACTCAGTTCTTCTCCCAGACCTTCAGTTGGGTACAGTCAGCCGACCTTGACCATCCCTTCTCCACCATGAGAACTTGTCTTCTACTTCATTGACACGTCTTCTTCTTGCCAAAAGCTCCTCCAGAACCTTACTATCGCTACAAATAAACAATGCCCTTCACTTAGTAACAAAGCCTTGTATCTGCACCTGCAGAGGAGAGAATATGCAAGCAAAACAATTCTCACGTGAAAGTTAAACATCGAATCCCTGGGCCTTGAGGCTTGTGATTATGCAAAGTTAGCATTGTAGAAAGTGCACTTGACATTTGAATATAAGTGCACGCACACTCACATATATGGAATATCATGTGGAATAAAATAATGACTACATATAACTGTGTTTTAGATTGTTAAACCACCATATAGCTATGAACGAGAACAACATATTTACTAAAATCTTCAACATTAGTATGCACACATTAAATGATACTACTAAGTTTTTATCATGGAACATTTTAGAAATACATATGAAATCCCATTTGTTTATTAGCATGTTAGACCACACAAAAAAAATAAGTGCCAATTTACACAAATTAACGTAAATAGGTGTCATGCAAGGGAGGAGCCAAAATTAAGCTGCTTCAGTTGCAATGCCAAAAGTTGCAAGTAGCGTTTAATACTGACATTGCTCAAATAGAGGATTTACTCACTGCAATACAAACACTCAATTGGTGAGTCCAGGAGCTAACTAACGAAACTAATGGATTACCTCTTGCAGTAGCTTCTGCAGATCAGATTACATTGGATCCCCATCTAACAGGACTGGAGCGGAGGGGCCTAAATATATTGGTTGTCTACAACGCATTAAGGAATTACTAAATGTCTCTATGATGCAGTTTACTTTTCACCCACACTAATACAGGGCTGACAGGTCCAAAGTGGGATTCTTGAGCATCAATTTGTCAGGAAATGGCTTATCCCGGGCAAGTCCGTTTGTTACCTACGATGGCGGCATTATGCATCTCTCTTACAAAAGTTCAAAGACAGGTTTCACTGTTCTGATGCATATGCAGAACTGAAGACGCCTTTCTTTGAGTTTCATAACGGTTCTGTGGACATGCACACTTATGTGACCCGTTTTAAGTAAATGGCTTTAGAAGTTGGATGGCCAAGTAAAAACCCATATCCTTTATTTCATCGCTGCCTTCGTAAGTAAATAAATGACGTATTAGCCAGAATTTCAAGATCAGAAGCACTACAGCAACTGATGGATATTTCTCTTCAAAGAGAAAAAACATTTCTGACGGTGGAAAGAAATGGAGGGCAAAGGCAATATCCATTCCACCCAAGATCTCATGCACCAAACCCTGCAGCGCTTACTGTTGAGCCCACTGAAGAACCAGTGAAATTAGGGATGGTTACGGTTCCTTTCAGAGGAAGAACATAAAAGACAAAGAGAACAGGGTATTCACATGCACTGTACATTTGTGTCCAATGTATGCCAAGAGACAGGGAAATTACACCCACCTCAAAGGAGGGAGACGAGACCGGTGCATCTCCATCTCTGCTCTCTTCTATCGTCAAAAGCACTGACCCCTCATCCTCTTTGCTGTCTTCTAACTTCTTGTTTCTGCTTAAAGCACATTTATCCTGGTCATCGGGCTGTTCTACTGCAGCTCCCATCAAGATAGATTGCGTCGATTATTTATGGAGCCTGGGTTACTAAAAACTTGATTGCTATCTTACAGAAGGAATGTGCAGATGTTTGTTCAGACAGTTGTTTGTTCAAGTTTAAGTTCAGGGCTTGTGACTGAAAGAGCTGTACCCTTTCAGGTGTGTAAAGAAATAAATGTGAAAATCTGCTCTTTTCATCTCATACGCTCACGCCTCCCACCCCACGCCATCCTGAATTTCGGGGAATACTTTAGTTGACTCATCACAGCCCTTAACATACATGTGGTCACAGGAGTCTTGGGACCTGATTTAGATCTTGGCGGACGGGTTAACTGTCACAACGGTGACGCATATCCTGTCCGCCAAAATCAAAATCTCATAGGATAATATGGGATTTATATTTCTGCAGATGGGATATCCGTCTCCGTTGTGATGGACTAACCCATCCGTCGATATCTAAATCAGGCCCTTGGTCTTGTCTTCAGATCTTTGTACCTCTCATTGCATACAAACAGCCTGATAGATGACTCAAAGGTTGTTTTTGTAGTAATCAGTTACATCTAAGTTTACTTCCTTGTCACACATAGCTACCTGATATCATGAGTTTCAAGATGCCTTTTTGAAATGTACAATCTTCTCTTTGCTTCCCTCATGGGAATATGATTGTTGCTTAAATCTCATTCCTGATTCGGTTGTTTCTTTTAGAAGGATGCACTCTTTTTCAACAGCAATAGAGAACACATCTTTACAGGGATGTCTAGATGAGAGTCTTCACAATGGGTTTATTTCTAAATCCTGTTCATCTGCAGGCACACCTCCTTTTTTTTTTTCTTTTTTCTAAAATAAGGATACAACATAATTGCGACCCTCTATTAATTATTGCAGTCTAAAAATTAATACGATAAAGAACAGCTATCCTCTACCTTTGATTCGAGATAAGGGGCACATGCATCAAGCATTTTTGTCTTCCCAAACGGGCCGATTCACAGAATCGTCCCATTTGCGACTGCAAAAAATGCTTTTCAGATGCAGCAAACCCTATTTTGCGATTCGGTAACCTGTTACCAAACCGCAAAATGGGTTTGCGATTCGCTATTAGGAAGGGGCATGTTTAGGGCGTCCCTTCCTAATACCAAATCGCATCAGTATATAGGAATGTTTTGTGACCGAAATGCGGTCGCAAAACATTCGCATTTTACCTCCTACTTTAAGTAGGTGGTAACCCATTTGTAAATGGGAAGGAGTCCCGAAGGGACCCCTTCCCCTTTGTGAATGTTTGTTACAGCGTTTTGTAAGAGCAGGCAGTGGTCCCACGGACCACTGCCTGCTCTTAAAAAATAAAAATGAAACTTTTCATTTTTGTTTCAGAAACGCATCTCATTTTCCTTTGAGGGAAACGGGCTGCATTTAAAAAAAAAAAATGCTTTATTTAAAAGCAATCACTGACATGGTGGTCTGCTGACCCCAGCAGGACACCATTCCTGTAATTTTTGCGATTCCTAGGGTGTCGCAAATTGCGACTTACCTCATTATTATTCATGAGGTAGGTCATTTGCGATCCCCTAGGAATCGCAAAAAGTGTTCAACACACTTTCATGCATGCCGTTTTGCGATTTCCTAATTGCGAATCGCAAGGATTCGCAATTAGGCAATCACAAAACGGTTTCTTCATGCATCTGGCCCAATGTCTTTACAAAGTTGTAAAGGCTTATCATATGATATGGATTAGAAAGGGTAATGGAGCCTGCATTCCCTACACCCTTTCGTCGTTTTGAATATAGGGTAATGTCCTTTGGGGTTTATAATGCCCCTTCCATTTTCCAGAGGTTCAAGGCAGTTTTCCTGACATTCAGTTTGTCATTGTTTATTCAAATGGCATGTTGAGATTTTCACTCACTAGGGATCAGCATCAATGGCATGTCACAGAAATATTAAAGTGATTTCTGATCCTAGCAACGTACTTGCAAACAACCAGCAAAAGGTGTTTTTGAGATTACAGCAGTGGAATATCCAGGATGCATTCTTTCAGAAGATAGTCTATTTGTGGATTCACATAACACCTCGCAGTCAACAACTAGCCAGCCCCTTCTTATGTCAAGGAAGCCCTCTGTTTTCTTGGCGTTGCCAACTTTAGTAGGAAATGTATTTTTAGGAAATGTATTTTTTTTTAAAATGACTATGAACTTTTAACGTCACTAGCCTGATAAAGTAGGGGAAAATCTTTGCATGGGATTCCATAACAGATCATGCTTTTAAATAGATGAATAAGGCATTTTTGCTACACCTGTACTTCAGTGTCCCAATCCCTTTCTTTCCTTTATTGTGGAAACTGACGCTTCCAATATGGTAATTGATGCCATTCATATAAGAACCTTCGGATAATAATCAGGATGATGCTGTGAAATCAACTATTCTGTATTAGGAAATGGATTATTGGTCTTGAAATAACCATGCTGTAAATGTTGTCATTTATTGATGGAAACCAGACATCAATAGAGATTTGAATATATTGTGGGAATTTAAAAGCTCTACAGAAAACACACAGACGCCTTTTTTTTTCTTCCAGTTCATATATTTATTTATTAGTGGATGCTCTTTCATGAAACTACCCAGAAATAGAAAATCAAGAGGAAAATACATCTCATATTCTTCCTTTTTAGATTTTGCCTGCGCTGTACTTGCGAAATCTCTTGTAAAGAAAAACAAAGTCTTTAAAGGGGGTTAGAGCCCGCCCTTTACTTACCTTTGGTTGTCTCCCACATCACTCTCGTTTCTTTGCTTCCTATTGGTCAGCGCCTTCTCTTCACCTCCGACTTCCTCCTGGGTGTTCGTTGGTGTCCCTGCTGTGGAGCATGGACCAAGTACAGCTTCCTAACTGCGGCCAGTGTCCTTCCACTGGCCGCAGGCTCCTTCAGGTACACACTTTGACATGCACTCTTATTGAGTGTATGTCTCTGCAGTCCCTCTCCTTCACCCATGTCCTCAGCTATGTTTCTCCCTAAACCCCCAGCACCCCACAGTTTTTCACTCCTCCCCCGCCCTCCTCTTGCTCATCATTGTTTGTCATCCCCGCCCACCGGTGTTTGCCACCCAACCTCCTCCCTTCTCCTGCTCGCCGTTGTTTGTTACCCGCCCTCTTGCCATTGTTTCACCCAAACCCAACCCGCCTGTGCCCTCCTCCCACGCTCCGATGTGTTTCCTACCCTCCTCCCTCGTGTTGCTTGAACCCCCCCAACCTTGCTTTGCTCAGCACAGCAGTGCAGGCTGCTGTGCAACATGGCTTAAAGGAAAAAAAGCACTATGACTTGGTCAATACTGGCTGCCTCATAGTGCTTGTCTTATTAACTTTAAGCCATGTTGCACAGCCGCTAGCTTAATCATGTATAAAACATTGACAAAGTGAAAAATAGTGAATAGTGAAACCTATTGGCATAGTGAAACATATTGGCCTTTACAATGCTTGTTGTTATGTTTATGATGATTGTAAAACCTTTTTTTGATCAAATCAGGAGGACATATTTTGCTTTACAAGAATATCTTGTTTTTGTACAACAGAATCCATCTTTGTTAGAAATCAAGAATGGTTTACCAAGAGAATTTATCTACTCTCTTCTAAGTCAAACAGAGAGAGGGGGGACCAGGAGCCTGTTAAGGTCCAGTGTCCGTGCTCCACAAATGAACGTTAAATCACAGGGGACACTGTTCCGAGTTCGGGGTGCAAAGTGTCACCCACTCATCAAGAGGAAAGATTAAGAGTACAATAGATAGTGAGAGGGAGAGGAAAAAGAGAGAGGCAAAGGTACATCCCCAGTATCAAGGATCCAGTCCCGAAGGGGAGGGCCGAGTCTTGCCTCTTAGTAGCCCTCACACACCCCGAAGGATGTCATGCTTCATCACTGGGCCTTTGCTGCTCGTCGGGCCGGCGCTGCAATGCCCGACGGGTCTCCCGAAGGGTCACTTTCACGGAGATCTTTTAAGAGAAAAGACGTCAGGTGAGTGCGGGTGTGTGGGGTGCATCCAGTACTGGAAGTGGTTAAGTGCGTGCAGTGAAAAATGCTCAAAATTAAAACTGCCTAGGAGTATCCACAGGAAGAATTTTTAATCGCGTGGTACCCCTGGTTGACTAAAAAACCCGAAGGTTAATAAGTTACTGTGAGGCTTAATGTGCCCAAGTAACTATTACAAGGTCGACATGTTTCACGCCTGGTTTGTCTAAGTGATCAGTGGCGTTTCTTCAGGACCTAACAGTTAAGATGATAGTGCACGTAAAATGGGGTTCCGTAGTGAGGATGGTAACCCACATAAGTGAGAGGTGTCTTGGAGATCACCACAGAACTTTGTTCCCTACTGTGTGGTTAAAATCTCGACTGTAGATATGCCCAAAACAAAGAAGTACCCTCAAATCTAGGGGAAGAATCTCCCAAGGCTAGTGTACGCTGGATGCCCGCACCCTATTGAGGTTGCGTCGGGTGCCGGCTCATTATCACCTACCCTCTACCAGCGACTGCCTGCATGACTGGTTTACCAAGAGAATTTATCTACCCTCTTCTAACCTACAATTTCAAGTCATTAAATTATATCATGATATTGGCATTCCTTCCTACGGTGGAGGTAAAACAACTAGATAATGCAATTTTTTGGGTGGGCTACTTTGAAGAAAGATGCAAAATATAGTGTCACGTTAAGTTTGGCCTTTGCTAAAGCTGAGAGTTTACAACAATTACCTGTAGGGTTATTGCTGTAACTAGAAATACTGTTAGGGCAATGGTCAAACATATTCACAGATTTCTTTGTGGATTTACCTGTGTCTTTGGGCTGTTTTGTCATCGTTGTAACAGAGGATATCTATAGAAAGATAGCACGTTTCAGTCCATTGCTTTGTGTGAGAAGTTGGCCCTAATTAAAGTGGGCACCCTGTTCCAGTCCAAATAACCCTTATGGTGATTTAAGAGGTCAAAGGTAACCTTAGAAAGCTATCCAAGTGGTAGCTGTGGAGAGCAGCCTTCAGGCTTAGTCTTGAAGGAATGTTAAGCAGCTTGTTTTACCAGAATGTATGGAACCTTATAGTATTGGTTAAATGAAAGGAGAACCACACAGTAGTTATAACAATATGTATTTATTAATCTAACTCTCTCTAGTACGATAAAGTATCTTCCACATGAAGATAATTACAAAGCACACAATACTGTAGCACAGAAACAATAGTAAATAGCACAAATACACAGTGGGATCCAGGGGAGGCCAAACCATATACTAAAATAGTGGTATAAGAACCACGACTCGAGTCAAGACAGTGTCTAGAGGATGTAGAATCGCTGGGACCCCACGGAACCACCCAAGGTGAGTAAGTAGGGACCACACGGAGGACGAGTGCAGTGTGGGAACACGACCTTGTGTTCCCTACAATTCTATGGGAGAGTCGTGGTTGAAGTTTTAAGGTTTAGGGACCCTTCTCAATGGACTTCGAAGAAACCCCATGGAACTTAGGAGGTTGGAGAGCCACCCCACCCGTGGATACCCTAGTACCAGAGTTACCTATCCCAGGGAAGCCGGGTGCATAGGTCTGAAGTGGCGTCGGAATTCGCCGTCAAATTCAATGGAGGACTTTGAAGAAGACCCGCTGCTGGAAGGAAGAAAAGTGTCCGTCGGAATCCAAAGGTGGATTCTTGTTGAAGAGTACCTGAAAGCGGAGGGGACAGAGTTTGGGTCACACAGGAGTGACCAGGGGCTCGGTAGACGAATGCCCACCAATGTCGGGTGCTTCAGGTGCGTTGAGGGGGTTCTTGACTCTGTAGCCACCGGGACCAAGAGACATTGAGGACAATCAGGAGCCAGATACCAGCTGTCCCACGAAGGATGTCGGGTACTGAGGGGTCGGTGTCCAGCTGGAGCACCAACAAGCCTTGGCAACGGCAACCCACGCAGAAGGTCAAAGAAGGTTACGGTTCGGACCAGCAAGGTCCAGGAGACTCACCAAACACAGGGGAGTCAGGGCAGGCCTGTAGAAACCAGGGGAGCCAAAAAAAAGGAGAGGTGACCCTCAAGGGGACCCACAGGCCGGAGGCACAGGAGTCGCGAGGGGACCTCGAGCAGTTTCACAAAGCAACAGCCCACGGAGCACTCTGTGCAAGGAGGCCAGAGTTCTTTGGAGGAAATGGTGCCAGAGGTTGGGGCTACTCGAAGCCCAATGCACTTTCTCGGGAATCGCCAACAAGCATATGCACTTGCAAATGAATGCGGTGCACAGGGGTTCGGTTATTGCAGCCCCCACGAGGGATTCTGGCCTCAAACTTGGTAAGAGGGCAGCTCAGGCCTCGAGGGATGTAGAAACCCACCTCCTGTGTTGCTGGAGTCCGTAGGAGCTCAGGAGCAGCAGACCGGTCAGTCGTGATGTGGTGCTTGCGGTTGCAGGGGAGTGACTCCTTCACTCCAAGGGAGATATCTTCAGTTGTCCTTGATGCTCCATGGGTCCTGCACGGAGCCTGTATGGTGCACGGGCACAGACGATGCTTCGGACTGAGAAGGAGACGAAGTCGGGCCCAAACGAAGTCCAGCGTGTCCAGACGGTCGAAGTTCAGTGGTTTCTGGTTCAGAATCGTGTCCACATTGAATCTAGGGTCCTACAGCCAGGTAAGCCCTTTTGTACCCACGGGAGAGGGTTGGACAGATTCAGGGGACCCTCCCAGGGGAGGGTCTGGACAATGGGGAGGTTACTCCTCTGTCCTTTGTCCAGTTTCGTGCCAGAGCAGGAGCCAACGGCTCCCAGGACTGGTTTGAACTATACTATGCACAGGGACACCAAATGTGCCCCTCATGCAGACTTTCGGTCGCTGGCAAGCGAACCCACCCAGGCCTAATACACTAAATCCTGTCTGGGAGGTGGTCACACCTCCCTGTGACAGGATGCCTATTATTCTTCCTTCCCCTGCTCGAGGTTGGCTCAGCAGCAGGAGGGCAGAAATGTGTCTCTGGTCGGCAGCAACCATTTTGTGCTGTCTGGGACTAGAAGGTACCAGGAACACCAGGGACCTCACAAAGCTCGTTTCTGAGGGGAGGAATCATACCTCCCACACCGGTTACCGGTGTGGGGGTTTGATTCCACAATGTTTGACACCAAACACGATAGGGTTACTTTCAGCCGTTTTGGAGTTGGTCATTATGCGGTCGCATAATGCCACTCTATGTGTCGTAAATGGCTGATGCACTGACAACCTGGGAGAATGGACTCCGTAGGCTGCAGGGGTGTCCTGCTCATGCAGTGGCACCCTCTCACTTAGAACCAAGCACCCTGCCTTTAGGATTGTTAAGGCCTGCTATATGGGTGACTTATAGGTTTTAAGTGCAGTGACCCTTAGATATAGTAAACCTATGTCTTAAATAAGTGGTGCATGCACCAACTTACACAGGCTGCAATGTCAGGCCTGTAGGTTCCATTTTGCATGGCCTCTCATGGGTGGCATAATACATGTTTCAGCCTATGGGAGGCCTCTGGGGTACCTATGCCCTGGGTACATGGGTACCATATACTAGGGACTGACAAGGGTAGGTCAGTATCCAATCTGGAGTGTACCGGAGTACATAACCTAACAGTTTAGGGAGAAAGTAGATAGACTGGGGTCCTGATTAGCAGGATCCCAGTCAGACTAGTCAAAAACAGTATTACATTTAGCAAAAAGTGGGGATAACCATAAGAAGCAGATCCTACTTTCCTACACAACCTCCCCCCCCCCCAACGTAAGGAGATGAGATTAACCTTGCCCAGTTGAGTCTTCATTTTCTAAGTGGAAATATCTGGAGAGTCCATCTGCATTGGCATGGTTACTCCCAGGTCTATGTTCCACTGTATAGTCCATCCCCTGTAGGGAAATGGACCACCTCAAAAGTTTGGGGTTTTCACCCTTAATCTATTTTAGCCATAGGAGGGGCTTATGGTCTGTCTGAACAATGATGTGAGTGCCAAACGGGTATGGCCTCAGCTTCTTCAGGGCCCAGACCACAGCAAAGGCTTCCCTCTCTATAGCTGACCAACGTTTCTCTCTGGGGGTCAACCTTCTGCTAATAAAAGCTACTGGTTGATCCTGACCCTCTGCATTAAGTTGTGACAACACAGCCCCTACCCCAAACTCAGATGCAACGGTTAGGACAATAAAGTGCTTGGAGTAGTCAGGACTCTGCAGAATGGGAGCAGTGCACATGGCCTGCTTGAGATCATCAAATGCCTTCTGACAGCTAACTGTCCACTGAACCTTCTTGGGCATTCTTTTTGATGTAAGATCATTCAAGGGAGTCACTATGGACCCATATCCCTTTACAAATCTTCTGTAGTACTCAGTCAGGCCCAAGAAAGCTCTGACCTGAGTCTGGGTAGTTAGAGCAACCCAGTCTATGATGGTCTGGATTTTGCTCTGTAGTGGTTGAACTTGGCCTCCCCCCACAAGGTGGCCCAGGTACACAACCTTGCTCTGCCCTATCTGGCACTTAGTAGCCTTGATAGTGAGGCCTGCTTTCTGCAGAGCCTCCAAAACATTCTTCAGGTGGACCAGGTGATCCTCCCAGGCGGAGCTAAAGACAGCTATATCATCAAGATATGCTGCACTATAGGCTTCCAGGCATGTAAGGACTTTGTTCACCAGCCTTTGGAATGTGGCAGGTGCATTCTTCAGACCAAAGGGCATTACAATAAATTGATAATGCCCACTAGGGGTTGAGAATGCAGTTTTTGGTTTGGCATCCTCAGCTAGTCTGATCTGCCAATAGCCAGCAGTTAGGTCAAATGTACTTAGATACTTGGCTGAGGCCAGAGTATCAATAAGCTCATCTGCCATAGGAATTGGGTGAGCATCAGTCCTAGTGACTGCATTGAGTCCCCTGTAGTCCACACAAAACCTCATCTCTCTCTTACCACCCTGGGTGTGAGGTTTAGGTACCAGGACTACTGGGATATCCCAAGGGCTATCTGAGGGCTCAATCACTCCCAGTTCCAGCATCTTTTGGACCTCTGTCCTGATGCAATCTCTGACATGGTCAGGATGTCTGTAGATTTTATTCTTGACAGGTAGGCTCTCCCCTGTGTCCTCTTCATGGGTACACCAGGTGGTTTGACTGGGTGTCAGAGAAAACAATTGCCTGTATTGATTGAGGACTTTCCTACAATCAATCTGCTGTTGACCAGTGAGGCTGTCTGCCAAGACTACACCATCAACTGATCCATCATCAGGGTTCTGTGAGAGGAGGTCAGGGAGCGGGTCACTCTCTTCCTCCTGTCCCTCATCAGTTGCCATGAGCAAGCCCATGTCAGCCCTGTCAATGTATGGCTTGAGCCTGTTCACATGGAGCACCCTGTGGGGGCTCTTGGGAGTACCCAAGGTCCACGAGGTAGGTGACCTCTCCCTTCTGCTCAAGAATGGTATGGGGTCCACTCCATTTGTCCTGGAGAGCTGCTGGGGCCACAGGCTCCAACACCCAAACCTTCTGCCCTGGCTTATAAACAGTCAAGACAATCTTTTGGTCATGCCAATCTTTTTGCAATTCTTGACTTGCCTCAAGGTTTTTACTGGCCTTCTTCATGTACTCAGCCATCCTGGAGCGGAGACCAAGTGCATAGTCCACTATGTCTTGCTTAGGAGGTTTGAGATGTAACTCCCATCCATCCTTCACCAATCACAAGAGACCCCTAACTGGATGCCCAAACAGAAGTTTAAAAGGGCTGTAGCCAACCCCCTTCTGTTGGACCTCTCTGTAGGCAAAGAGAAGGCAGGGCAACAGGACATCCCATTTTCGCCTAAGCTTTTCTGGGAGGCCCATGATCATGCCCTTGAGGGTTTTGTTGAACCTTTCAACTAACCCATTGCATTGTGGGTGATAGGGTGTGGTGAATTTATAGTTCACTCCACACTCCTTCCACATTGCAGTTATGTAACTTGACATGAAGTTTGTAGCTCTGTCAGTTAAAACCTCCTTAGGAAAACCCACTGTGGAAAATATTCCCAGGAGGGCCCTGGCCATTACAGGAGCTGTGGTGGTTCTAAGGGGTATTGCCTCTGGATACCTCGTGGCATGGCCCACCACCACTAGAATGTAGCTGTGCCCAGATGCAGTAGGAGGGTTCATGGGACCAATTATGTCAATCCCAACCCTCTCAAAGGGAACCCCCACCACAGGTAGTGGTATGAGGGGGGCCTTTGTGGTACCACCTGATTACTACTGGCTTGACAGGTGGTACAGGAGTGAAAAAAACTCCTTGGTGTCTTCTGACATGTAAGGCCAGTGAAAGTGAGGGACAAGCCTGTCCCAAGTCTTACTTTGGCCTAGGTGTCCTGCACATGTCATGTGCCCAGGTGAGTAGGAAGCCCCTAAACTTCAGAGGTATGACCAACCTCCTGGTGGCACCAGGCTTGGGGTCTCTACCCTCTGAGTATAGGAGTCCCTCATCCCAACAGATCCTGTGGGATCCACTGACACTCCCAGCAGCCACAGCAGCAGCTTGCTGTTTGAGGGGTTCAAGAGAGGGGCAGGTGTTCTGCTCCAAACTCAAGTCTGCCCTGGAAGGGCCCCCTGTCCCCAAGAACTCAACCTGATCAGATTCTAGTTCCAATGAGACAGTTCCTTCACAGGGACTGAGATCATCTCCCTCAAGAGATTGATCCTCACCCTGAGCCTGGGGGGAAGACACAGGCTTACCCCTCCTGCTCCTTCTCTTGGAAGGCACCTGGTCCATTATTGCAGGATCCAGGACCTGTTCAGTGTTAGCCAGTTTGGCCTGTGACCTGGTCACAGCAAACACATCTGCAGTGATGCTCAGCATTGCTGCATGAGTCCTTAGTTCCACTTCAGCCCAAGCTGAAGTTTCCAAATCATTGCCCAACAAACACTCTATTGGTAGGTCTGAGCTAACCACAACTTTCTTAGGGCCAGTTACCCCTCCCCAGCTGAAATTAACAACTGCCAAGGAATGATCAGTCCTGACATTGTTAGCATTGATCACTTGGTACATTTCTCCAAGTATGATTTGGTCAAGGGCCACAAGATTCTCTGTCACCATAGTGACACTTGTACCTGTGTCCCTGTATGCCATGGCCTTCTTACCATTAATTAAAGGCTGCTGTCTGTATTTGCCCAGATTACTAGGACTGACAAATAAGGTGGCAAGATCCATGCCACCATCACAGACAAGCACAGCCTGAGCTGGAGTTCTGACTAGGCCAGAACCCACCTCAGAGCCCAAGGTTAACCCTACTAATCCGTGTTCCCTGTACCACCACCTGTATTTGTGCTAGGGGGCGCAGATGCCTTAGGGGCAGTGGTGGTAGGAGGATTTTCCTTGGCTTTTGGACAATCAGCATCCTTTGTCCAAGGCGTCATTACCTTACAAAAGTAACACCAAGGTTTCTTTTTGCCTTTTCCTTTGTTCAACTGTGACTCCCCCCCCAGATGCAGGTTTTTGGGGCCCTGATGAAGACTTTTGATCTTTACCCTCGTCTGGAGTTTTAGAATCCTGCTTCTTCTGAACACCACCAGAGTTCTGGGTTTTCTGCTTCACCCTGGTTCTGACCCACTTATCTGCCTTCTTTCCCAATTCTTGGGGAGAAGTCAGATCAGAGTCCACCAGGTACTGATGCAATAACTGATTTTGGCAATTATTAAGGATCTGCTCCCTCATAATCAAATTATACAATCCATCAAAATCATGTACTTTGCTGCCAAGCTACCAGCCTTCCAGAGCCTTAATAGCACTGCCTACAAAGTCTACCCAATCCTGATTCTGTGTCTTCGGGGTATCTCTGAACTGAATCCTGTACTGTTCAGTGTTTAAGCCAAACCCATCAATGAGAGCACTCTTTCAAAACTGAGCAATTGTTAGCATCCTCTTCTCTAACATTGAGGAGCTTATCTCTACCTTTGTCAGCAAAGGAGAGCTACAAGATAGCTACCCTCTGTACTTTACAGGCCCTCTCCAAAGCAGTTATCCACTTATGGATGTCATCCCCAACATGGTAGGGAGGGACAATCTTGCTCAGGCTTCCTATGATCTATCATCAAAGGAATGTTCCTTAACTCTAGGGACACTGTTGCTGCCACCATGGGACTCTAGTCCCAACTTTCTTCTAGCTCTCTGGACGTCTAGGGACTCTTTATCCAGGGCCAATTGCTCTTGCCTGAGCCTAAGCGTTGTTTTCTCAAGTTCAAGCAATTGGTATTCCCTGTCATAAGAGTGGTCCCCCTTGCTAGATACAGAGGTCCCTACAAACTGTCCTGAGTGATTAGATTCTGCAGAGGGAGACCTAGGTCTCCTTGGTAAACTCTGCACTCTTCCAGGAGGAGTAAAGAGGGGCTCCCCAGAGCCTTCTCCCTGATCCTCTGGAAGATCTGAGTTATCCAAGTGGGAGCCATCCTGGTGCCCCTGTTCAGGGTTAGAGTCCAGGTCATAGAAGGTGTCACCTCCTGACTTGTCCTCATTCCCTGTCCCACCCACTCTCTCCTGTTCATCTGACCCAGGGGTCTTCCTTAGGTCATCTAGGAGTAACATCTCAATGAGGTGTTGAGTGTTGGCACTTCTCCCTATCTTCAACTTTCTAGAGGCACACAGGGCTTTCAATTCGTGGAATGAAAGCTCACTGTATCTAGAAGGCAGAGAGCCACTGGCTTCTCCTTTTGCAGACATACTAAGTGTGGTGAGGTGTTGCACCTACCTAACCTAGTGGGAACTAAACTCTCTGAGGTTGGAGAAAGGGTGTGCTAAACCCTTGGCTTACCCAACCCTAAGTTCAGTAGAACTTACTTATTCTAAGCTAGTACTATATGTACCTAGTACTTAGTGGTTTTCAGTTAATCAGTACAAAGATGTATCTGGTAAAACAATGCAGGCTTGAATCCCAACCGCTGCACACCAATGTGAGAAGTTGGCCTGGTAAATGCTGTCCGCTAATTAAAGTGGGCACCCTGTACCAGTCCAAACAACCCTTATGGTGATTTAAGAGGTCAAAGATAACCTTAGAAAGCTATCCAAGTGGTAGCTGTGGAGAGCAGCCTTCAGGCTTAGTCTTGAAGGAATGTTAAGCAGCTTGTTTTACCAGAATGTGGAATGGAATGGAAGGACATTTATAGAGCGCATGGCTACCCTTAGGCGTCCCAGCGCTATAAAGCTGATACAGGGGAGGTCAGAGAACTATAGAAACAATGCTGTCTTTAATTGTTTACGAAAAGCCAGGTGGTCGGAAACTGTCCGAAGATGTAAGGGCAGGGCGTTCCAGAGTTTAGAATGTAACCTTATAGTATTGGGTAAATGAAAAGAGAACCACACAGTAATTATAAAAATATGTATTTATTAATCTAACACTCTCTAGTACGATAAAGTATCTTCCACACGAAGATAATCACAAAGCACACGATACTGTAGCCTAGATGGGGAAATTAGCCTGGCCTTTCAGAGGTATTTTGAGGAGATATACTGTGAGGACAAAAGCCCAGATGTCATTAGCGTTCAAAATTGGTTAAGGGATATTCCCCTTCCCTCGTTAGGTCAGGACCAACAGCAATATTTGGACCAAGCCTTTACTCAATCTGAGGTTAGAGAAGCCATTCAACGCTCCAAGTCCGGGAAAGCTGCGGGTCCTGATGGCCTTCCAGCAGAAATATATAAGTTGTTAGGAGAAAAGATCATCCCTATCTTAACGCAACTGTTTAATCATGTGCTGGAGGCTGGTTTAGGGCTCCCAGTTTCTTGGAACGATGCTTTAATAATTTTGATACTAAAACCTGGGAAACCTTCGTCAAGTTGTGGTTCGTATAGACCCATCTCGCTGCTAAATGTAGACTATAAAATTTTTACTTCTATTTTGGCAGCGAGATTGGGTCTTATTGTGGGAGATGTACTTCATATAGATCAGAAAGGTTTTGTAAGGAACAGGCAACTCTCTGATCTCACGTATAATCTTATTGGAGCCATAGATCTTGCCTCTACTTATTCCCTCCCTCTGGCTGCCATGACGTTGGATGCAACCAAGGCCTTCGACAGGGTAAATTGGATTTACCTGTCGGAGGCTTTGCAGAAATTTAACTTAGGGGGAAGATTTCGCCACATGGTACAATTGATTTATAAGAACCCTACAGCCAGATTGCTGGTTAATGGGAGGACTACTGACTCCTTTAGGATCACAAGAGGAACCAGACAGGGATGCCCACTCTCCCCTCTTCTATTCGATCTTTATATTGAGCCCTTTGCTCAACGGCTTAGGCGGAGCCTAATATAGCGCCATTTAAGTATGAGGAGTGGGAGAGGAAGGTTGCCCTGTATGCTGATGACATCTTGGTTTTCTCTGCGGATCTACAGACAGCGTTTCCAGCGGTCATTAGTTTAGCCCGGGAGTTTGACTCCGTATCTGGTTATGAGATTAATCCTACAAAAACCGAAATTATGACTTGGAACCTGTCGGAGACACAGCAGGGTTACTAGCCTAGCTCCAAAATGAGATACCTGGGGGTTCAGGTGGTGCAGGACATCACAAAGTTGGCTGAGACTAACTTAGCTATGGTGGCAGGGGAGTGTAGAATGCTTATGAAACTTGGGCTTGTCTCCCATTATCAATTCTGGGAAGAACCAATTTAGTCAAGATGTCGATACTCCCAAAAATCTCTTTTCTTTTTAACTGCATCCCTCTTTACTTTGAAAAATCCACGATTGCGAAGCTTCAGAGTGATATTAATTCCTTTATCTGGGCATCCAAGACATCTAGGATTGCCTGGAAGAAGCTGAGGCGGAGAAGAGAAAAGGGTGGCCTAGCCCTGCCAGACCTCCAACTATATGCTTGGGCGTTCCAATTGTCACATTCACGTATGTTATTAAGAATGCCCGTAGATACCGGGGCCGGAGGGATGTTTTTGGCCATGTTAAGGGGTGTTAAGCTACCAGAGAACGGGTTCCTGTTTAAATTTGGGGATCCGAAGTTTTAAAAAAAAATTAGGCTGAAGGTTCTTCAGGGGGTAGCTAAAACTTGGGCCCAAGTTAGGGGGGCGGTGGGGCTTGACTATTTTTCCAGTTTAGCTCCCCTTTGGGATTCTCCTGGAACCCCAGAGTGCTTAAGAGATAGTTTGACATCCCCCTTGAGGAATGCAGGGTTGTTGGTTTGGGGAGATATCCTCGATGGAGGTATACTCACCCCCTGGGAACATCTCCAGGACAGGGTCGGGGGAGGACTTTCTCGGTTTAAGTATTATCAACTTGCAAGCTGGGTCCAATCTCACCCGCGGAAGCATGCCTTGGGATATGGAAGTATTTTAGAACATCAGCTCGTGACCAAATCCCCAGAGAAGAAAGAAGTCTCCCTTTGGTATCAAACTCTGTTGGAGGAAGTAGATGGTGAATTTAAGCTTGCTGAAGATCTCTGGGGGGGTTTTTTGCCTACACAGGATTGTGCGAAATTATGGCAGAAATCATGCAAGATTCTATACGAAGTCGTGAAACCAGCCTGGCTTAAAAGAAACCACTTGTTCACCATTCATAGGGCTTATTACACTCCCCACAAACTGTCTAAAATCTCAGTTGGACCTCCAGTTAGCTGTAAAAAGTGTGGCTTGGTTTCCGCTTCAGATATTCACATGTTTATGGAATGCCCTTCCCTTGCTACTTTTTGGCAGGAGGTCGGGGATTTTTTGACAAGTGTTTTAGGCTGTGCCATTAATATAGATCTGCCTCTAATAATATTTGGTCTCGCAGAAAACATCACTGGGCTTGCTGAAACCTTGCTCTTTTATTCTGTTTTGTTAGCCAGGAGGCAGATCTGTATGAGGTGGACGGAGTCTGGTCCTCCCACTTTTACGGACTCGCAGTCATCAGTTTTAGCAGTTTCAAAATTGGACTTGGCCAGACAGGGAAGCAGGAAAAAGAAGGATTTTTGGAATCTTTTGAAACTTAGATGGGATTCCCAGAGGTTGATGTGAAGTTGTGATCCTTGAGTCCTATGATTATGCTGTCAATACTCTTTGGGCTAAGCCGTGAGCCGCCAGGTATGGTGGCAGTTAATCAGCGAGAGTCTATCAGCCCTTGAGCTCGGCAGAAGAGTAATCTCAGTGGTTTCTTTAATTGGTACCTAGGGCAGGTCTGGTACTGGTAGGCGGGGCCGTAAACCATCATTCCAACAGCCTACTTTCCTCAGAGTATGAGAGTGAGTACAGACGCCCAGGGTGGATATTGAAGTGAGATGGACGGCGAATGAGGACAAAAAAAATAAAAAAAATACTGTAGTACAGAAACAATAGTAAATAGCACAAATACACAGTGGGCTCCAGGGGGAGACCAAACCATATACTAAAATAGTGGTATAAGAACCACGACTCGAGTCAAGACAGTGTCTAGAGGATGTAGAATCGCTGGGACCCCAAGGAACCACCCAAGGTGAGTAAGTAGGGACCCCACGGAGGACAGGTGCAGTGTGGGAACACGACCGCGTGTTCCGTACAATTCTATGGGAGTGTCGCTGTTGAAGTTTTAAGGTTTAAGGACTCTTCCCAGTGGACTTCGAAGAAACCCCGTGGAACTTAGGAGGTTGGAGAGCCAACCCACCCGTGGATACCGTAGTACCAGAGTTATCTATCCCAGGAAAGCCGGGTGCATAGGTCTGAAGTGGCGTCAGAAACCGCCATCGAACTCAATGGAGGACTTTGAAGAAGAGCCGCTGCTGGAAGGATGAAAATTGTCCGTTGGAATCCAAAGGTGGATTCTTGTTGAAGAGTACCTGAAAGCAGAGAGGACAGAGTCTGGGTCACTCAGGAGTGACCAGCAACTCGGTAGACGAATGCCCACCAATGTCGGGTGCTTCAGGTGCGTTGAGGGGGTTCTTGACTCTGCAGCCACCAGGACCAGGAGACGTCGAGGACGACCAGGAGCCGGATACGAGCTGTCCCACAAAGGATGTCGAGTACTGAGGGGTCGGTGTCCTGCTGGAGCAAGCCTTGGCAACAGCAACCCACGCAGAAGGTCAAAGAAGGTTACGGTTCTGACCAGCAAGGTCCAGGAGACTCACCAAACACAGGGGAGTCAGGGCAGGCCCAGAGCAAGTAGGGGAGCTGAAGAAAAGCAGAGTTGACCCTCAAGGGGACCCACAGGCCGGAGGCACAGGAGTTGCGAGGGGACCTCGAGCAGTTTTACAAAGCAACAGCCCACGGAGCACTCGGTGTGAGGAGGCCAGAATTCTTTAGAGGAAATGGTGCCAGAGGTTGGGGCTACTCGGAGCCCAATGCACTTGCTCTGGAATCGCCAACAAGCATATGCACTTGCAAATGAACACGGTGCACAGGGGTATGGGTATTGCAGCCCCCACAAGGGATTCTGGCCTCAAACTTGGTAAGAGGGCAGCTCGGACCTCGAGGGATGTGAAAACCCACCTCCTGTGTTGCTGGAGCCTTTGGAGTCCATAGGAGCTCAGGAGCAGCAGACCGGTCAGTCGTGATGCGGTGCCTGCGGTTGCAGGGGAGTGACTCCTTCGCTCCAAGGGAGATATCTTCAGTTGTCCTTGATGCTCCACAGGTCCTGCACAGAGCCTGTATGGTGCATGGGCACAGACAATGCTTCGGACTGAGAGGGAGACGAAGTCGGACCCAAACGAAGTCCAGCAAAGACCAGCGTGTCCAGACGGTCGAAGTTCAGTGGTTTCTGGTTCAGAATCTTGTCCACGTCGAATTTAGGGTCCTACAGCCAGGTAAGCCCTTTTGTACCCACAGGAGAGGGTTGGACAGATTCAAAGGACCCTCCATGGGGAGGGTCTGGACAATGGGGAGATTACTCCTCTGTCCTTTGTCCAGTTTCGCGCCAGAGCAGGAGCCAATGGCTCCCAGGACTGGTTTGAACTGGACTATGTACAGGGACACCAAATGTGCCCCTCATGCAGACTTTCGGTCGCTGGCAAGCACACCCACCCTGGCCTAATACACTAAATCCTGTCTGGGAGGTGGTCACACCTCCCTGTGAGAGGATGCCTATTGTTCTGCCTTCCCCTGTTCGAGCTTGGCTCAGCAGCAGGAGGGCAGAAATGTGTCTCTGGTCGACAGCTACCATTTTGTGCTGTCCGGGACTAGAAGGCTGGTACCGGGAACACCAGGGACCTCACAAAGCTCGTTTCTGAGGGGTGGAATCATACCTCCCACACCGGTTACCGGTGTGGGAAGTATGATTCCACAATGTTTGACACCAAACATGATAGGGTTACTTTCAGCCGTTTTAGAGTTGGTCATCACGCGGTCGCATAATGCCACTCTATGTGTCGTAAATGGCTGATGCACTGACAACCCGGGAGAATGGACTCCGTAGGCTGCAGGGGTGTCCTGCTCATGCAGTGGCACCCTCTCACTTAGAAGCAAGCACCCTGCCTTCAGGATTGTTAAGGCCTGCTATAGGGGTGACTTATAGGTTTTAAGTGCAGTGACCCTTAGATATAGTAAACCTATATCTTAAGTAAGTGGTACATGCACCAACTTACACAGGCTGCAATGGCAGGCCTGTAGGTTCCATTTTGCATGGCCTCTCATGGGTGGCATAATACATGCTTCAGCCCATGGGAGGCCTCTGGGGTACCTATCCCCTGGGTACATGGGTACCATATACTAGGGACTGACAAGGGTACCCCAGTATCCAATCTGGAGTGTACCAAAGTACATAACCTAACAGATTAGGGAGATAGCAGATAGACTGGGGTCCTGATTAGCAGGATCCCAGTCAGACTAGTCAAAACCAGTATTACATTTAGCAAAAAGTGGGGGTAACCATAAGAAGCAGATCCTGCTTTCCCACACTTTGATTGCCCTGTACTCCAGAAATGGCTCATGTGTTTTTGTGTGACCTTTTTCGACTTCATAGGTTGCAGAGAAAAAATATTTCTAGTAAAGAGTAAGAATACAATTCATTTTTTGGGGAAAGTAGCCTGCAAAAGCTTAGGAATAAAACAATTTATATTTCCAAGGTATCAACCTCCTACTAATGGGCAGACAAAATGTGTTAACCAGATTTTTGAACAGTATTTATGCTGTATTTACAACAGAACCCAAGATAATTGGAAAACACTGCTGTCGACTGCTGAATTTGCACATATAAATGTTGTTGATTCTGCTCCTCAGTTTTTCCTGTTTTGTGCTTTATGTGGTATGCATCCTCATGTGTCACCTGTTGAAACTGTTGACAGTCAGCTATTCCCTGCGAGAACAAATCTTTTTCCCACCTTACAACAAGTTTGTCAATGTTAGAAATTTGGTTATTGGTTGACTGGGGTATGAGCCCTGGTGAAACAGCAACCACAATCCTAGTCAGGGTAAGAGGCAGGCAACGCCTTAATTAACCTGTGCTCACCCTCTGGTAACTTGGCAAAGAGCAGTCAGGCTGAATTTAGAGGCAATGTGTAAAGTATTTGTGCAACACTTCAAACAGTAAAACAGTGAAACCACCACACAAAAAGATCCCATACCAGTTTTAGAAAAATAGAGTAGACTTTAATAAATAAAACAAGACCAAAATGGCAAAAATCCAATTAGTAGAACTGGAGATATTGATTTTAAAATCTTACAGTAAAAAACAGAGCCAGAAAGCACAAAGCGGTATTAGATATATCAGTTCATGCGGGACCGGGACAAAGTCACAAGTTCAAGTCTAACGCAATGGAGTGCAGGCCTGCTACAGGGTCCCAGTTAGTCCTGTTTAATGAGGTACCCTAAATCCTGGTTGCATAGCAGTGCGTGGATCGGTGTTGAAAATGCATCGCACAGCCGAGGCGATGCTTCGATTCTGAGATGCTGCAGTACAAGGTCCTGATGAGTCGACATCAAGGATCCAGTTGACAACACTTTCGATGTAAAGTCCCCTGTCGAGGATGCGAAGCGCAGCTGATGTGATGCATCGATTCCGATGAGCGGTGAAGCTACGATGTGGAGTTTCGTCATTGTCGTTGACGTTGTCGTCGATGAGGGATGCGAGGAGCTTGCGTCAGGAAAAGTGCTGCGCAGCTGTGGTTCTGAAGTAAATGCATGGGTCCCAAAAAGCAGGTTGCAGCGGCGATCCGAGTTTTTTGCGTCTGGTCCAATCCACGCAGCAGCAGCGATACTGCAGTTCTGCTCGGGGATGCGTCGCTCAGCCACAGAGATGCATTGATTCAGATCGGGGATGCGTCGCTCAGCAGGGAGGATGCATCGGTTCCGCTGGCCAGCACCTTTGGCCCACTTCCAAGGGTCCAAGACTGGGGTGGCACCCCTTGGCAGGGTAGACTCACAGATGGCAGAGTCCAGGTGCAGGGGTTGAAAGCCTGTTATGTCCCTGAGGCTTCAGATCAGAAGTGCAGCCAACTAGCCCTTTGAGTCACTCTGTGGTCAAAGTGATGAAGGTCCAGTCCTTCTCACCCAGGCAGGAGGGTAGTAGGCCAGCACAGCAAAGCAGGAATCCAGCAGGGTAGCAGTCCAGTAGAGTGACAGGTCTTCAGCAGTATAACAGTCCCTCTTCCTGGCAGAGTATCCACAGGTCCAGAAGTGTACTGAAGTCGTGGTGTCTGAGGTCCAGTACTTCTACCTAGTGGTGCCTTTTAAGTGGGGGAAACTTCACAGACATGCTTTTGAAGTGCACAGAGATTCTCTCTTCCTGCCCTAGCTCCCGACTCACTACAGGGGGGTCTGCAGCCCTTTGTGTGTGGAACGGACACAGCCTATTCAGGTGTAAGTGAGGCTGTGCCCAGCTCCTCCCTCCCATCCTGCCAGAGATGGCCCATTGAGCCACACTTAGCTTCTATTGTGAGTGGCTGTCTAGGAGGAACACACAAAGTCCAACTGCCAACTAAACTCAGTCATGTGATCAGAGACAGGCTACAGGCACCAAATGGCTAAAGCAAGTAAATGCCAACTTTATAAAAGTTTTCAAGAAAAAAGAGAATCCGGCCAACTTATTTAAATGTCCTGCTGTTTTTTCAAGCAGGCATTCGAACCAATGTAAATATATTTTCTTGGTTCTGGCTAAATTGCTTTGCCAATATTCAAACACTTATAATCACAATTTCATTATTTTCATGCAAGCCTATACATAAAGTGATACACAATACATTTTGCATGAATCAACAACAATAAAGAAACAATCAAAAAAAGTCAATAAAAATTGAACATTCAAGACAGTGCAACTAAAGTCACGTTAATCAATAAACATATTACACCAGTCTTAAGTTTTACTGAAAATTAACCATAAGCAATCCATGAGGGAATTTGAAAAATTAATACCCATAAGTCACGAAAGGGATATTCAACAAGGTTCCCATCCCCGCTGACCTTAAGCTCCATCCCCATGGCCAGTAACTCTCCAAAAAGAGAAAGAAATAGTTTTGTTATGAGAGTACTGTGAGGTTAATTTTCAGTAAAACTTAAGACTGGTGTAATATGTTTATTGATTAACATGACTTTAGTTGCACTGTCTTGAATGTTCAATTTTATTTACTTTTTGATTGTTTCTTTATTGTTGTTGATTCATGCAAAATGTATTGTGTATCACTTTATGTACAGGCTTGCATGAAAATAATGAAATTGTGATTATAAGTGTTTGAATATTGGCAAAGCAATTTAGCCAGAACCAAGAAAATATATTTACATTGGTTCGAATGCCTGCTTGAATAAACAGCAGGACATTTAAATAGGTTGGCCAGATTCTCTTTTTTCTTGAAAATTTACCACGTCCTATCTGGCCATACTAGGACGTAAGCCCTATTTGACCAACTTTCTAAAAGTGGCATTTTCAGAATTGTATTCTACAATTTGACTTCACCATGTTAGGATTTTAAATTAGGATTCCATACACACTAAACTTGAATCAATTATGTCCTCCCATTTGGTAATTACTCTTATACAATGTAATAAGGTAATCCCAATGTTATTGTATGGGAGATATAGGCCCTGAAGTAGTGAAGAATGAATTTAGGAGTTTTTCACTACCAGGACATGTAAAACATAAAAGTACATGTCCTGCCTTTTAGATACATTGCACACTGGGTTGTCCAGGGTCTATCTTAGGGGTGACTTATATGTATAAAAAGGGATGGTTAGGGCCTGGCAAAATGTTTATTTTGCCAGGTCGAAATGGCAGTGTAAACTGCACACACAGGCTCTGCAAAGGCAGGCCTGAAATATGGTTCGAGGGCTACGTAGGTGGGTGGATTGAGCAGTGCTGCAGGCCATTAGGAGAATTTACTTTACAGGCCCTGGGCACATGTTGTGCACTTTACTAGGCACTTAAAAGTAGTTTAAATATGCCATTTGGGTATGAGTCAATATTACCATGCTTAGAGAAGAGAGCACAAGCATTTTAGCACTGGTTAGCAGTGGTAAATTGCGCAGAGTCTTAATACTAGCAAAAACAAGGTCAGAAAAGTGGAAGAGGAAGGCAAAAGGTTTGGGGGAAGACCACCCAAAGGCTGTCAAGTCTAACAGCCAAGATCTAGAAATTAACCTCCAGGCCGCTCAAGAACGTATGCAAACTACAGCCAATAGGAAAGGAAGGGCAGATACAATATATCACACAGGTGAGAAAGGGTTGCTGCCTACTATGAGTGTTCAATGGCAATAAGTCTGCGTTTTCTTAGTCCATTGCCCATTATCAGTTCTTCATTTTAGCACAGTGAAACTAAAGCTTCCCCATACTTGGAAGATTAATATGCTCTTTCATGTTTCCCAAGTTGAACCTGGTTTTACCAGTTCTTTTCCAGATCGATGTTCTCCACTTCCTCCTCCACTACTTCTTGTGGATGGTCATGAAGAATATGAAGCTACTAACATCTGTACTTTCTGCAGTCATTGTGGTTACCTTTATTTTTTAGTCCATTGGGAACCAGCCAAAACATCTAAGCCCCCGTCTCATTCATCTCTTCTTGGAGTCACTTCTGTGCTACATTAGACTTCTGCTTGTGCTTTTTTTGCGGCCAACCTAACCTTCTGCAGGGGATGGACGGTATACTGTTAAGGACTCGATATGCAGGGATCATTCTACTGCACAAGAAGGCAAGCAAGGTCCTCGCTCCCAGAGCACGGCACTTCCTGCCTCTTACTCACACAGCACTGCTCGTGGCTACAGCAGTCTGTGTCTCTGAGTCTGCTGGCCTCCGCTCTCTCGTACTGAGACCCGCTTGCAGCACTCCTGAAACACCCTCACAGAATGTAGTAATCTTGCTGGACCTTCAGCGCTTGAGGAAGAAGGTCCCATTGCGTGTTTCAGGTTTTTCCAGTGGCAGCACTTTGGAGCATGGTTGCAGCTCAAGTTTACATGCACCCAACCCCAGCATTACCCCCTGCTGTCCCTCAAAGTCTCGTTCATGCTTTGCCAGACTCCACAAGGGGGGCTTTGGGGGCAAGCAGGGGCTACTGGACATGAAACCCTGGGGGTTGCATGAATTTACTCTGATATCCTGCAGTACGTTCTATTATGGCTTTGCAAACTAGGCTAAGTGCAACCCCTTCAGCACTTGACTCTCAGCGGTAGAGATGGTGAGCAATCACAGACTTCTCGCAGGGAGGTCTTATGGGGTGCTCGTGTTCAGAGCTTTACAATCTTACATCAGTGCAATAAATAAATGTCCAAGTCAGTGCTTGACTTTTAAGAAAAAAAAGTACTTGAATGCCCTTTAAAATGGAATACTACCTGTGAATATAGTCGCAACGCAATTTAGTGTCTGTCCACTGTTAGGCACGGTTATGCTCTGCTATCTCCCTGCAGTCCCGCCTTCTGGTCTGGGTGGTTCCTTCCTCCTTTTATATGAAGTGTTAGTGTGATTATAGGTCAGGTGCAGATCAGCCCTCTAATGAGCCTGCACTGTCTCATAGTTCAGGTTTTACAGTTTCTTACCACCCGTGGAAGATCAGTCAGCACAATCACACTGCTTACGCTTCTGGTAGGTGGCGCACTACTGGCAACTCCATCTGGGATCTCCACACTCATTGCCGGGGGGCCGCCCATCAGATACATCAGAAGGCTTGACCCTGCATGGGCTGATTCTCCAGGCTTGGTGCAGCCATGCCAAGGCCAATTCTCTGGGCTTGGTTAGGCCAGGCACAGGCTAATCTTCTCTTGCAATGTGGCCACACATGTACCGATCTACTGTTGATGACATGGCCATGCACAGGCTGGATTTCAACTCAGGATCGCTACCCCAACTGGGCCTTGGCAATCAAAGCCTTCACTGTTCCCGTCTGGAATCACTGTGGAGAGACTCCAACTGAAACCCACATACACCAGGGTACACAGATCATTCTCTTCTCTGTCTTCTTCCTATGGATGTTCTGCAGACATCTGGGGCATTATGCATCTCACTCTTTCTGGACATGCAATCCTCCTGCAGGGTTGGCATGCTTCTTCCCTCTATCAACAGGCATACAGGCTTCCAGGCACTTCAGGTCAGTAATGCAGCTTTTCCAGCTAGACGCCATGCTCAGGTGATGTGCCCTCACCTCTGGGGAGCTTATTGTAAGGCAGGGCCCAGTCATGAATGCACAGCAGTTCTCCAAGTACTCTATGGTGCACTCCCTTCCTTGGCCTTAGAGGACGTGGGACTGGAACAACAAGTTGGGTCCCACTTTTATACAGCAGAATCAGATAAGGGATCGGTATCCACTGTCTGCATCTTCAAAACTACTTTGGAGTGAGTCTCCTTTTTATTGTCCTTTCCAGGCTGCTCTTGAGGCACAGTCTTTTTTTAGAATGATACTTTTCACAGCAGGGTAGGCTCCAGCCTGAAGGACCCACAAAAGAGGCACAAAGAGGTGTGAGGTTTCTGCACCTGGCTGTCATCAGCCACACAGAGTGTGATCAGAGAAAGACAGAAGGTGAGATCTCACCTAAAGAGTCCCCTTCACTTTGCACAACAGGGTCTATAGTCCTTCCCTTCACCCCCACCATCCCTAAATAGTTTGGAGGACCAATCAGCAGATCCAAACCCAGTAAAAGACCTCATTAAATTTCTAAAGGAGTCTCATCTCCACTCCCCTCACTTCAGTATGTAGGTCTCCTCTCATCAACTTAAGAAATGTCAGTAATCCACTTCCACTGTCTGGGAAAACAACCTCACTTCCACTGTGTGCAAATAGCCAGGCCTGGGGTATCCAAAATGGATTCAACAGGCCTCCATTACTGTGATTCACCCACACAGACTACGCATGTACCACAAAGGCTACGCACACAACCACACACAATATACACTTGGGATGTTAGCACTAGGAGTTGAGTAAGCGCATAGAAGAATTCCTTTATAAGAGCGGGCAAGTAGACCTCCTCTCTAGGGACACAGATAAAAAGGTCTGGTCACAAACACCGCTCTATGTGTTAAATCCGTGACAGGGACAGTCCACTGTGTGTCAATTAGGGCATGCTTACTGCACCCCTCCAGGTTACAGGACAGGTCCAATACCTCATTCATGTCAAGGGACAGGCCTAGGCCTCTGCGCATGTGCTAGATTTGTAATGACTCCAGGGACTAAATCAAAAACCAGGATACCAGATGTATGCAGTCAGGCCCTCAGGGCAGGGAACCACGACCGTACACCATTCAGGGGACAACATTCTTGTTCCAACATGCTTTGTTTTGTCAGTCTTTTTTGGTAGCTGGAGAATGGGAACCAGAGCAAGCTGGTTAGGGAGGTATCTAGTAGCCTCAGGCGAGTCCTACAGGAACAACATTAACTGGAAGTACCATTGTTACTAAGGACATACTAATACAAAACAGAAGGTTACTTCCGGTTCATTTGGGGTTAGGTTGCTACTGGGCTGCTGAGGATGCTGTTTCTAACCATCTGTGCATCGAAAGATCAAGGTTCTGCCTTTGTTGGGTATCTAAATACCCCACAAATACCCTACCATCTGAACTAATTATCACCTTAATTGGTCCTTGAACTGTCAGATGCCCACTTAAATATTCATGAACTTTGTTAGGAGCCTGTTCAGCTCTTTAATGTTGCATTTTTAACCTCTCATAAATATTTTAAAATATTAGTTTCTCTCCAGGTTTCTTTTTAAAGCTGTACGGGTCAGATGCCTCCAAGCACTAGGCACACTTTTCGATATGTTCTTTCAGTGGACAATGAATCCCCATGCACATACCAATAGCAATGACTTGTCAGATGTGGCCTGTTGGCTAGCACTGCCGACTTTGGAAATTGGGACCCAGGTTCGAATCCAGTCTCTGAGAATCCTCTCACAGTGATAGTAAAAAAAATACATTTGCACTAGCCAGTGTTTGAAATGCACCCGCTGGGATTTCAGTTCCAAATACCACTCGCTACAACAATATCTAGGTCCCAGCAATTATTTAAAATAAGGTAGCACAACACCATAGCATAGTTTACAAATCAATAAATAGCTGATATTGTAACAGATTATATAGAGTGCAAAAATGTATACAGAGATCTTACATCAATTGGTAGCCTACATCGCACAGGGTGGAAACTGTCACTTAGGACCTGATTATGAGTTTAGGTGTTATTTAACGCACCTGATAAATAAAAACACCATGGGGTAAGTTATTTATCGGGTGCGATAGATAACACCTATTACGAGTTTGAGGGGAATAACATGCGGATTTTGGGGTTTAGTGCACCAAAATCCTCATGATAAGGTAAATACCTTATGCTTTTCCACCGTTAAATTTCAGCAGATTTGACCTGCTGAAATTTAATGAAGGTTGAGTTATTTAACACAAGCAATAATTCTCGGATACATTAAATACCATCAAACTCGTAATTCCACCCCATGTGTAAACAGGGGTGTACGCGTGGTTCGGAATTAACCAACCCACTCGTAATCAGGCCCTAATACTCCGAATGCGGAAAAGCCTGGAAAAAATAAGCATAAGGGGAGTTTATGCCCAGACAGGGTGTCACCTGACTAACAGGAAAAGCGCAATGTTCTATACTGATGTAGGCCTATGTCTTACCATGTTTCAACACTTCCAATTTCAAATGGTTTATACTGGGATTTGGCTTTTGATCAGCAGTCAAAGAGGGCAGGTCTGTTGTGAACAACATAGCTTTTTCTAACTTGGCAAAAACAGTTCCTATAAGTTTTACGGTTAGTGTCAATTTTGAGTTCCCTCAGGCGGAAAGGGAAGGAAGAGTGTCTCCTGTACTGTCAAGCGAGATGAGGATCAGACAGCTAAACAAGCCTTCTATTCAGGACAGGGGTTGATTTGGCAAAAGTGGAAAATCAACTTTGCTAAGATCCAATGACAGAGGCCATATTTGGGCTATTTTTAGGTCTCGCCTAACCGCGCGCATGCGCTGCCGTTGCGAATGGTATTGCATACAGTAAAGTACTTAGAGCCCGCCCATTACTTCCCATTTACTGGCTTGATTGTCATTCTTTTTAGGTGCCTCTTAATTGGCCACCATATGCCTCATGTCATTTGATTAGTGTCCTTCTTCCTCTGCACGCACTGTGATTCAGAATACTTTTTTTTTCATTTTTCTGTCTTGTCATTTCCACCTCCAAGCAACACATTTAGTTTACTTTTAACTTCCGTCCTATAGGTTTGTTTGTTGTTGCCTTAATTTCATTTTGGAATTCAGCGTGTCCTTTTACAGCACCAAACAAATGGCATGGACTATTAAAGCAGTTTGTGATTTTGTTTTAAAAGTTCGCTGCTTCCTTTTATAGCATCAAACAAATTGCACAGAATATTAAAGCAGTCCATGTGACTGCATGTGTTTGTAGACTGTCCCTTTACTCTGTGCATACAATGTATGTGTCTGTTTAAGGTGTACACTTGTCTGAAACCGGACTCCCATAGTCTATCCAGACAAGCCTTCCCGTCACATGCTTTAGGCCAGGCTGCCACTAAGCAACATAAACATTTTGGACACATCTGTGCCTTTTTAAACACAAAGTATGTGGCTTTTTAAAGTGTTTCAACCTACCCCAATCCACTTCACGCAACCCCACTCCACACTAATCTACCCTACCTGACTTCAGTCCAATCTACCCCACTTCACTCCGATCTTCTACCATTCCATTCCGCTCTACCCCAATCCACCCCACTCCAATGTACTCTACTCAATCCAATCTACCCCAGTCTTCCCCACTCCACTCCAATCTACCACCACTGCACTCTACCCCAATCTACTCCAATCCACCCTAATCTACCCCAGTCTACCCACTCCAATCTTTCCCACTCCAATCTACCCCACTCCTCTCCAATCTACCCCACTCAACTCCAATTTACTCCACTCTACCCTACTCCAATGTACCCCACTCCACTGTAATCTTCCCCACTCTATACGCTGCTCCAATCGACCCCACTGCATTCTACCTCAATCTATCCCACTGTACCTCACTCTAACACGTTATACACCAATCTACTCCACCCCACCCAAATCCACCCCACCCCACCCTGCCCACCCCACTCCACTCCACGCTACTTTTAGCCATGCTGAACAGCAGCCACACTGTTGTACAACATGGCTTAAACACATTGCAAAAGCTAATACGTCTCTCACACAGTCAAGACCTATTGGCCTTGCCAATGCTTGTTTTCTCCTACTGGTAATCGATATGTGGATTTATGAGGGACAATCAGGGCAAACACAGCATCCTGTCATCATGGCTTCAAATCATGACAGGAGCATACCTCCCAACTCACATGGTGCCACCATGTGTCAAACGATTTCGGCTTCCTTCACACAGTCACCGGTGAGGGGCCGAAATCGCACAGTGGCAGGGAAAACAAGCTGAAAACCAATGTAAACAGTGGATTTTCAGCTCGTTTTCGGAGGCTGTAAGCAGCCGATGTCCATTAAAAGGTGTGTAAACACCCCAGGACATTGACGAAAGTCTCGATGACCCTTTGTTTTTGTTTTTTTGGGAGAGGGTGGGGGGCTTGGTGAGGGGTAGAGTGCCTCCTAGATAGCTCTGGTACCAGGCCCTGCCCCCTCCAAGGCCCCACCCCTCCTCACACAGTTAAGTGATTTTGTAAGTTGGCAGGTATGCAGGAGGTATCACCTCACAAGTTGCTTAAGACCCATAGAGTTTGCAGTTGCCACACAAGGGGAAGGAGATGTGGTGTGAGCCATAGTGGGGGTTCTACTTTTGTCCCATAGAGGAGGCAGTAATGAATTTCTGCAAAATGGATTTGCATGGATTTGGAGCTGGTAGCTTGAGTGAGGACTAAGTAGCATTGGAGCTCCAGACCCCCTGGTAAGATTAGTCATTCAGGATCTCACCCCAGAGTCCTTCTTCCATGCACTGTAAACCCATGCGAGAGGCGGGATTAACTAGTGATAAGAGGAAGGAGTGGGGCACTGCAGCTGGGTGTTAGAGGACCACAGCCTGCTTCAATGAGTTTAATTTCCACATGTTGTGAGGCGTCCTTGTTTCCTTCTGTTCTTTTCTTAATCCCTAGGAAACTGAGGAGGAAATCAGAGGACTCCTATCACCCTGACTTTCTATTTGAAAGAACATTCAAAGCCTGCATTGTGCACATGCAGTCTTCATGTACAGAACAAAGTGAAAGGTCTCTGTGTGCATAAATGATGGGCATTATCAAATGCATTACTACCTATTTCAACATTCTTGAAAGGATGAAATGCTGAGTGAGTCATTTCGAAGTCCAAAAGTCACTTAAATAGTTGAGTTTGCAGGCTAGTTTAATGATTGAATCCATGGGTGCCAAGCCGCCTCATGTTTTACTCAGAGGTGAGTCTTATGCTCTGAAGCAAAGTATGCACGTATGTTGCTGGTATGCAGAGGGTTTGTGTGATGCATTCTCGCTTCAGATCTGGAAGGGAAAGAGGCCAGTCCCACTTTGTCCATTCTCTGTGGCCCACAGAGTTGAGTCTCAGTCTTGGGACTCCTTGACTGGAAGCAGCCAAGAAGACGCCCAAGATGACAGCACCGGGTAGGTCGTCCATAGCTCCTTGAAAAAGGACCGAGTGGATGAGTACTTGGGGAAGAGCAGAAAGTATTTTCATCTGATTAGGCCAGGTTTCAGTCAAAGCTGGGGCTGAAAATGTCCACAACAGTATTCAGTGAGGAAAGGTAGACCTGGAGATGTATACAGCCTTTAATTAGGCAGGAGTCTGGAAGGGCAGGTGATTTTTATCATCATCATCATCATTCATTATATATATATATATATATATATATATATATATATATATATATATATATATATATATATATATATATATATTCACTGAAAAAACCATAGGTTTTAGGGACAGTTATAGTTAGTTGGACATTGCACTCGTACAAAACCCGTGAAATTCCCCCGTTATAGTTAGTCCAGCTAACTATAACTCGCGCCCCATAATGCACTGCTGATGACGTCACATATTACATCACTCATGACATGGTCAGTGACATCACTGATGACATCACTGATGACATCTCAAATGACATCACTGATGACATCACTGATGACATCATCCAGTGACTGTGTGTTTCTGTAAAGTTTAAATATTTTTAATATATATAGAAAAAGACGTATTGAAGAATGAGTGGGTGTGTAAGTGTCTGTATGGAATGTTTAGTAGGTGCGTGACTGACTGTATAAGTGAGTGATTTAACGTATCTTACTGAATGCATGGGTTAGTGACTAAACTGGGTGAATGTCTGTATCCGTCTGTCTGTTGCTGTGTAAGTGGCTGCATGTGTTTGTGAATAGCTACATGAGTGTCTATATGAGTTATTGAATGCTTGTCTGAGTATCTGTATGGGTGCCTGAGTGTTTGTGTGGGAGGGGTGTGTGCAACTCTGTGCATAGATGTGTGAGTGGGTGATTCACTGGGTGGATGGTTTCAAGAGTGCATCTGTGATAGACTGTATGGGTGGGTAAGTGTGTGCAAGAGTGTGTTAGTGAGTGAATGTATGTCCCAGTGGTACATGTGTGAGTAACTACATATGTGAAAGGCAGTATATATGTGTGTTGGAGTATATAAATAGCTATAAGCGAGAGTGAGTGATTGTGATAGTGGCTGTATGGATGAGTGTGTGCTTGTATTAGTGATTGTATAAGAGCGTAAGAATGTGCTAGTATTTGTATGAGTAAGTGAGCTGGTGTGTGTATAACTGTATAGGTGAGTAAATGGTAGTATGTTTAATTATTTGCATGACTGACTAGGTGTGTGAGTACCTCTATGGATGAGTGGCGGTGTTTGAGTGTCTATATAGGAGTATGAGTGCATATGATAGTCCTGTACTGAGTGACCGTAAGTATGAGTGACTGTACGGGTGCGTGAGTGGATGTGTGCGTAGACCTAAGAATCAGTGAGTGGGTATGTAGTTATTGGTGTTGGAGTGTCTATGGTTTTGCGAATGGCAGTCTGTAATTTAGAGTGGGTGTATCAAAGGTTATATTAGGGTGTGAGAAGATGCATGAAATTATCACATGGATGATGTCATCAGTGATGTCATCAGTGATGTCATTTGAGATGTCATCAGTGATGTCATCAGTGATGTCACTGACCATGTCATGAGTGATGTAATATGTGACGTCATCAGCAGTGCATTGCGGGGCGCGAGTTATAGTTAGCTGGACTAACTATAACGGGGAATTTCACGGGTTTTGTACGAGTGCAATGTCCAACTAACTATAACTGTCCCTAAAACCTATGGTTTTTTCAGTGAATTTCAAAGGTTTTTTAAATGCTAATTTGTAACTATAACGTCCCTGAAACCTATGGTTTTTTCAGTGAATTTCAAAGGTTTTTAAATGCTAATTTGTAACTATAACATGTCTGAAACCTACGGTTTTTTCAGTGAATTTCAAAGGTTTTGTAAATGACAATTTTTAAATGTATTAATTGTTATATAAATTTTTTCATACTGATTTACTACATTTTTAGAAACAATTTTTTTTACATATTTTATTTTTTAAATTACATTGTAATTACATTATACATTACATTACAAAAAATACTTTATATATATATATAAAATATTTTCTATCCCTCCACTATCCTTTTCAATCCAAATAACAGACTAACATGTCCACCACTCAAATTACTCTCATATTTCACTATACTAATTCACCGCTAATAATTTATGGGTTCAAGAGTAGCGTGCTACTCGCCGAAAAAGCACTTCAACATCCCATCAGGGGTAGCAAGCGCTATATAAATGCAAATCTTTTTCCCTCTTCAATTCCTCCACTATCCTTCTCAATCCAAATACCTGACTAACGTATCCACCACTCAAATTACTTTCATATTTCACTATGCTAATTCATCACTAATCCTTTATGGGTTCCGGAGTAGCATACTACTCGCCAAAAAAGCGCTTCAACACCCTTCAGGGGTAGAAAGTGCTATATAAATGCAAACCTTTTTCCCTCTTCTATTCCTCCACCATCGTTCTCAATTTAAATAACTGACTAACATATCCACCATTCAATTTATTTTCATATTTCACTATACTAATTCACCACTAATCCTTTATGGGTTCTGAAGTGGCGTGCTACTCGCCGAAAAGCGCTTCAACACCCCATCAAGGGTAGCAACCGGTATATAAATGCAAACCTTTTTCCCTCTTCTATCCCCCCACTATCTTTCTCAAACCAAATAACTGACTAACATATCCACCACTCAAATCACTTTCATATTTCACTATACTAATTCACCACTAATCCTTTATGGGTTCCAGAGTAGCATGCTACTCACCGAAAAAGAGCTTCGACACCTCGTCAGGGGTAGTATACGCTATATAAATGCAATTACAATACAATACAATTCTTTATTTTGGCTTTATAAAACCATAAAAGTACAAAAATACAGATATCACAGTGTTGATTATGTGCAATTTGATTATATACAATTTAAAAACCCCTAAAACACACAATATAAAAAATTAATCATGAATCATCTCAGCAAGATATGATACATTAAGCCCACATAAAACACGTTCAACAATTAAACATAATTTGCCTCAAGATTCTGCTTCTCGTATTAGTTAGCCTAAATTTTAGAGCTAAAAATACAGTGGTTTAACCAATTTAAAATCCTGAATTTAAGACCATAACATCTATCTGCCAATTGTCATATGAACCTTTTTCTTACACACCGTATAGAAAACAGGTACCTTGAGACAGCAAAAACTATTGGTTGATACGTATCATATTTCAGTATTCTAAGGACCGTTTGGCAGCTAGAAATCCCTAAGTTCCTACAAATCTGAACTATCCACTTGCGCCTATGCTTTTTGTAGACCAGACAGAATAAAAGAACATGAGCGTCGGTTTCTTCTAATACTCCACATGAAGGGCATTTCCGATCTTGCTCCCAACTCCAGGCGCCAGTAAAGACACGCAACGGGAGGGCACCATGCTTAAATTGTAGGTAAAGTTTCCAGGCTAAAATTAGTTAAATCTCATCCAGGAATATCTCTGGACTGTAGATATCTTTGATCTCAATAAATCTCTCAGTGAGAGAGCCCAAGGTTGCACCCGTCAATAGAGAAGAACGCTTGAACCCCTAAAACTGTCCACAAGTTTCCCCATAGATATTAACAATGCTGCTGCTACGGGGTCACACCATAAGGATGCTACTCCAATACTAATCAGGGTATCCCTGATATAGGAGAGCCAGGGTAAGCTTTTTGCCCCTGATATTTTAAATGGTTCCTCCAGGGCAAGTCTATATGATATCAGCTCTGGCGTAGCCCAGATTCTCCTCCAAAAGAGGAGAGGTCTTAAGCCAATTTCCTCCGAGATAGGACTCAATCCTAAATCTAGGCAAAGCAGAATTAGGGGAGTGCTAGGGGGAAGATTCGCTAGCTGCCTGATATAATTATCTTCCAACAGTAAAATCTTTCACAGGCTTGTGCCCTCATAACTCCGCCCCATAGGTAATAGCTCCCAGGACTTGTTTTAAAAAAAATATCTACCAGGTGGCTAATAGGCTTAAAAAAGGAGGCCCTTTGTACCTTGGCAAGACCACCAGTGCTCTGCACAAGTTTCAACCTTTGTTTGCCAATGTGAAAGAGTTGATCCATATACTCATTAAGAGTTAATTCCAGGTAGTCAAAAGTAGAGACCCTCTCCAAAGGGATTCCATTCAGTAAGAGGTTAGATCGTGTGGAAGGCACTGGATTGAAGACCATGAATTTTGTCTTGGCGACATTAACCTCAAGACCCCGTGAAATACAAAAGGAGCTGAACCCATCGAGGATCCTGTGTATGCCCATGGGAGATTTTGACAGACTTAAGGGGACATCGGCAAACATTATGGCTGGGATTTTGGAGGAACAGATCTTAGGGGCATCATTATCTCGTACACCATTCAGAAAGTCCACCAAACCATTAATATACAAACAGAATAGGGTGTGGGCCAATACACAGCCCTAATGCACTCCCCTAGTCACAGGAAATGGTTTGAAAAGCTCGCCCAATTTCTCACATCGGACTTGTGCAAAGTTCTTCTCATGCAGCCTCCTAATGATTTTGTAAAGGTAGGTATGGACCCCCATGTCGCTTAATACAGACCAAAGTTTACCCCTGGGGACTTTAGGCTCACAAAAAGTAAGTATACACTGCCACCCACCAACACAGCTGTTTTCCAACGAATGAGTTGGAGGCGAAACACCTGATCAATGGTGGAAGTTTGTTTCCTGAAGCCTGCTTGTAATATACTTAGGGCACTATGGTCCTCCATCCACTCTTGTAACCACTCCAGTATTATCCTGGAAAAAACCTTCTGCATTACATCTATTAGACTGATGGGTTTGTAGTTCTCTAGTAGCAAGGGGGAATCTTTCTTGTACACGGGTATTATTTTTGCACCAGCCCAAGACTTGGGGATGGGCATTCCCCCCCATTATAACATTAAAAATAACCTGCAAATATGGGCCCCAGACCTCTGTTTCGGTAAGATACAATTACCCAGGTATTTTGACGATGCCAGGTTCCTTGTGGGAGCTATTTTAGATATAGCACTATGTACTTCTGTGGCAGTGATAGGGGGAAAGTCCTGCAAATCGTCCTGATGCAAGCCACTTATGTGCTCTCCAGTAACCGTATTCACCCCTTCCTCCTGTCTCTCCTGTCCGTCATATAATGGCCGAAAGTGCCCATTCCATGCTTTAGCAGCAATATTGGGCCCAATGTTAGTTCTTCCTTCCGTATTCCCAAAGGTAACTATATTCCAGAAGGCCCTGGAATCTTTGCACTTAAGGGCCTGCAGGAGAGAATCCCATTTAGCCTGGTCCCAGTCTATTTTAGCCAATTTAATAGCATTCCTATACGTAACTCGCACACTTTGGATCCGGCTCTTCTCCTTAGATTTTAATGCTGATATTAAATCGGTTTTGGCATTTCTACATTGGCCATTAAACCATGAGGGGATAGTTAGCTTATGCCCTCGGGACTGTACTTCCACAAAAAAGAAGTCCTTCAGAGAGGCTGTTAACACTGTGTGAATCTCAGCCACTCCCTCTATCGGCTTACTTTTGCCTTTTGTCTCAGTGCATTTGCACAGATCTTCAATGGCATTACCCACTACCTCTTATATGGCACTATTAGAATTGGGAGATTGCTGCACCGTGGCCCAATGAATTTGTCGCCTGGATGACGACAATCACAGTCTGGCATCGAGTGGGTCCCAACACTTCTCTCGCCCAGTCCCATCTTGTAATAACAAATCTAATGCCAAAACATTATGATGGCTAAAATGTCGAGATAAAACGACAAAATCTAAGACCAAGGGCCACAGTTTGCTGTCCACAAGGACATAATTAATTAAAGACTGGGACCCTACTCAATTGAACGTAGGATGTCCTTGCCTTTCAGACTGAGTTTGACCATATCAGGCCATATTGAATGGTTCAATGTGAAAGCATTTATTTGTAAGGCTAGAGAAGACCATTTTTGGTAGGGGGTATTGATAATGCTGGTATGGCCCACAGCCTATCTTCATCCTGGGTGGTGTGACTCTGTCTAATGCCCAAGGGCTCAAATTGGCAGTTAAAATCGCCCTCTATGACCTTGAAGGCAGACCCCTTAATAGAGGATAAAAAGATTGCTAATTGCTCCACTACTGGCGATTCTTGTCCATTACTCACAGGTCTAGAGTAAACATTAACCAATGCTATGACTACTGGAGGGGTGAATTTCAACATACACACAATATATCGGGTGACCCCGTCTGAATCTCCCAAACCGTACAGCCCAGGTGAGTGGCAATCCATATGGTTAACCCCCGCCAGGGTCTACCCCTCTCACCAGACACAGCAGGCTTAAAAAAGGCCACAAAGGCAGGGCGCCGTAGTTCCTCTTTAGACTAAGGGCCACATGTATCAACATCAGGAATAGCGATTACCTAACTGCGATTAACTGTGAATCACAATTAGGTAATTGCTATTCCTAATTTATGAAACTCCAAGAGTTTCATTTAGCGATTCCTAGGGGGTTGCAAATTGACCTACCTCATTAATAATAATGAGGTAGGTCGCAATTTGCGCCCCCGTAGGAATCGCTAAATTCACGGGGATGGTGGCATGCTAGGGTCAGCAGACCACCATGTCCTTGATTGCTTTTCAATAAAGCAATCTTTTTTTTTTTTTTTTAATGTAGCCCCTTTTCATTAAAGGAAAATGGGTTGTGTTTAAAAGAAAAAAATGAAAATTTTATTTCTACTTTTTAAGAGCAGGCAGTGGTCCCTGGGACCAGTGCCTGCTCTTAGAAAACGATTTCACCACCATTCCCATTTGCGAATGGGTTACCACCAACTTGAAGTTGGTGGTAAATTGCAAATGATTTGCAAACGCATTAACGTTCACAAAACATTCATACATACCGCTGCGATTCGGTATATGGTGATGACGCCCTAAAAACACCCCTTCCGAATACCAAATCGCAAACCCATTTTGCGATGGGGGAACAGGTTACCGAATCGCAAAATGGGGTTTGATACATAGGTAAAGCCTTTTTTGCGTTTGCAAACGGGACGATTCTGCGAATCGGCCTGTTTGCGAACTCAAAATAGGTTCATACATGTGGCCCCGGTTTCCTGAAACAGCACCTTGCCATATTGGTCTATGAATAGCCCCCATTCACTACAGCGCACCTTGTTTCTGAGTCCCGCAACATTCCAGGAAGTTACCTTGATGGTATTAGTTGGTGCTTTGGTGACTAATGTAGTCCCCTCCATGTCATCCTCCTGCATGTGCTCCTGAGGCTGACTGCCTAGGTCGGTATAACCATCAATATACCTCCTGTTTACTGTCTTTACGCTCTTTTCCCCTATCCTTATTGTCCATCCTAGTCCCCCTCACTGCATCTGAGAAGGAAAGTGTTTGAGGTACGCCATAAAGGTCAGAGACCACTTGTGAGCTTCTGTCATGCCTGACCATGTCCGCCTTAGAGTTCAGCCAGACTCTTTCCACAGATCTTTCCTGTTCAACTACCCTGTAAAGGGACTCTCCACTAGAACCTACTAAGTTCAAGTATGGACTGGGGGAAGGGGAGCCTTACGGGATGGTAGTCTTCATTCAGTGTCCCTGGAGCCATGATCTCCTTGGACCCAAAGAGTCAATCCACTCCATCCAGTGCCTCAAATCTATTGTGCACAGGTATAGCGTAGGAGAGAGGGCCAGACATCCGGGGTGGTTGGGGGACAGACTTGGAGATGGAATTTGTAATATGCCAGAAATGTCGATATTGCATGCCTAAGTGTGGTCTATAGAAGTAGCCAAGTGAGAGGACCATCACAGCCGAATGTTAGGGCTGTGTAGATAGATCACCTATTAACAGATTATAGACCAGATTTGGGTCCATCAAATTAATAACAATACAATCCCCGGACTTATCTTTGGCACCTTTCTCGGTCTAACTGACTCTACGTGTTTAAAATGATATCACCTGCTCTGTCAAGAGGGAAATGCCAATGGCTTGAGAGCCAATACAAACATTTATTTTTTGATTCCTCATGTGATTCTCTCTGGTTGGTTTTCAGTTCTGGAGCCCCTGCTAGAACTACTACATAGGGGCAAGAGGCTGGGGGCAAATTAATAATCAGTTTCACAGCAACACTCCTACGAACCTTATGATGCTCCCCCTCTGCCTAGTGGCAGCTGTGTCCTAGGACATGCACCAATTGATCTCATCTGATCCTCTTCCCCAGATGTGCTATTAATCCCGTCCATGTCATTTGGAAAACATGGCCCTGGATGCTTGGCAGGGACAGCTTTGACAGCATGGTCAGTTTGACATCCAATATCCCTGGGCCATTGGACCCCACACATCTTGTTGCTAGCCTCTCCTCATAGTTGACTCAGTTTGTCAAGATGCATAATGAGAGGGCTCAGTTCTTCACTTATGATGGTTTTAACCTTCTCTAAGATATCCCTTGTGAGGCTTACTGACCGAGGGGGTTGAGCCTCATCTTTCCTATTGTTATGAACACTTGAAGAGATAATAACATCCATGGGTTTGCCTGCACTTTTGGTAGCTTTCGGTGCACGACGTGGAGCAGTCTTCTTTTTAACAGCCTCCTTGGTGGTACTTCCCTCAGTTTGAGAACTGTTAGAGTCCCCTCGCAGGCCATCTTTATGGGCCAGGGCCGCTTGATCCTCGCCGAGAGGCCCATCAGGACTGTGTAGAGAAGTATGCTCGTGACCAGGTGTTCTATCCGGGGATCAGTAGACAGAGACATCCGTCTCCCAGTTAATTCAATCTCTGTTGGCACCACACCACTTGCTCTCTGGAGCATCTTGTCAATGGAGGTAACTTTAGGGGACTTGAGAGGTGACACAGGTCTTCCTTGGCAGTTTCTTTTCCCCATGATAACTCTTAGTCAAGGATTAATTAGTTGTTTATTCACTGAGTTGACCCCAGAGATCCAACAAAAGTGGCAACAGAACAAAATAAATAAAAAGAGATGATTCACTATAGGCAGTACCTTATACTGGTGGCTGTACAGCAGTAGCGGCTGGCACGGATCATGTTGGCGGCGGGAGGAGGAGGAAGGGTTTATAAAAACAAAAAAGGAAAAAAACGTACCTCCTCGCCGCTCTCTCCCACGTCGTCTCAGTCTCTCCGGAGCTGGAACAGGAAGCAGCCAGGCTGCTTCCCCTAAGTCAATCACAACGCTGCAATGCAGCATTGTGATTTGTCTGAGCGTCATGGATCGGCTCTCAGCCAGGGAATGGGGGCCTGGGCATGTTCATGAACATGCGAAGTGTTCATGACTGTTTGACCGGCCCGAGAGGGTCGGCCAAACAGTTATTGTGCAATTGGAGTGGGCAAACCACTCCATCCCCTCCTTTGAGAGCAGAGCAGCCCGCCCGCCCCGCAAAGCTGCACAGCAGGAACAAATACAATGATAATAACCTCAAGTTATTATCATTTTATTTGTTCTTTCTTTTGCTGCTTTGCAGCAGTGGGGCGATGCTCCTCCGCCTTAGTGGAGGAGCCGCCGACTGCTATACAGTATATCAGAATCAGGATCACTCTCCCACTGTTCCTTTGCATGAAAGAGGGGTGGCCCAGGTGATTTTTAGGTCTCACCTGAGCCAGCGCATGCGCTGCTCTGGCGAGACATTTAGTGAGTGGGCTTTAAAAAGCCGACCACAGCTTTTTGTGTGGCCTAGAGCATGCGGTTACGCGCACAGTAACGCGCATTCCTCGCATCGCTCGATCAGGCGCCATCTGGCTTTCCTCTCACTTGCTCTCCCAAGCGCGCGCATCAACGCTCCTCCCCCTCCCCCACCACAGAGCGCGTCTCGCGGCCGCACGTCTTGCTTGCTTTGATTTAAGCTTGTTTGCCTCGGCTTTGCTCTTTATTCGCTGCATTAGTTTCCTGTTTCCTCCTTTTCTTCCTTCCTTCTTTGATTTCTTTTTTCCATTCTTCTTCCTTCCATACCACTTTCCTCCATCTTCCCTTCTTTCCTTTCTTCCTTCCTCTCTCCATTCCATTCTACCACCCTACTCTTAACATCTCTCACCCTCGTTTTCTTTCTTTCCCTCCCTTCCTTTTTGCCTCAGGTCCTCTTGTCTACACCATCAAGAGAAGAAAGCCCAAGTAACGCGTTTTTCTGGGTGAAAATGTGATGCTTTGTTGTCGAGCTCCAGTTCTCTCACCAAGGATGCTATTAACCTGAATATTAGATTCAGGTTAATGCGTCCACCTTATTTCCTTCTCCATCAAGAGAAGAAAGCACAAGTAACGCGTTTTTCGGGGTGAAAATGCGATGCTTTGTTGTCGATCTCCAGTTCTCTCACCAAGGATGCTATTAACCTGAATATTAGATTCAGGTTAATGCGTCCACCTTATTTCCTCCTCGTTGTCTCCCTTTCTTTCTTCGCTTGCGTGTTTTCTTCTCTTAAGAAAGTCACATAGATATGGATGGCTTTCATTGCTGTCCTGCCGCCCCCGTTCTTTACAGTGAATTCTTGCCGGCTCCGTCCCTCCCCGCCCCCACCCTTGGTTTACAGCTCCAATCAACAGTGAACAGCTTGCTGAAGCACCATTAGAGCATTTTCAGAAATATGTAAGCACAGTGCTGTACTGGAATGTTAATAACTTCTTTCCATATGAGCTGGCAGAAATATGTAAAGCGAAAACACAATTAACGTAAAAGCAAAGCATGCCCCCTTCTTTCATATGCATACACTCCCTGTCTCCACGCCCTTCCACAAGTTCGCTCCGGCCCTACGCTCACCTCTGCCTTTCCTCTCTCCCACCACCCCGTCACAAATCATAGCAGTGTGTTTCTCAGTGTACTACTCAAAGCTGTAGCGAATCGCTTCACACATGGACATAAGGAAGGCCCCTGCAGGGGGCTTAATTTAAGCCGGTGTACAGCTACTTCCAGTTCAAAAGTGTCAACTAAATAACAAAAAATATTACATGTTAGTGACGATTACCTTTCGCTCTATCAGAAATGTTTAATTCACCCTCTTCATAACACACCGCACGGCCTGTTTGTAACCTTATTTCATCACAACTTATCTTTACTTTTAAAAAAATGGACTACGCTTCTTCTTTCCCCTCACCTACTCCAGGTGCCTATCTTTCTCTTTTTAAAGCTCACTTACTCTCTCTCCCCTGCACCCCTCCTATGCGCTTCTGTCAAACACTCTAAATCTAGCCCCTTCGCGTCTCTCGCGTTCTCCCTGTTATTGTCTCAACCCCTCTTTCTATGTCTCTCCTCCTCCTTCATTTTAAGCCTCTTTCTCCATTTAACTCACTCGCACTCTAGCAAGCTGCGTCTCGCTCTCTCCTCCATGGACTAAATGCGTGTGCCTGTCCTCTGTGAATTCTAATAATTGAGGCGCAGCGCACTGTAATCTCACATATTGCCATTCCAGAAATAGCCTCTTATGTATGTAGTACGCAAAGATTTAGGGGCTTCCTCAAACAAATGGCATATGGCTTGCGGGCAGCCTTACAGCGCGCGCACCAAAACAGCATTAGTTATTTACTCCTGCACGTCTTTTTTTTTTGCGTGGGTTTTAAAATATTATTATTAGCTATCTATTCTCACACATTATATGTTATATGGATGTATTCCCTCTCTCTCTCCCCAGCACCGTTTTTCTCTTTCTCTTTCTCTACCTTTTATTGGATGCTTTGTAAGACAGCAGCATTACTTTTTGTAACGTGCACGGCTATGTCCTGGAACAAGCAGCTGTGGCAGGAGAAGGAAACATTGGCTGTTTTTATTTTAGTTTCCGGGAAGGCAACATTGTCTGCTAATTTTTGGGCATTATATCTTCACTCTCTCTTTCCCCACCCACTGTCTTTTTCACACTCTCTTTCTCTATTTCCACCTTATCTAATTCTCTCGCTCCTTTATTCTCTCCACCTTATCTAATTCTAGCGCTCCTTTATTCTCTCTCTCCTCTCTCTCTCTCTCCCACCTTCATTTTCTCTCACCCCTCTCACAGCATCACTCAGCGTCACCACAGCATCACTCAGCGTCACCACAGCATCACTGAACGCCACCACAGCATCACTCAGCGGAACCACAGCATTACTCAGCACAACCACAGGACCACTCAGCGCCACAATAGCATCACTCAACACCACAACAGCATCATTCAGCACCACCACAGCATCACTCAGCACCACCACAGCATCACTCAGCACCACCACAGCATCACTCAGCACCACATCAGTATCACTCAGCATTACCTTTGCACTAGTACACCACCACATCATCATTACTCAGCAAGACCTGAGTATCATTCAGCATCACCTCAGCATCGTCTCCGCACCAGTCACCACCACCACCACCACTACCACCTCAGCATCCCTCAGCACCACCTCAGCCTGCTCTCGAAATCTGGCATCTGTTGATTCTCCCCTAGCGTCTGGCCGCTGCTAGTGTTATAATACAGGTAATAGTTCCCAACCTTCACCCTCCGATTGTTTATGCCCCCTCAAAAAAAAGCTTTAACAAACAACCATTGGAATAGGCAGAAACAAGTTGCCAGCATTGCAAGAACAAAAGAAAACTGAGGAAATTTTTTATTGTAAATACTTTTTTAATATGGTCATTCAGTTGTACATAATGCCTTCTTGGTCATATATAAGGTAACAAAAATGCTTCTGACACTTTTTTATTAAAACTTTTTAGCATGCTGCACAGCAGCCACACTTCTCTACAGCACAGCTTAAAGACATTGGCAAAGTCAATAGCTCTGGCTAAACACTTATAAGGCCCCAAAGGCGAGACCTATTGGCCATGCCAATGCTTGTTATACAGAGCCTCTGGGCGTGGAGTGGGGTCGGCATCGGCTTCCTGCCGTGTTGGCTAGTGGGGCTTGTGGTCTGCCCCCTCTTTCCTCACAGAGCTCTCCCTGAGCAGCGGGAGCTCCGGAAGATTTTTAAACAGCGCCTCTGGGCACGGACTGGAGTCGTCGGGGGCTTCCTGCCGCGATGTCTAGTGGGGCTTGTGGTCTGCCCCCTCTCTTCTCACGGAGCTCTCCCTGAGTAGCGGGAGCCCTGGGGGATTTTTTAGGTCGAGCCTGGGAAGCGCATATGCTGCTCTGCGAGGTATGCCATATTATGGCATAGAAGCTCCGCCCATTTTTTCAATTGGCTCCTGCTACTGTCCTTTCAAAAATCATTGCTTTTCATTCGTGAATAGGCTTAGTAGTCCCTCCTTGGTACCGCCTTATCTGCAATTGTAACCTCCCATGAGGACTGGACCTTTTACTGGCGTTGTTACACGGTCTGCTTTATCTTGTTGGTGAGCACTATTTGCTTAAACTACTTTCTCCTACCAGCTGTTGTAGGCAGGACACTCTCTCCCACAACCGCTTTTTTTTTTTTTATACCAGTTGGCACGCCTTATGTTTTACAGCTTCCAACATGCAAAAGAAGCAAAACAACAAAATTATATCCTGAGCAAATCAAATTCACAATAATTCATAATGTCCATCAAGTCAAAGATCAGAAAATGTTCTTCTTATTCTGTAAATGTTCTTCTTTATTCCATTTATGTATTGCTTCAACATAGGTAAGAGCCAGGTACTAGCCGAGCCAACACGTGTTTCGTCACACGGAGTAACCGCTGACTTCTTCAGGGCTAAAACATTGAATACAAACAGTACCCTGTTATGATTCACCACATAACTACATCAAAGAACACCACAGCTAATAAAATTAATTTAGTGCGCAGAAGACACCAAAGCAAAGGACCAATCACCAGAAAGAATAAAAAGCCAAAAGCCCATAGATACAGCACAAGGGAATGGACCTATTATAAAACACCTCATGTGTGTATCATCAATCCATAAGAATATAAAAACATTAAAACATCATAGAATAAGTAAATTCTAAGATCTGCTTAGTACACCATCAACCCTATTGTGCAAAACCAAAAAAAGGGGAGAGAAAAGAAAAGAGAGACCCAAACCACAAATTTTACTAAGTAAAATTGAATAATAAGCATCCAAAATGCGTAAAAAGGGAGCCTAAAAGAACACACCAGCACCTTTAATAAACCTATAATAACAATTTGCCGAACTGAAAAACTCACCCCAAGTAAAGTACAACTGGATGAGGAGTACCAATAAAATTTTCAAAGTATAATTGGCAACATATAAACACCAAAGGACAAATTCTGAAAAATACAAAGAAACCATATTACATAAGCCATATTCCCCTCAAATATCATCCTACCAGTTTCGAAATGAATCATAGGCCTAGTTTAAAAGGACACCCAATCATACTCACATCAACGTCGACAAAGTGGTCAAAAATAGAGACAGTAGTCAGTAGACGATCTGCGTCCAGATCCAAGTTTGTGTTCCTAGTATAAAATTATATCACACAATAAGAATATACAAGTCATAATTTAAAATAAGACCTAAATCAAGCAAATCTCACAAGACATGCTCTATATTAAAGAGCAAAGGTAACCGCATCTTATTTACAAAAAGCAAGGAAAAGCGAGTACGTTCTTCAATACAAATACTTTAAAAATACTTATCAAAAACTGGGCATTTAAGTCTGCTCTGTATCGATTCTAAACTAATTCCTTACTCCAGACTCACATGAAATACATACAAACATACACATCACTTATATGAACTTCATCAATAGTCACAGTCACAAGGCTCCCATTATAGTTAATAAATCCAGCGTACGTACCGGCATGGCGATAAGCTAATAAGTACATATCCCTTATCCAAAACGGTACGTAAAAATTACCTGAGTAGGGCACACAACCGACCAAACAGCAACCTGCTCTCACGCGTGGCGTCTAGCTGAATCGCCATCACCGCAACCAGAGTTAACGCGTTGTATAGAGACAAAAGTAGGACTACAAACAACAAAAGACCTCCTAAGTTCAAAAAAACGGTCGCCATCTTTAAAGATCATATATGCAAACGGAATCCACTGAACAAACACTGTGTTTGTATTCATAGTCACACACCAAGGCCAAAAACTAAATATAAACACAACCAAAAATAAAACTGAAAAAAGGGAGAAGAGAAAACGAAAAAGGGGAAGGGGAAAGAAAGTAAAAAGAGGCATAAGTAGTGTGAGTGTACACCACAGATGACAATCATCCTGAGCTTAAAGGACAAGACACCCTATTACGTTACAATTTTGAGTTACAAAGTTACAAGACATTAAATCAGAATATCATCTACAAATCACATTCATCAACGACATATTGGCATGTACTGAAATTCAACCTATCATGATAAACTCACTCATAAAATCCAGTAATCGCTACGCATATTGTACAGAGGACATAATAGGTATATTGTATGGAAGAATACATCATGTCAGTTCTCAAATGCAAAAAGAATCTTGTCATTCAGAATAAGCACACAGACAATATACATTGGTACCATGTGTATTACATGCCACTTCATCGAGTATTAAGCAAATTCGAGAGAAGCCAGGTTATATCAGAAACGGTAATAACTTAAGATCGAGCTCAGTTTCCAAGAAAATACTGTAGCTCATTATCAAAGTTTAAACCTAGGTCTACCGCCCGTAACTGCAAAATCCAACGGGCTTCTTTCTGTCGTAATTTGAGCTCACGATTGCCCCCTCTAACATCCGGCCTTACAGTTTCAATCCCATGAAAGGAGAAGGTAAGATGTAAACCCTGTGCTGTACATTCTAATGCATGTAAGGCAATTGGATATCTGTTGTCCCTGTTCTTCAGAGCCCTGAAGTGTTCTGATATCCGTTCTTTGAGTTTTCTAATTGTACTACCTATGTAGATCTTGTTGCATTTACAGATTATGGCATAAATCACATAAATTGAATTACAATCAATATGTGTGGAAATATATTGTGTTCTAGATCCATTATAACTAAATTCTTGTATGCCATGAATAGTCATTCTGCACATGCTACAGTTTCCACATCTAAAAGACCCTTTATTATGTTTATGTAGCCAAGTAGTTCCCTGTATCCGAGTCCTCGGATAACTGGGGCTGATGATATTCCTAATCGTCTTACCCTTACGATACGTAATAGTGGGATTGCGCCTGACATAAGGTTTAAGACAAGGGTCAGATTCCAGTAAAAACCAATATTTTTTAAAATTTGGTAGACCTTAGATGAATGTGGATGAAAACTGGTGATTAGTCTTACAGGGGTAGTTGACCCATCCATTAGTTTCTTCTTAGGCTGAAGTGTTAGGTTTCTTACTAACTTAGATGCTCTTTTTAGCTTTACCAATGATATCTCTATTATATCCCCTAGCCAAGAATCTGTGTTCAATATTATTCGCACATAATGTATACTCAGAATCCTCACTACAATTGCGACGGGCCCTATATAGTTCTCCATAGGGGATTGAGTCAACTTGGGACCTGGGATGAGCACTATCTGCATGCAGTACTGCATTACACGAAGTGGCCTTTCTATGCATTCTGCTACAGATTTTACCTCGTTCAATGTATAATTCCACATCAAGAAACACAATACTTTTTTTGCTGTAGGCAATTGTAAAGGTCATATTAAACAGATTGGTGTTCATATAGTCAAAAAATTTTAACAATTCTGTTTCCCCACCTGTCCAAATTAAGAAGCAATCGTCAATATATCTTCCATAATAGCAGATGTAATCATGCCAACCAGAGCCCCCTGGGCCCCAGAGATGCGTCGCCTCGAACCACCCCATAAAGAGGCAGGCAAAGGACGGCGCAAATCTGGAACCCATGGCAACCCCACACACTTGCTTATACCAACAATCATTAAATAAAAAAACGTTGTGTTCCAAGACAAGTTTGGACATAATGATAAGCATCTCTGTATGTTCCAACATTTCCACAGGTCTTCTATGTAAAAAGTATTGTAGTGCATTCAACCCATGATGGTGCATGATATTAGTATATAATGAAACAACATCCATAGTCACCAACAACATTTCTTCCTCCCATACATAGTCATTAAGAACATTTAAGATGTGTTTAGTGTCTCTAATGTTGGATGGCAAATTACCTACATAGGGTCGCAAAAACACATCCACAAATTCCGCGATTCTTTCTGTGGGCCCACCGATCCCGGACACAATAGGTCGACCTGGTGGTGCAATCAGGCTTTTGTGGATTTTGGGTAAGGCATAGAGGCAAGGGTAACGCGGTCGATCTACTGTGAGATATTTATATTCATCATCATTAATGATGCCTACCGAATGCCACTCCTTAAGGTGTTTATTAATGATCTTTGAAATATCCAATATAGGGTTGCGACTCAATGTTTCATACCATTCAGTATTGCCCAGTTGTCCCATAATTTCAGTGTCATAGTGTATCTTGTCCATCACCACAATGTTGCCCCCTTTATCCGCTTCTTTAATGATAAGAGTACCATCATTACTTAATACTTTGAGGGCCGCACATTCTTTAGGTGTCAGATTATTCCCATAATGTGATTGTCTCCTATCTTTACTTCTATCTTCCCATCTGTCAAGTTCCCCCATAACACTTTTATAGAATGCATCAATGTTGTTCCCACTTGACAATTGCGGTGTCCACTTGGACTTGTTTTTAAGGCCGCTATCTATACTCCTATTAGTGCAACACTCAAGATCTTGTAAAACCTGATGAAGTGTAATAGGGTCATCCTCATTCTCAGTTATAGAGAGCAACAGTTTAGTATCATATATATCTTGTATTGACAGATCACTACAAATTGCAACTGGTTCTGATGTTTTATTGTTAACGTTACTAGTGGCAAAGAACTTTTTGAGTTTAAGTTGTCTTACAAATTTGTAAAGATTAATTTTAATATCATTTACATCACAGATTAAGGTAGGACAAAAATTCATGCCCTTGCTAAGGGCTGAGACCATATCATCTGTAAGGCCCTTACTGGATAAATTAATTACCTCAAGCTCATTATTGGTCTCTATCTCTTCTGATTGGTTTTGCCCCAAGAGCGTGTATGCATGCCCTCCCTTTCGCCTTGATTTGTGTCCTCCCCTTTTCCCTCTCTTTGTCCTCCTCTCATATCTTCCCTCTGATCCCTTTGTCTCAGATTGAAATCTTTGTTTCCCATACGAATTCTCAAGACCTCCTTTAAAAAGAGTGATTACCTGTCTGTTCAGTGACTCCATCAGCAGCAGCACTTTCATCCCCACTGCTGGAAATATTACTAGATGATGAGGTACTGAAGCCACTAGTAGAGGCTATATTTCTATTGCTTCTTATCACATCTTGTTTAATAAGGCCATCAAATCGTTTAGCAAATGTAAATACTCTGCCATTAGCATAGTCTTGTTCATCACGTTTCAATTTACGCGCTTTCCTCTGTTTTATATCTTCTTCAAATTTCTCAAGAACACCAGCTAGGATCTCATAATTCTTTTTAGTCCCTTCCATTAACTTAAGTTCTGAAATCTCCTTTTCTAAGATGTCAACCTCTTGTATAGTCTTAGTCACTATCCTTTCTGAATTCTCTATTAAGAGATTCATAAGTCTCATAGAGTTACCAGTAAGTTCTTTCTCCCAGAGTAGCATCAAGTCTTCTTCCAGATCATCATAAGTAGGGAATAGTTGTGAACGGAGACCCCTGGGTACCCTCTCTAGGCGTAAATATTCCTTTAAAGTGGTTCCATCCCACCATTTACTGATTTCTGTTCTTTTAAGTCTCTCTAGCCTAATAAATTTGGCTCTAAGTCCTTCATTGGTCCTTGCATTCCCTTGCGTCACTGCTTTATTAATTGACACCCCTGCGTGTAGGTTCTTAAATAGGTCTTCCGCGACCTTATCCCTGTCGATTCTTGAGCACATATTAGAAAATATCAAAAGACCAAGTGGTCAAACACAACTAGCCGCAACCCCAATATACATAGAACACAAATAAACAAAGAATGGTTGGGAAAATGTCGCGCTATGTTATGTATCGCTGTACAAGATCAATTATAATGCACAAAGGATATAGATGAAGGCCATTCACCAACACCAATTATGCGGACAATGCCCACACATATAAACCCAAACAACAAAATTATATCCTGAGCAAATCAAATTCACAATAATTCATAATGTCCATCAAATCAAAGATCAGAAAATGTTCTTCTTATTCTGTAAATGTTCTTCTTTATTCCATTTATGTATTGCTTCAACATAGGTAAGAGCCAGGTACTAGCCGAGCCAACACGTGTTTCGTCACACGGAGTAACCGCTGACTTCTTCAGGGCTAAAACATTGAATACAAACAGTACCCTGTTATGATTCACCACATAACTACATCAAAGAACACCACAGCTAATAAAATTAATTTAGTGCGCAGAAGACACCAAAGCAAAGGACCAATCACCAGAAAGAATAAAAAGCCAAAAGCCCATAGATACAGCACAAGGGAATGGACCTATTATAAAACACCTCATGTGTGTATCATCAATCCATAAGAATATAAAAACATTAAAACATCATAGAATAAGTAAATTCTAAGATCTGCTTAGTACACCATCAACCCTATTGTGCAAAACCAAAAAAAGGGGAGAGAAAAGAAAAGAGAGACCCAAACCACAAATTTTACTAAGTAAAATTGAATAATAAGCATCCAAAATGCGTAAAAAAGGGAGCCTAAAAGAACACACCAGCACCTTTAATAAACCTATAATAACAATTTGCCGAACTGAAAAACTCACCCCAAGTAAAGTACAACTGGATGAGGAGTACCAATAAAATTTTCAAAGTATAATTGGCAACATATAAACACCAAAGGACAAATTCTGAAAAATACAAAGAAACCATATTACATAAGCCATATTCCCCTCAAATATCATCCTGATGGACATTATGAATTATTGTGAATTTGATTTGCTCAGGATATAATTTTGTTGTTTGGGTTTATATGTGTGGGCATTGTCCGCATAATTGGTGTTGGTGAATGGCCTTCATCTATATCCTTTGAGCATTATAATTGATCTTGTACAGCGATACATAACATAGCGCGACATTTTCCCAACCATTCTTTGTTTATTTGTGTTCTATGTATATTGGGTTGCGGCTAGTTGTGTTTGACCACTTGGTCTTTTGATATTTTCTAATATGTGCTCAAGAATCGACAGGGATAAGGTCGCGGAAGACCTATTTAAGAACCTACACGCAGGGGTGTCAATTAATAAAGCAGTGACGCAAGGGAATGCAAGGACCAATGAAGGACTTAGAGCCAAATTTATTAGGCTAGAGAGACTTAAAAGAACAGAAATCAGTAAATGGTGGGATGGAACCACTTTAAAGGAATATTTACGCCTAGAGAGGGTACCCAGGGGTCTCCGTTCACAACTATTCCCTACTTATGATGATCTGGAAGAAGACTTGATGCTACTCTGGGAGAAAGAACTTACTGGTAACTCTATGAGACTTATGAATCTCTTAATAGAGAATTCAGAAAGGATAGTGACTAAGACTATACAAGAGGTTGACATCTTAGAAAAGGAGATTTCAGAACTTAAGTTAATGGAAGGGACTAAAAAGAATTATGAGATCCTAGCTGGTGTTCTTGAGAAATTTGAAGAAGATATAAAACAGAGGAAAGCGCGTAAATTGAAACGTGATGAACAAGACTATGCTAATGGCAGAGTATTTACATTTGCTAAACGATTTGATGGCCTTATTAAACAAGATGTGATAAGAAGCAATAGAAATATAGCCTCTACTAGTGGCTTCAGTACCTCATCATCTAGTAATATTTCCAGCAGTGGGGATGAAAGTGCTGCTGCTGATGGAGTCACTGAACAGACAGGTAATCACTCTTTTTTAAAGGAGGTCTTGAGAATTCGTATGGGAAACAAAGATTTCAATCTGAGACAAAGGGATCAGAGGGAAGATATGAGAGGAGGACAAAGAGAGGGAAAAGGGGAGGACACAAATCAAGGCGAAAGGGAGGGCATGCAAACACGCTCTTGGGGCAAAACCAATCAGAAGAGATAGAGACCAATAATGAGCTTGAGGTAATTAATTTATCCAGTAAGGGCCTTACAGATGATATGGTCTCAGCCCTTAGCAAGGGCATGAATTTTTGTCCTACCTTAATCTGTGATGTAAATGATATTAAAATTAATCTTTACAAATTTGTAAGACAACTTAAACTCAAAAAGTTCTTTGCCACTAGTAACGTTAACAATAAAACATCAGAACCAGTTGCAATTTGTAGTGATCTGTCAATACAAGATATATATGATACTAAACTGTTGCTCTCTATAACTGAGAATGAGGATGACCCTATTACACTTCATCAGGTTTTACAAGATCTTGAGTGTTGCACTAATAGGAGTATAGATAGCGGCCTTAAAAACAAGTCCAAGTGGACACCGCAATTGTCAAGTGGGAACAACATTGATGCATTCTATAAAAGTGTTATGGGGGAACTTGACAGATGGGAAGATAGAAGTAAAGATAGGAGACAATCACATTATGGGAATAATCTGACACCTAAAGAATGTGCGGCCCTCAAAGTATTAAGTAATGATGGTACTCTTATCATTAAAGAAGCGGATAAAGGGGGCAACATTGTGGTGATGGACAAGATACACTATGACACTGAAATTATGGGACAACTGGGCAATACTGAATGGTATGAAACATTGAGTCGCAACCCTATATTGGATATTTCAAAGATCATTAATAAACACCTTAAGGAGTGGCATTCGGTAGGCATCATTAATGATGATGAATATAAATATCTCACAGTAGATCGACCGCGTTACCCTTGCCTCTATGCCTTACCCAAAATCCACAAAAGCCTGATTGCACCACCAGGTCGACCTATTGTGTCCGGGATCGGTGGGCCCACAGAAAGAATCGCGGAATTTGTGGATGTGTTTTTGCGACCCTATGTAGGTAATTTGCCATCCAACATTAGAGACACTAAACACATCTTAAATGTTCTTAATGACTATGTATGGGAGGAAGAAATGTTGTTGGTGACTATGGATGTTGTTTCATTATATACTAATATCATGCACCATCATGGGTTGAATGCACTACAATACTTTTTACATAGAAGACCTGTGGAAATGTTGGAACATACAGAGATGCTTATCATTATGTCCAAACTTGTCTTGGAACACAACGTTTTTTATTTAATGATTGTTGGTATAAGCAAGTGTGTGGGGTTGCCATGGGTTCCAGATTTGCGCCGTCCTTTGCCTGCCTCTTTATGGGGTGGTTCGAGGCGACGCATCTCTGGGGCCCAGGGGGCTCTGGTTGGCATGATTACATCTGCTATTATGGAAGATATATTGACGATTGCTTCTTAATTTGGACAGGTGGGGAAACAGAATTGTTAAAATTTTTTGACTATATGAACACCAATCTGTTTAATATGACCTTTACAATTGCCTACAGCAAAAAAGTATTGTGTTTCTTGATGTGGAATTATACATTGAACGAGGTAAAATCTGTAGCAGAATGCATAGAAAGGCCACTTCGTGTAATGCAGTACTGCATGCAGATAGTGCTCATCCCAGGTCCCAAGTTGACTCAATCCCCTATGGAGAACTATATAGGGCCCGTCGCAATTGTAGTGAGGATTCTGAGTATACATTATGTGCGAATAATATTGAACACAGATTCTTGGCTAGGGGATATAATAGAGATATCATTGGTAAAGCTAAAAAGAGCATCTAAGTTAGTAAGAAACCTAACACTTCAGCCTAAGAAGAAACTAATGGATGGGTCAACTACCCCTGTAAGACTAATCACCAGTTTTCATCCACATTCATCTAAGGTCTACCAAATTTTAAAAAATATTGGTTTTTACTGGAATCTGACCCTTGTCTTAAACCTTATGTCAGGCGCAATCCCACTATTACGTATCGTAAGGGTAAGACGATTAGGAATATCATCAGCCCCAGTTATCCGAGGACTCGGATACAGGGAACTACTTGGCTACATAAACATAATAAAGGGTCTTTTAGATGTGGAAACTGTAGCATGTGCAGAATGACTATTCATGGCATACAAGAATTTTGTTATAATGGATCTAGAACACAATATATTTCCACACATATTGATTGTAATTCAACTTATGTGATTTATGCCATAATCTGTAAATGCAACAAGATCTACATAGGTAGTACAATTAGAAAACTCAAAGAACGGATATCAGAACACTTCAGGGCTCTGAAGAACAGGGACAACAGATATCCAATTGCCTTACATGCATTAGAATGTACAGCACAGGGTTTACATCTTACCTTCTCCTTTCATGGGATTGAAACTGTAAGGCCGGATGTTAGAGGGGGCAATCGTGAGCTCAAATTACGACAGAAAGAAGCCCGTTGGATTTTGCAGTTACGGGCGGTAGACCTAGGTTTAAACTTTGATAATGAGCTACAGTATTTTCTTGGAAACTGAGCTCGATCTTAAGTTATTACCGTTTCTGATATAACCTGGCTTCTCTCGAATTTGCTTAATACTCGATGAAGTGGCATGTAATACACATGGTACCAATGTATATTGTCTGTGTGCTTATTCTGAATGACAAGATTCTTTTTGCATTTGAGAACTGACATGATGTATTCTTCCATACAATATACCTATTATGTCCTCTGTACAATATGCGTAGCGATTACTGGATTTTATGAGTGAGTTTATCATGATAGGTTGAATTTCAGAACATGCCAATATGTCGTTGATGAATGTAATTTGTAGATGATATTCTGATTTAATGTCTTGTAACTTTGTAACTCAAAATTGTAACGTAATAGGGTGTCTTGTCCTTTAAGCTCAGGATGATTGTCATCTGTGGTGTACACTCACACTACTTATGCCTCTTTTTACTTTCTTTCCCCTTCCCCTTTTTTCGTTTTCTCTTCTCCCTTTTTTCAGTTTTATTTTTGGTTGTGTTTATATTTAGTTTTTTGGCCTTGGTGTGTGACTATGAATACAAACACAGTGTTTGTTCAGTGGATTCCGTTTGCATATATGATCTTTAAAGATGGCGACCGTTCTTTTGAACTTAGGAGGTCTTTTGTTGTTTGTAGTCCTACTTTTGTCTCTATACAACGTGTTAACTCTGGTTGCGGTGATGGCGATTCAGCTAGACGCCACGCGTGAGAGCAGGTTGCTGTTTGGTCGGTTGTGTGCCCTACTCAGGTAATTTTTACGTACCGTTTTGGATAAGGGATATGTACTTATTAGCTTATCGCCATGCCGGTACGTATGCTGGATTTATTAACTATAATGGGAGCCTTGTGACTGTGACTATTGATGAAGTTCATATAAGTGATGTGTATGTTTGTATGTATTTCATGTGAGTCTGGAGTAAGGAATTAGTTTAGAATCGATACAGAGCAGACTTAAATGCCCAGTTTTTGATAAGTATTTTTAAAGTATTTGTATTGAAGAACGTACTCGTTTTTCCTTGCTTTTTTGTAAATAAGATGCGGTTACCTTTGCTCTTTAATATAGAGCATGTCTTGTGAGATTTGCTTGATTTAGGTCTTATTTTAAATTATGACTTGTATATTCTTATTGTGTGATATAATTTTATACTAGGAACACAAACTTGGATCTGGACGCAGATCGTCTACTGACTACTGTCTCTATTTTTGACCACTTTGTCGACGTTGATGTGAGTATGATTGGGTGTCCTTTTAAACTAGGCCTATGATTCATTTCGAAACTGGTAGGATGATATTTGAGGGGAATATGGCTTATGTAATATGGTTTCTTTGTATTTTTCAGAATTTGTCCTTTGGTGTTTATATGTTGCCAATTATACTTTGAAAATTTTATTGGTACTCCTCATCCAGTTGTACTTTACTTGGGGTGAGTTTTTCAGTTCGGCAAATTGTTATTATAGGTTTATTAAGGGTGCTGGTGTGTTCTTTTAGGCTCCCTTTTTACGCATTTTGGATGCTTATTATTCAATTTTACTTAGTAAAATTTGTGGTTTGGGTCTCTCTTTTTCTTTTCTCTCCCCTTTTTTGGTTTTGCACAATAGGGTTGATGGTGTACTAAGCAGATCTTAGAATTTACTTATTCTATGATGTTTTAATGTTTTTATATTCTTATGGATTGATGATACACACATGAGGTGTTTTATAATAGGTCCATTCCCTTGTGCTGTATCTATGGGCTTTTGGCTTTTTATTCTTTCTGGTGATTGGTCCTTTGCTTTGGTGTCTTCTGCGCACTAAATTAATTTTATTAGCTGTGGTGTTCTTTGATGTAGTTATGTGGTGAATCATAACAGGGTACTGTTTGTATTCAATGTTTTAGCCCTGAAGAAGTCAGCGGTTACTCCGTGTGACGAAACACGTGTTGGCTCGGCTAGTACCTGGCTCTTACCTATGTTGAAGCAATACATAAATGGAATAAAGAAGAACATTTACAGAATAAGAAGAACATTTTCTGATCTTTGACTTGATGGACATTATGAATTATTGTGAATTTGATTTGCTCAGGATATAATTTTGTTGTTTGGGTTTATATGTGTGGGCATTGTCCGCATAATTGGTGTTGGTGAATGGCCTTCATCTATATCCTTTGAGCATTATAATTGATCTTGTACAGCGATACATAACATAGCGCGACATTTTCCCAACCATTCTTTGTTTATTTGTGTTCTATGTATATTGGGGTTGCGGCTAGTTGTGTTTGACCACTTGGTCTTTTGATATTTTCTAATATGTGCTCAAGAATCGACAGGGATAAGGTCGCGGAAGACCTATTTAAGAACCTACTCGCAGGGGTGTCAATTAATAAAGCAGTGACGCAAGGGAATGCAAGGACCAATGAAGGACTTAGAGCCAAATTTATTAGGCTAGAGAGACTTAAAAGAACAGAAATCAGTAAATGGTGGGATGGAACCACTTTAAAGGAATATTTACGCCTAGAGAGGGTACCCAGGGGTCTCCGTTCACAACTATTCCCTACTTATGATGATCTGGAAGAAGACTTGATGCTACTCTGGGAGAAAGAACTTACTGGTAACTCTATGAGACTTATGAATCTCTTAATAGAGAATTCAGAAAGGATAGTGACTAAGACTATACAAGAGGTTGACATCTTAGAAAAGGAGATTTCAGAACTTAAGTTAATGGAAGGGACTAAAAAGAATTATGAGATCCTAGCTGGTGTTCTTGAGAAATTTGAAGAAGATATAAAACAGAGGAAAGCGCGTAAATTGAAACGTGATGAACAAGACTATGCTAATGGCAGAGTATTTACATTTGCTAAACGATTTGATGGCCTTATTAAACAAGATGTGATAAGAAGCAATAGAAATATAGCCTCTACTAGTGGCTTCAGTACCTCATCATCTAGTAATATTTCCAGCAGTGGGGATGAAAGTGCTGCTGCTGATGGAGTCACTGAACAGACAGGTAATCACTCTTTTTAAAGGAGGTCTTGAGAATTCGTATGGGAAACAAAGATTTCAATCTGAGACAAAGGGATCAGAGGGAAGATATGAGAGGAGGACAAAGAGAGGGAAAAGGGGAGGACACAAATCAAGGCGAAAGGGAGGGCATGCATACACGCTCTTGGGGCAAAACCAATCAGAAGAGATAGAGACCAATAATGAGATTGAGGTAATTAATTTATCCAGTAAGGGCCTTACAGATGATATGGTCTCAGCCCTTAGCAAGGGCATGAATTTTTGTCCTACCTTAATCTGTGATGTAAATGATATTAAAATTGATCTTTACAAATTTGTAAGACAACTTAAACTCAAAAGTTCTTTGCCACTAGTAACGTTAACAATAAAACATCAGAACCAGTTGCAATTTGTAGTGATCTGTCAATACAAGATATATATGATACTAAACTGTTGCTCTCTATAACTGAGAATGAGGATGACCCTATTACACTTCATCAGGTTTTACAAGATCTTGAGTGTTGCACTAATAGGAGTATAGATAGCGGCCTTAAAAACAAGTCCAAGTGGACACCGCAATTGTCAAGTGGGAACAACATTGATGCATTCTATAAAAGTGTTATGGGGGAACTTGACAGATGGGAAGATAGAAGTAAAGATAGGAGACAATCACATTATGGGAATAATCTGACACCTAAAGAATGTGCGGCCCTCAAAGTATTAAGTAATGATGGTACTCTTATCATTAAAGAAGCGGATAAAGGGGGCAACATTGTGGTGATGGACAAGATACACTATGACACTGAAATTATGGGACAACTGGGCAATACTGAATGGTATGAAACATTGAGTCGCAACCCTATATTGGATATTTCAAAGATCATTAATAAACACCTTAAGGAGTGGCATTCGGTAGGCATCATTAATGATGATGAATATAAATATCTCACAGTAGATCGACCGCGTTACTCTTGCCTCTATGCCTTACCCAAAATCCACAAAAGCCTGATTGCACCACCAGGTCGACCTATTGTGTCCGGGATCGGTGGGCCCACAGAAAGAATCGCAGAATTTGTGGATGTGTTTTTGCGACCCTATGTAGGTAATTTGCCATCCAACATTAGAGACACTAAACACATCTTAAATGTTCTTAATGACTATGTATGGGAGGAAGAAATGTTGTTGGTGACTATGGATGTTGTTTCATTATATACTAATATCATGCACCATCATGGGTTGAATGCACTACAATACTTTTTACATAGAAGACCTGTGGAAATGTTGGAACATACAGAGATGCTTATCATTATGTCCAAACTTGTCTTGGAACACAACGTTTTTTTATTTAATGATTGTTGGTATAAGCAAGTGTGTGGGGTTGCCATGGGTTCCAGATTTGCGCCGTCCTTTGCCTGCCTCTTTATGGGGTGGTTCGAGGCGACGCATCTCTGGGGCCCAGGGGGCTCTGGTTGGCATGATTACATCTGCTATTATGGAAGATATATTGACGATTGCTTCTTAATTTGGACAGGTGGGGAAACAGAATTGTTAAAAATTTTTGACTATATGAACACCAATCTGTTTAATATGACCTTTACAATTGCCTACAGCAAAAAAGTATTGTGTTTCTTGATGTGGAATTATACATTGAACGAGGTAAAATCTGTAGCAGAATGCATAGAAAGGCCACTTCGTGTAATGCAGTACTGCATGCAGATAGTGCTCATCCCAGGTCCCAAGTTGACTCAATCCCCTATGGAGAACTATATAGGGCCCGTCGCAATTGTAGTGAGGATTCTGAGTATACATTATGTGCGAATAATATTGAACACAGATTCTTGGCTAGGGGATATAATAGAGATATCATTGGTAAAGCTAAAAAGAGCATCTAAGTTAGTAAGAAACCTAACACTTCAGCCTAAGAAGAAACTAATGGATGGGTCAACTACCCCTGTAAGACTAATCACCAGTTTTCATCCACATTCATCTAAGGTCTACCAAATTTTAAAAAATATTGGTTTTTACTGGAATCTGACCCTTGTCTTAAACCTTATGTCAGGCGCAATCCCACTATTACGTATCGTAAGGGTAAGACGATTAGGAATATCATCAGCACCAGTTATCCGAGGACTCGGATACAGGGAACTACTTGGCTACATAAACATAATAAAGGGTCTTTTAGATGTGGAAACTGTAGCATGTGCAGAATGACTATTCATGGCATACAAGAATTTAGTTATAATGGATCTAGAACACAATATATTTCCACACATATTGATTGTAATTCAACTTATGTGATTTATGCCATAATCTGTAAATGCAACAAGATCTACATAGGTAGTACAATTAGAAAACTCAAAGAACGGATATCAGAACACTTCAGGGCTCTGAAGAACAGGGACAACAGATATCCAATTGCCTTACATGCATTAGAATGTACAGCACAGGGTTTACATCTTACCTTCTCCTTTCATGGGATTGAAACTGTAAGGCCGGATGTTAGAGGGGGCAATCGTGAGCTCAAATTACGACAGAAAGAAGCCCGTTGGATTTTGCAGTTACGGGCGGTAGACCTAGGTTTAAACTTTGATAATGAGCTACAGTATTTTCTTGGAAACTGAGCTCGATCTTAAGTTATTACCGTTTCTGATATAACCTGGCTTCTCTCGAATTTGCTTAATACTCGATGAAGTGGCATGTAATACACATGGTACCAATGTATATTGTCTGTGTGCTTATTCTGAATGACAAGATTCTTTTTGCATTTGAGAACTGACATGATGTATTCTTCCATACAATATACCTATTATGTCCTCTGTACAATATGCGTAGCGATTACTGGATTTTATGAGTGAGTTTATCATGATAGGTTGAATTTCAGTACATGCCAATATGTCGTTGATGAATGTGATTTGTAGATGATATTCTGATTTAATGTCTTGTAACTTTGTAACTCAAAATTGTAACGTAATAGGGTGTCTTGTCCTTTAAGCTCAGGATGATTGTCATCTGTGGTGTACACTCACACTACTTATGCCTCTTTTTACTTTCTTTCCCCTTCCCCTTTTTTCGTTTTCTCTTCTCCCTTTTTTCAGTTTTATTTTTGGTTGTGTTTATATTTAGTTTTTGGCCTTGGTGTGTGACTATGAATACAAACACAGTGTTTGTTCAGTGGATTCCGTTTGCATATATGATCTTTAAAGATGGCGACCGTTCTTTTGAACTTAGGAGGTCTTTTGTTGTTTGTAGTCCTACTTTTGTCTCTATACAACGCGTTAACTCTGGTTGCGGTGATGGCGATTCAGCTAGACGCCACGCGTGAGAGCAGGTTGCTGTTTGGTCGGTTGTGTGCCCTACTCAGGTAATTTTTACGTACCGTTTTGGATAAGGGATATGTACTTATTAGCTTATCGCCATGCCGGTACGTACGCTGGATTTATTAACTATAATGGGAGCCTTGTGACTGTGACTATTGATGAAGTTCATATAAGTGATGTGTATGTTTGTATGTATTTCATGTGAGTCTGGAGTAAGGAATTAGTTTAGAATCGATACAGAGCAGACTTAAATGCCCAGTTTTTGATAAGTATTTTTAAAGTATTTGTATTGAAGAACGTACTCGTTTTTCCTTGCTTTTTTGTAAATAAGATGCGGTTACCTTTGCTCTTTAATATAGAGCATGTCTTGTGAGATTTGCTTGATTTAGGTCTTATTTTAAATTATGACTTGTATATTCTTATTGTGTGATATAATTTTATACTAGGAACACAAACTTGGATCTGGACGCAGATCGTCTACTGACTACTGTCTCTATTTTTGACCACTTTGTCGACGTTGATGTGAGTATGATTGGGTGTCCTTTTAAACTAGGCCTATGATTCATTTCGAAACTGGTAGGATGATATTTGAGGGGAATATGGCTTATGTAATATGGTTTCTTTGTATTTTTCAGAATTTGTCCTTTGGTGTTTATATGTTGCCAATTATACTTTGAAAATTTTATTGGTACTCCTCATCCAGTTGTACTTTACTTGGGGTGAGTTTTTCAGTTCGGCAAATTGTTATTATAGGTTTATTAAGGGTGCTGGTGTGTTCTTTTAGGCTCCCTTTTTACGCATTTTGGATGCTTATTATTCAATTTTACTTAGTAAAATTTGTGGTTTGGGTCTCTCTTTTTCTTTTCTCTCCCCCTTTTTTGGTTTTGCACAATAGGGTTGATGGTGTACTAAGCAGATCTTAGAATTTACTTATTCTATGATGTTTTAATGTTTTTATATTCTTATGGATTGATGATACACACATGAGGTGTTTTATAATAGGTCCATTCCCTTGTGCTGTATCTATGGGCTTTTGGCTTTTTATTCTTTCTGGTGATTGGTCCTTTGCTTTGGTGTCTTCTGCGCACTAAATTAATTTTATTAGCTGTTGTGTTCTTTGATGTAGTTATGTGGTGAATCATAACAGGGTACTGTTTGTATTCAATGTTTTAGCCCTGAAGAAGTCAGCGGTTACTCCGTGTGACGAAACACGTGTTGGCTCGGCTAGTACCTGGCTCTTACCTATGTTGAAGCAATACATAAATGGAATAAAGAAGAACATTTACAGAATAAGAAGAACATTTTCTGATCTTTGACTTGATGGACATTATGAATTATTGTGAATTTGATTTGCTCAGGATATAATTTTGTTGTTTGGGTTTATATGTGTGGGCATTGTCCGCATAATTGGTGTTGGTGAATGGCCTTCATCTATATCCTTTGAGCATTATAATTGATCTTGTACAGCGATACATAACATAGCGCGACATTTTCCCAACCATTCTTTTTTTTATTTGTGTTCTATGCAAAAGAAGCAGCATGACGCAAGGGGCCATCTTGTAGCTAACACATTTTTTTCTTTTTACAAAATGCACACCATGATTTATCTTTAACATAGCGCCTGCTTTTTCTTTTTAAACATTTTCTTTTATCCAGAACGCATACCACGCTTTATCTATAACACAGGCGCACACTTTTAACAATGGCGCCCGTTGCTCACAGCCCGTCACACCCGTCCTGCCCCAGATGCCGTGCTTAATGTTTAGCATGGTGCCCGCCTATACTTTCACAATGGCAGCGCACCATTCTTGTCATGTGAACAAGCAGCCAATGCCTGCCGCGCACCTTTTATTTGAAAACATGTGCTTCACCCTTTTTAATATCTGAGGCTTGGGAATGTGTTTTTATTTCCCCTTTTTTGGATGAAAACGGAAGTGGCAGCTCTCGGCCCACGATCTGGAGAGCCAAGAAGACTTTTAGACCGCAGCCCATGCGCCTCCAGTGGCCGACAGAAAGGTACGAGCTTGCGATGCCTGGGAGTTCCAAATCCGAGGCCTCCCTGTGGTTAGCTCTGAGCCCCTCATGTTCTTTTGTTACTCCCATAGACAGTTCACTCTGGGGCTCCCGAATATCATGCTGCTGTTACCTCCCCGTATTGCTGTTACCCACCACCCTCTTTCGTGTTGCTTCCACGTTCCACCCACCCATCCGCTTAAAAAAAAGCATTTGCAATGCAATAGGTCTCGCATTTTTTAAACTTTGACCTATTGGTATTGTAAATGACAATGCCTTTTATTATTGCAGTTTTTTAAACACATAAATAAAAGGCATTGTCATTTACAATGCCAATAGCTTAAACTCTCGCAAATGCGAGACCTATTGCATTACAAATGTTTGTTTTATAAATATAAATATGTTTGGGGGCCAACCTAAGATCAAATGTGTGATTTAAAGTAGCAGGGCATTCTGATTAAATTCTTTATTTTGGTTTGTGGTCCAGCGAACATTTTTCTTCACTTCAACGCTTGTTACAAATAATACATTTTAAAAAATGAAGACGGTAGAACTTCTACTTGTGAGCTATACAATTATTGCAGGATATTCCGATATGCTATTTGTTAATCTGAAATAATTTTTTTGTTTGTCCAACTCCCATAATCAGCCGTGATTCTAAGAAGCAATGCTTTGCGAAAGGTCGTGAGTGGTGGGCTTCGAAAGTTTCTGATCCGTGAATGTAGGCCACTTTTTTTGGGATGTCCGGGCCTATGTTTGGTCCAAGTCCGACCCTGGCAGGGTAGGTGTGATCAGCGACCTGTGTGTACATCAGTTTCTGACTGGCAGCCCTAAACAAGCAGAGAACACACTAGTTTATTTTCCATATATTTCATCCGGCAGTGAAAGAGTGTGCATGAAATAGCATAGCACAACAGTAGTTCTTGTATCTCGCCCTGAGCCCACCCGCCGAACCCTCCGACCCCGACACCGCCGCCCGCAACCTCAGACAGTGGATCGACGACTGCGCCAACACCCTCGCCCCGCTCAAGAATCCGCCCAAAAGCTACACCAGCAAGAAAGCCACCTGGTTCACCGAAGACCTCCAGGCCTCCAAACGAACATGCCGAAAACTGGAGAAGATCTGGCTCCACGAACGGACAGCGGACAGCTACGCCGCCCACAAGAGCGCCACCCGCAGTCACCATCACCTCATCAGATCCGCCAAAAGGGCCTCACTCAAAGACCGCCTAGACAACAACGCACACAACAGCAAAGAGCTCTTCAACATCGTGAAGGAACTCTCCAACCCCAGCTCCAACACCAACGACATCCAGCCATCGCGAGACCTGTGCGAATCACTGGCCACCTTCTTCCACCGCAAAATCGCCGACATCCACGACAGCTTCAACACCACGACCGCCCCGGCAACCACCGAGACCACTGCCCCCACAACCACCAACCGCCTGCTCTCCTGGACCAACATCAACGACGAGGACACCAGCGAGATCATGAACACCATCCACTCCAGTTCACCGCTAGACCCGTGCCCTCACCACATCTTCAACAAAGCCAGTACAGCCATCGTGCCCCATCTCCGGAAAATAATCAACATCTCCTTCGAGACAGCAACCTTCCCGGAAAGCTGGAAGCACGCCAAGATCACCGCCTTACTCAAGAAACCCAAGGCAGACCCCAAGGACCTCAAGAACTTCCGACCCATCTCTCTGCTCCCGTTCCCCTCGAAGGTCACCGAGAAAATCGTCAACAAACAACTGACCCGCTACCTCGAAGAGAACAACATCCTGGACCCTTCCCAGTCCGGCTTCCGCAGCAACCACAGCACCGAAACCGCCCTCATCGCCGCCACCGATGACATCAGGACCCTGCTAGACAACGGAGAAACAGCAGCCCTCATCCTCCTGGACCTATCAGCCGCCTTCGACACGGTCTGCCACCACACACTACGAACACGCCTTCACGACGCCGGGATCCAAGAGAAGGCCCTGGACTGGACCACATCCTTCCTTTCCGGCAGAACACAAAGCGTCCGCCTCGCCCCCTTCCGATCCAAGGCCACCAAGATCATCAGCGGCGTACCCCAAGGCTCCTCCCTCAGCCCAACGCTGTTCAACATCTACATGGCACCCTCGCCCACGTCGCCCGACAGCACAACCTCAACATCATCTCCTACGCCGACGACACCCAGCTGATCCTCTCCCTCACCAAAGACCCTCACACCGCCAAAGCCCACCTCCACGAAGGAATGAAGGCCGTCGCCGAATGGATGAGGACCAGCCGCCTGAAGCTGAACTCGGACAAGACGGAGGTCCTCATCCTTGGTTCCAACCCTTCAGCCTGGGACGACTCCTGGTGGCCAACATCACTGGGAACAGCCCCGCCACCCACCGACCACGTACGCAACCTAGGGGTCATCCTCGACCCCACCCTCTCCATGACTAAGCAGGTCAACGCCGTTTCCTCATCCTGCTTCAACATCCTCCGAATGCTCCGCAGGATCTTCAAGTGGATCCCCACCGAAACAAGAAAAACAGTCACCCAGGCCCTCGTCACCAGCAGGCTGGACTACGGAAACGCCCTCTACGCAGGAACGACGGCTAAGCTCCTGAGACGGCTGCAACGCATCCAGAACGCCTCTGCACGTCTTATCCTCGACATCCCCCGACGCAGCCACATCACACCCCACCTGAGAGACCTGCACTGGCTCCCTGTCAACAAGAGGATAACCTTCAAGCTCCTCACCCACGCACACAAAGCACTCCACAACTCCGGACCAGCCTACCTCAACAGACGACTCAGCTTCTACACCCCCACCCGCCAGCTCCGCTCGACCAGGCTCGCCCTCGCCACAGTCCCCCGCATCCAGAAAACGACCGCCGGCGGCAGATCCTTCTCCCACCTCGCCGCCAAGACCTGGAACACCCTCCCCACCAACCTCCGACAGACCCAAGACCTACTGGCCTTCAGAAGACTCCTCAAGACCTGGCTCTTCGATCAGTAGCAGCACCACCCCCCTCTTCCCCCAGTGCCTTGAGACCCTCGCGGGTATGTAGTGCGCTTTATAAGTGACATGATTGATTGATTGATTGATTGATTGATTTAATTATCGCCCAGACATTCTTGCACCACATTTGGACCTGGGCTCAGAGACTTTTTAAGGCGTGGGCAAAATGGGCTCTTACCCGGGGCCACAGCCTTTCAGGGGTTGAGCCGTGCAGACATAGGTGCAAGGAGCAGTGAACCATCGGTTACACCAGCGACCTCATAGGTTTACCGTCCACGGCCTCCTATGGGGCTAGTAGATGCCCCACTAGGGTTTGGAATTTTTATCTCCTGAAGGTTGAGGGTGACAAATTTTTTACCCCACCCGGTGGATTCCCTTTTCCCATAGATTTGGTAAGGGTGGAGCCTTTAGTAGTTTTTGTAAGTCCTGATGAATGCCATGGACCCGATTGGGCCGGTGGGCAGAAACATGTCGACTTTATACACGGCGGTGGGAGGATAATTATTTCCTCATATACACCGCAACTTCGATTTTAATGACCACACAGATGCCATTTAAATTAAAATATAATTTGTCATCTGCAATGGTATTTTAATTTCACAATTTCTCTTTAAGGGCCCCCACTTAGTTTTAGAAGTGCATCCCTGTCGTCAGGTGTATGCCCGCCCCTTATCAAACCAAGTTTTTAAGGGGCGAGGACTGGTCATTGATGAAGCATGACACCAGGTGGTGTGTGAGACCAGTCTTTCACTTTTTGTGAGATGCCAGTACATACATCACAAATTTAGAGACATTTAGGTCATTACACTAGGAGCGGCATATTGTGTTAAACGATTTATGTTGGAGGCTGCCTTCTCCTAGTACCCCGTGCCTCTTGTTCCCTCCCCGGAGTCTCCTTCTGGGATACATGTGGTTAGAGGGGCCCTGATAGAGTCAGCTCAGTATCAGCAGAGAGTCTTGCCCTGGTAACTGTAAATAATTCTTAAACAGATTGTTTTAAATACCGTTATTCCCTTAATTTATTTTTAAAGTGGGTGATGTGTTAGAGTCTATTACAGACATTTTGCAGAGAAATGTTGAGTTTATGTTTCATGAAACCTCCCCCAAAAAAGTTTCTTTTAGATCAAAGCAGGACCTCACATATGAGAAATGGGAGGGTGCCACAGAGATTATTTGCAGTAATATTAGTGAGCTGCTCCTGTGTTAAAAATATTGACAACATACATCACTGTCCCTGAATATTAGATGTAAACGCATTTAGAATTTGGTTGAGTGTGCATGTGCACTGTCAGTGACCAGTCCAAAGACAGCATGAAAGAGCTGAAACTGGATCATAAATTCAAAACTGTTCCGAACAGGGGCCCCCAAAATAAGTTTGGCCCAGGCCCGGTAAAATCCTTAAAATGTCCCTGGGGGCTGCTGCATAATTCCCTAATTGACGTTGTTTGCTCGTGAGGTCGTTTGAATAGCAAGAATCCTCTCGTGGCTACAGACTGCATCGTCAGAATATTCACCTTGGTAATGAGCAGATAGAGGCACCAACTACAGTCCTCCGTAGAGATGTATAAACACTGCCAAAGGCCTGCACCAAGCGGCTGCTATCATGGGTACACTTATAAATCCAGCCTAGGGCTCTGTGGACCCCCTTCAATGATGCGTGATGAACCCTTTCTTTATTCTTTTCATTCCTTCACTAAATGCTCCTATGATCGCTCAGTGAGGAATCCGCTTATGTGTACCTTGCAGTTTAGGTGTTCGAATCCAGCCGGGCCAACTCAGACTTTCAACCATCCAAATCCATACAATGGGGTGCGGTTTATTTGGGCATATGGCGCGGCTTGCCATTTCCGTGGTTAACCAGTCAGAGCCACACACTTCAGCTGCGTCACTTTTTGTGAATTTCATTGCTCCTCCAAGGGTTTTCCATGGATCTGTGCATTAAGTGTTATCTCCTGTTCCCGTCAACCAAAGGTTGTGGGGTGAAACAAAAAGAGCAGGATTCCAGCAGACAGCAAGGGCACTGTGAGATCCGTTGCCTGCAGTAAATGGGTGCATTTTCTGATCAGACTGCAGCGTATATAGTCACTGCTTAATTTCTGTCATTGGTTGCTGATGGTGGGCGTTGTAATGTTGGGCCCTAGGCCCCCATGGTGAGGAACACACGGACGCTGACACGGATAGTGTGGTACTGGTAATCCCCCAGGGCACGTGCGCCCGGCCCCTTTTATTAACAGTGTCACCTGACTGGTGACGCCTGTGGTGGGTGGGTGTACAGTGTAGGTTACAGCTTACGAGAAACACTAGACTGTATCCAGCCGGATACTACATCCCTCCCAAACTTTGATAAAAATAACAAACAAAAGTCCAACCTGTAATAAAACAAAACAACAGCCTATGGAACAAATGATTATATTCAGGCCGTCCGCCAGCCGGCGCTGGGCATTCGGACCACGGGGTCAAGATGGTTTCTTCTGCTTTGACGATGTTCTTGTGGACCGGCCCGGTCTCTCGGTTCCAAATCTTTTATGCACAGCTTCAGTGTCGGTGCATCTGGAGCTGTGGCGAAATCCACTCTGGAGTATCTCTCAGCAGTCAGGCTCCGGTTGATGGCAGAACCTGCAGCTGGTGGAGATGATCTTTGGGTGTGAGGCCTTCCAGTGGAGGTGGCGTACTAGATGGCCTTCCTTGTCCCCGACTTTTGAGCGACGTCCGACTTGCCTCTTTCGCCCGGACTCCTCTCTCACTGGAGCCTCTTGGAGGGCACTCCTCTCTCACTGGAGCTTTTCGGAGGGCTTTCCTCGCTAGCTGCCATGGGACCGTGTGGACCGTGCGGGGCTTCGTGGGAGCCGCGCGAAGGCGTCGCTTCGGAACTGCCAACGGACTCACAGCCAAGTCACTCATGTAGCCTTCGGTAGTGGTGTCTCCGTCTGGGCATCCTCGCCGTCTGGACTTGGGTTATGCGCTTTCCTCTGATGATCTTGTTTGTACCCAGTCTTCAACCTTGGTCTCCCTTCTTCCCGCGCCTGACGTGGAGCTGGTGCCGACGCATCTCTCCTGTCCGGACTTCCATAGCATGGAAACTCCGTCGAGGCCCTTGTCCCCTGGACTGTCACGTGACTGCGTGGGCTGTGCGGGCCTTTGCGTAGGCCACACTTAGGGGTCGCTGCGGAACACCCAACAGGGCCACGGCCCAGTCTTGTGTAGTCCCCAAAGGCGGATCTTCCAATGGCCGGTTGTGCTCGACTTCGGCAGGCTGTAGGTTGATGGGGTGCACAGGAGGTTTCTGGGTGGTTCGCCTCATTGTCTTCCGGTGGTATGGGCCAGTTGTGGATTCCCTCGGGTGGTGCGATGCTCCTTGGTGGTGATGCACCTGGATGGTGATAACTTACTGTTAGTTTTTCTTTTGTGGGCAGACAGGCGGTGATCTTCCTGCATTCGGCGGCCTTGTGGCGGGAGTGGGCTAGAGGTAGTTTGCGTCTTCATCTTGCTGATGGCACTAGTTCTCTGTGCTGTCGCCCTGTTCCTTTCCTCCGGCACGCCTGTGGTGTTTGTCTGCCCGGTGGCGTTGTGCCACTGCCCTTTCTTCCTTTGCGGAGTGGCGTGCTGCCACTCTCTTCTCCTCCCTCGCGACACCGTCCGGTCTCCTCTTCTTCTGTCTCTGCCTTGACCAGGCCTCCCCGGGTGGCGTGCACTCCACCCGTGGCTCCCCGGTCTGGTCCTACCCCTAGGACACTGCTCTCACTTCACTCTGAGACTGGACCTGTCATTGCGACCTTCTTCCGTTCGCTTACTTCTGAATTCCGTCTAACTTGTCCTTCTCTTCGGACCTCATCCTGGTCCTCTTCGCAGTCCTCCTCCTTGTTGGACCTCTGAGTCGGTCATTGACTCTTGACCTCTTCCTGGGTCTCTGACTTTCGTGGCGTCCTTCTGGTACTGTTTGCGGTACCTCTTCTGTGCCACTTTTCCTTGTGGTGGCGTCCTTCTGCCACTTGGCGCGTATGCTGCGCTCTTCTTGCGGTAGCATCGTTCCGCCCCTTGGCGCGTATGCTGCGCTCTTCTTGCGGTGGCGTCGTTCCGCCATTTGGCGCGTATGCTGCGCGCTTCTTCTTGCGATGGCGTCGTCCCGCCATTTGGCGCGTATGCTGCGCTCTTCTTGCGGTGGCGTCGTTCCGCCACTTGGCGCGTGTGCTGCGCTCTTCTTGTGGTGTCGTCGTTCCGTCACGTGGCGCGTATGCTGCGCTCTTCTTGCGGTGGCGTCGTTCCGCCACTTGGCGCGTGTGCTGCGCTCTTCTTCTTGCGATGGCGTCGTTCCGCCACGTGGCGCGTATGCTGCGCTCTTCTTGCGGTGGCGTCGTTCCGCCACTGGGTGCATGCTGCACCTGTCGCACCCCTCTGATCTCCAGGCTTGATGCTCGTGTTCCGTGCTGCTCCTGCTGCTTGTCCTGCTTCTGCAGCGACAACCTGTGGCCACCAGGTACCGCTGCACCTTCGTTCTCACTCAGTTCAGGGCTCCCTTCTCGTCGATGCCCTTCTTGCTGTTGGTGGGTTCTGCAGCTCTTGTTCCTGCGCTGCCTTTCACCTTAGACGCTCTTCTGGGTTTCCTTAATACCATGAGCTTGCTCCTTGTGCTCTACCTCCTGCGCATATTCGTCTTGCTCTCCTTCCGGGTTTGCTTGTCCTGGCATTCCAGAGCATGTGCGCTGAGCTTACCATTGGTTGTGTGTTGCGGTAGCTGTCGCTGCGGTGTTTACCCTGTTGCCACCTCAGTGTAGGCAGTTGCTCTCTTTGCCCACTCTCTCCTGCCTTTTGGAGGCTTGCTGCCTTATGTCCGTCTGCTGCAACAGGTACTTTTGCTCTTTACCTTCCCCACACGTTTGGGCTGTAGCAGCTGCCTCTGTGCTGCCTTGTTTCGTTCCTTGAACACCCTTGCCTCGCAGCCCACTAGCTCATGTCCTTTTCTGGCATGTCACCTTGCTGCCACCGTCTTTTCTCTAGTGGGCGCAATGATGCACATTGGCCACTAGATGGCAGTGTTGCATGCTTTTCGCACAGCCTCGGCAACTTTCTTCATGCTGCGGGGCTTCGTGCTCACTATCCTCGTGGAGGAGCACCTTCGCCGATGGCTGCTGCGTGCCCCCATTTATCCGGACCCCTGCCGGCCGCGGTACAGTTGGCCTGGATGCGGTAAGTGTCTTTTCCTGTTTCTTTGGGGGGGGGGGCCAGGCCGTCGTGCCGAGTGTACTTTCCCTGTTCTAGAGGGTTTCTTTGGCCTATTTACCGGCAGCGCTGGCCGCATACCGTCAGTCAGCTGGTGGCCTCTCACCGGTGCCGGGTGTGGTCCGCCGCACTGCGGTCATTCGGGCAGTATCTCTCCCTGACGCGGGGTGGGCTCCCGCTGGGGCCTCAGCAGTCCGGTGGCGCAGGCATGCCACGGCTCCCTTTTCACGGCCCGCAGGATCAGGCCTCACGCCCCTCGTGGCAGTTCTGCGGCGGCCGGCAGCAGCTCAGTCCGGTCCCGCTCGCAGTGCGCTTCCACCTTCACGGGGCTTTCTTCGTGCCGGCGGGGGCACACCAGATCCTTCAGCGTGGGGTGGGCTCCCTCGAACCTCCTGTGCTCTTCAGGGGTCACTCTTCTCGACGTGCCACGGCCCCACGTTCACTCACCGGGCTCGCTGCCTACCTGGCGGGTCGTCGCGGCCGATGCGGGTGGGCTCCGATCGGCTCGCTCTTCTCTCCGGGGCACTTCACAATCCCCCTGCGGGTCTTCACATCGGTGCGGGTTGGGCACCCGGTCACCGTATGTCCTTCATGCAAACCCGGGCTTTCTCACACGCCCCGCGGGCTATCGGGCGCCTCTGCACGGAGGCGGGTGTCCTGCAGGCACACGAGGTGCGGGGTGGGCTCCCGGTCACCTCGCGACTTTCGGGCGCGTTCCGCGCCGGCTGCTGGGGGTTGCCCTCAACACGGGCAGCTCTCTCCCCCTTTTTCCATCTGCTGCTGGGCTGCTGCACGCACGGGCACAGCCCCCTCGTCGCCAGTGTAATGTTGGGCCCTAGGCCCCCATGGTGAGGAACACACGGACGCTGACACGGATAGTGTGGTACTGGTAATCCCCCAGGGCACGTGCGCCCGGCCCCTTTTATTAACAGTGTCACCTGACTGGTGACGCCTGTGGTGGGTGGGTGTACAGTGTAGGTTACAGCTTACGAGAAACACTAGACTGTATCCAGCCGGATACTACAGGCGTCATCACTCATTTTTAGTTCTCACCTACAGAAAAGCTGTCTGTTCTTGAACACCTATTGTCTACAATACAATATTCATAGTGTGCAGGGGAGATGGTCTAGTGGGCACAACGCATTCCTCTTATACAGTGAGCTATAGTATTGTGAAAATGTGTTTGCTATTTTATCTGAGCGTGGGTATTCCCCCCCTTTCTCCATTTATCTGGTGAATGTATCTAGACTCCTCCTCTCTGTGTATCAGCCAGTTTATCAGTTTACTCATTTTGTCTCCTTGGACATATAGGGCCTGATTACGAGTTTGGCGGATGGACGTTTTCATGCCACCATGTGTTCATTTGCCATATATATTGGGCAGTCGGTCTGTGGAAATAGATCTAGAGCTCAATAGGTACATGATCAGGGAGGCCCCTGGCACGAAGGGCCACATACAGAGGCTGAAATGGCAGTTAAGAAACAATGAATACAGGAAAAGGACCTGTGTGCCCAGAAAAGTAAGTGAACCACTTTCCTGTGTATAATAGTGACATCATGAGTTGCCTAATCCCATGCATTTTAAGAAGTCTGCCAATAGGCTTGAATGGGGTGTCATTGGAACAGGCGGACCCAATCTATAACTTGTGTAATCCACCAGTCTATTGAAGTCACCACTCACTATCCTTAGTCCAGGTGGCGCCTCCAGCAGGATAGATTCAATTTAGACAGGACATTTTTGGACAACAGTGGTGGTGCATAAACTGAGCAAATTGTGTGCCCTACCACCCTGCTGTGTCTTTCCATGTGTGCATCACTATAAATGGGAGGTGTTTGGCAATATAGTCACCCCTTGTGACCCCTGCCAAAATCTGGAATGAGCTCGTCTGAGAAAGCTATATCTGTTGAGCCAACAGCAAAAGTCTCAGATTATGTGTGTCTCCTATAATAAGAGTATATCTGTCTCATATTGTTTAGCAGTCCTGAGGACTGTCCCACTTTTAACTTTATTTAGGAGACACACCTCACTGGGGTTTGTGGTCGTTGATGCAGGGGGTCATCTGCCGTGAAATGCTAAGTTGTGTAGATGTGCACCTGGAATAGCATGCTCTGGCCCTGTGTGCGTAAATTGTAATACCTAACGAGCCATAGGAGTCCCTCCCTCCCCTCGCACTCCATATTTTAAAACATGAAGCATCTTTTGTGAAACGACAGCCGAGTACCTCTGATGGTAGACGGGAAAAGAGAAAAGACAGTGACCTGCTCCCTCGAGTCCCCCCTATCTCTCCTGCCCTTCCCACACAACAGGAAAAAATGGAATAACAAAACCGAGTACTCCCAAGGGTGAGTCTGGGAGTTCTAGTAAGAGTATATGAACAAAGGGCGCTGAGGACCCTCTTGCCCTTAGCCCCTGGTAAAATCTGAGTGCTTGGGGGCACAGTGCTCTCCCCGGGGGCAAAGGAGTCTCCAATATATCTGCTCTAGTGTCCAGCCTGGGAGGTGTTCTGTATTATTCAAAAATGATTCTGCCCTAAATGTGTTGCCCTATTCTTCCCCAGTCAAGGGAATTCTATCCTCACCATCATTTTGTGGCTCCAGGCAAACGTTTGGTTGCTTCTGAGAGCCATCTCTCACAATGACCATGTCAGCCTCAGAGTCTGGGATTGTTGGTCTTTCTTTATTGACGTGTCTCGAACCGGTTGTGCCCCTGTGGGGCTGACGTCACTCTCTCAGATGTCGCACAACTCTAGTCATCCTGGATACACCGGAGGAGGTCTGGGAGCTCCATTCTTGGTCTTTCCTCTACCAATTCCCAAGCCTTCTCAGGGGATTAGAAGAAGACGGCAAGGTCTGGGAATATTACCTTCAGTTTGGCCATATAGATCATCATATAAAAGAAGTCCATAGCCCTTAGCTTCTTGACATCTTCAAAAGACTTTCACAATTTTTTAACATGTTAAGTAAAGTCCAGGGAAGATCAAAATGTGGTGAGATTCATACTCCACTGTTCCTGCCACAATGATTTTGTCTATGTGTTTATAGTTGAGGAGTTGCTATTATTGGTCACGGTGAGGCCCCAGGTGGTAATCTGAGGGTCAGTGTGCGATGGGCCTGTTTAATAATGAAACACTGAGACAGCTTCTCTTCTGGGTCCCATTCCTGGATCCGTCGCTCAAGGAAGCAGGCAAGGTTTCCACATCAACTTTTTCTGGGACGCCGAGGAAGCAAAGGCTGATCCGCTGTATACGACCATCTGCATCTTCAATTCTCAGTTCCAAGGATTTTGTCACTTCAGTCAGACTGGTGATTGCATGCTTCTTGTCCTTAAGTGAATCTTCCATCTTTACCAGTCTGGTTTCTGTTGCTGTGATCCTTTCCACAGCCTGCAGCAGATCTTGTAGAGGTTAGGAGATGTCTGACTATACCTCCCCAATGTTGTTATTAGCACGATTTACTCCTCAGGAGGAGGAACTGGGTGCCTCCATCCACCTGAGGTCTGGGGCAGCCAGCCAGGGGACAACCTTGCTAAGTTTTGATTGGCTATCACCTCTTACCCACCTGGTCACAGGCCCTCATGACTCCTCTCTGGGCCCACTCTACTGACAAGGAGGATTCTCCAGATGTATGAGGCATCCCAGTGAAGTCAGTCCTCAGCTTAACTGTTCCCAGAGTCGTCATGCAGTGTACTCCTTTATCGGGTGTGGGTCTTCAGGACAGGTGAGGCCTGCAGAGCAACAAAGTGGCCCTAACGCTTCAATTCCAGGAGAAGCCTACTGTTGGATAGATAAGTGTGTTGGCACCAGCTCCCACCAATCAGCCCTTTTAGTCCTTTCAGTAATGTAAGTTACAATGTAGGGTGTGCACAACTTAATGATCATGCACCATCCATTCATGTCCGTTAGTCCTTGATAGGTGTACCTCCAGTGGCAAATCTTCTGCAGCAATAGCAGGGGGGAGAAGGGTATTATCAGGCAGGCCCTCATTTGTATCGGCCCTGCCCTGGGATCCTGCGACCCAGCCACTCACCTGGTAGCAGTGTGGTTGGAAAGAAGTTCCCTTTCGCATCTATCCCCACGCTGAAGCTCCTGGGCCACCAGCCAGCCTTCCATCAGGCCAGGGGAACGGAGAGTGGCCCGAGCATGGCAGTGCCTGCAGAATTCGGTCTGCCTGCAAAGCAGCAGCCTGGAGAGTCTCCAATGCGGCTTAGTCCTTTTCCCAGCCACCACACTCCGCTGCCAAATCACCGCTCTCCAGGCTCTCTGTTGCCTTCTTGATGTATTCAATACTCCCAGGTGGCAGTTCCTAGCCCCCAGGGTGGCTCCCTGTGTGAGGATGTTGAAGGATTTAGCTGGCTAGTCATGGAGCTCCAAGGAAACACATTTGCCATCTTGGCTCACCAGACCACTCCCTCCATGGCACTCGTGATTGATGGAGATGTTTACCATTTAATATATAGTTATTGCAGAAAAGCTGGCTAACAACTCTGCAAAAGCTGAAGGCTGCAGGAATTTCCCTGCCTAGATGACACCACCCAATGCCTAGTAGAGGCAGTAAGGACATTTTATGTAGGAATTTTGAGTAGCCCCTGATGTCCGTGAAGAGTCTCCAAGTGCTTCAACATCTGAGGAAAGAAGACCATAATGAGGAATATAATCCTTGGTTTAATGGAGATTATCTGGTATGTAATTAAGGCATTACGTTTATTGTTTTACTGCCTCATTACAATCACCTTGATTTAAGGAAAGACCAAAGAATTAGAGAGCTTTGAACCAAAATCACTCCATATAATAAAGTGAACAAGTCGTTCACTTTTCTACCTGTGAATATATTTGAAAGGAACTATTGTATTCCGCTTTAGGTGTCCGTATATAGGTTTTCCTGAAACATGTCCTTATAGAGGCACAATTCGCATTGCCCTTATATAGGCATAAGATCCCAGTCCTTATTTAGGCATTAGCCATGCTATCCAAATAAAGGCATGGTCACTTACATCCGTCCACCCTAACGTCACAACGAGTTCTTAGAAACCAGACCCTTAAGCTCTTGGGAGTTCCCCTAGCACAGGATTATTGATTTCTCCAAGAACTCATTTATTATGCATGAACCGCTATACCTTAAGGGTTCATTCCTGACGTCTTCCTCTGCCCGACTTTACGTCAATACTAACATTCCAAGGCACCTACCAGGTATAAATATACCTTCCCTTGCCCAAGCAAGTAGGAGGAGACCTCGACTTTAGAGGAGCCCGTGTCCCGGCCTGACGCACTGACAAGAGACGCTGTCATCCCTGCTTGCAGAGAATCCAGCTTCCAGTATTCTGACTCCCTTCGCGGGGTGTTAGAGTTCGAGACCCGGAAGGAGATTCCCACCTCTCTCATTCTCAAGGTATGGAGCTGACTAGAACCTAGAGGGAATCTTGGCATACTAGACTTGGCATACTAGACTATAGCATACCATACTATAGAATACATCACCTACTTCTTACCTTGCACTACACTTAGGTTAGGTACACTGGGGTAGAACTAGTTAGAGAAGCATCTTATGAGTACTCGCATTTTTAGCTTATGTTATTTATGTATATGAATATATGTGTCATAGCTAAATGATAATGCTAGCGCAGTATTATTTCTTTCTACTGCTTACGCTGTACATTATATATCTCGCATACTGTCTTGTGATCATAACAGCTCATATCTCTTATACGAGAAACAAGACTGTTCAATAAATCCTTTTATTGAAACGCCCGTCTATTCTTTCTGTGTAACTCTGAAGAAACTAAGCATTCACGATTAGCTGAGTGAAACTGTTATCTATTGTTTCCACGATTCTGAGAGTGTTCCGATTCTAAAGGGAAACAAAGTTGTCATGTTTATGCGGTTGCCAGAAACTACTCCCTTCTTGTTTACAAGGAGTTTCTAGTGGCCTCTGAGTTAGCTGGCACCAAGAAATTAAGTGTAATATACTCGATAGGGACATACTGACCTCAGTCCTATGTCAAACCTATAGGGTATATTATTCCAATGCGCAGAGCCTATTAGGGAAATAGGAACTACACTACATGGCGCCCAACGGTTTGGTAAGGCACTAATTTAACGCTAGATACTGAGTAACTCAGTCGTGCTTTTCTCTCAGAGACCCCTACTCATATACTCCATAAGACGTCTGGAGTGGGTAGGGTTAAATATCCACCAAAGCTAAATAGGAGAAAAAAAAAACTATAGATTAGCTATTTGGTTTGTTCAACGTTGAAGGATACAGTGTTCCAAAATATTGTGCACCTTATCTTTTGTTTCCTTGAAACTTGTTCTACATTTTTCAAAAACCAAATGTCCATACACGGGGATAATGGCACCGAGGACGGTGTAGCTGCGGCTGACCGAGTCGTAACAGCTTTTAACTTTACAGGTTTAAATGAAACCGATGAGGGTGTTATAAACATCCCTCAAAACTTAAGGAGAGCCATCACTCTAAAACTTATAAAACACGGCCTACCACCAAGAGGTGGTAGAGCAGTTTTCGTGATAGAGGCACACGAATCCTTTCAGACAGAGGTATTCTATTCATGGATAGTATTCCCAGAATCAAATCCAGTAACAAAACTATTTCACTTCTTTAAAGAAGATGAACCACCAGAGGAATATATTCCTTTTGAGGATATTGAAATTCCACTCACATACCAGGAGCATAATCTCTGGTTTAAAGGCGCCCTAAAACATCACAAAAACATTACCAGGCTCGGTCCACTAGGTAGACCAGGAGCAACATGGCCGATTCTAGCCGGTTACACACCTCATCCTGACATCTAAGGAATGTCAGACGAGGAATTACTTACTCAACTACAAGAGTTAATAAAAATTTACAGACAATTAGTCCAATATGTCATGCGGACTTTCACAGTCCAACCTCCAATGACCATTCCAAATCAAACCCCTCAACAGGGGAATACACAAAAAATTACTCCACAGACTTTACATGCAGTCATGGGTAAAATGCCCACAAAACGTGAGCAAATTCCATTCTGGATAGCTCAAAAAATTACTAAAATCGAAGCAGTATTTCCAAATACTAGCCCTTATGAGAAACACAGAATCCTAACAATCTGTTTACCAATGAGGATCACACCACAACTGGAAGATTGCACCACTTGGGGCGCAGTGTTTGCTGCCATCTATACTAAAACACATGGTGTTCCATCAATTGCAGTAATACCAGATGTCCTGAAACAAATTCAAAACGAATACGGGGCAGAACCTGCTCTGAATTTAGGTATGAAATTACTGAAAAACTTCGACCAGGTCTCAACAATAATATTATCTAATATTAAAGGGAGGCAGCATCAGTGGCGATCCGCCAACGCTTAAGGGAATTTGATGTTACAGAACATCAACATGAACTACCCAGAATAATAGAACAATCTTATGCAGAATTAGGCAGAGATAGTTTGGGTGGAAAACCTTTGAAGCCAAAACTATCTGAAAGTCCTGAAAAGGACTCTATTAAACAAAATCCTACATCTTCTAAAAAGAAGTGGGAAACTAATAAACAAAATTCAAAAGAGAGACGTTCTCAATCCCGAGGTAGGTCTCCTCAAAAGGAGCCCTCTGAAAGGAGGTATAATCTCAGGAATAGGGATAATTTAAGAAAACCTGACAGGTATCAAGATACTGATACACGTTCCTCTCGTGCCTTTCAGATATCGTCACAGACATCAGAAAGAAGAGGACAGTCAGAACACAAAGAAGAACGCGTGAAATCCAAAGACGATAAACACGTCCAGAAAAATAAATCAAAACCTCAATTCACAAAAAAGAAGGTAGCAGGTCTGAAGATCAGACATTCCGAGAATACTGAGAACACAGCTCAAGAACGGAGAATGGGCTCAGACAATGCTGGACAGTGCAGCAGAAGTAACAATAGCTCGCCAGAACCTGAAGGAACTTCTGGAGATAGTGGACTTGAATGAGTACATCACAGTAGAGACTGTAGACACCAGGGTTAGTACTCCACAAAAGTTATATGAAATAACACTCCGAATGGAGGGAGACATACCAAGAAAAGTGAAAATACTCTTTTGGGAGAAACTTTCAAGGGGTTATGATATACTTCTAGCAGAAAAGGACTGGCCACCAAACTTTGTCAGGGAGTGCCCAAATGGTGAGGACATCATTATGCCTGCCTTCTCCAACCATATTCCAATGCACCTAAAATATACTTATGCCAGGAAATGGGCAGTTGCCCAGGTCCCAGCATTATACAAAAATCATGTAGGATGGAATGAGGACTCACCTCACCACAAAATACATCTAAAAAAATCAACCTACTGCACAAAGGCAGTACCCAATAAAGCAAGAAGCTAAAAAAACAGGTCAGGGAGATCTTAGATCAACTTAAATACCAAGGGGTGATTGAAACATACACCTCCTCAATGAACAATACTTTGTTTCCTGTATCCAAACCAGACAATACATATCGTCTAGTTTTGGATTACAGACACTTGAACACTTGTTCAAAAACATTTGCAGTGCAAAATGCACATAGTACAGCATTAATGAATAACATTGTGCGTAAAAATTTAAAACCACATTGGACATTTCAAATGGTTTCGTTTGTCAAAACATAGCACCTGAAAGCAGGTACTTAACAGCATTCTCAATAATGGGTACCCAGCGTCAATTTTGTAGACTCCCACAAGGGTTCAAAAACAGCCCAGGGTTATTCTCAGCAAGGGTAACAGAGTTACTACAAATTTATGATAATGAGGCATTGTCATATGTCGATGACATCTATCTGACAGACGATGACCTAGATAGGCACTTGAACAGGGTGAGTACCATTATATTGGCTTCGCCTCTGAGGGTTATAAATTCAACTTTAAAAAATCCAGAATTGCCCATCTCAATGTCCTTTTCCTAGGATATGAGCTTTCAAGTGAAGGCAAGAGCTTGGCAGCTAACTTTTTAGAAAAGTGCGCGCTGCTCCAACCTCCAAAAACGCTGAAAAACTTACAATCCATCTTGGGTTTCCTAAATTTTGGAAGAACTTACATTCTAAATTACGCAGAAAGGGTTAAACCTCTCTACGAATTAATCAAACCTGATTTTTCAACAAAACATTGGACACAGGAACACACAGAAATCCTGCGTTCACTCCAAGCTAACATGTTAGCAACAAATCACTTACAAACACGCATAAATACACGCAATTTAGTGATCCGAATAATTTCGGGACAATGCGGATTCACCTATTTAACATTTAATGAGGGTGAAAAAGTACCAATAGCATACAAATCACATTTGTATACACAAGCAGAAATGCGCTTCACTTCAACAGAAAAAATACTGACAGCAGTTCAAACCGCTGTAGCAAAAGAAAGAGCTCTAGCCCAAGGGAAAAGCATTATTGTCGTAACTCCAGTACCAGCCTTAGAGGCGGTCACAAAAGCGAGCATTCCAAATGCAAAAGCTTTACATCCTAGATGGATACAATGGGTTAATTCTCTTGCTGCAACAGATGTTGAATATGTTTTTGATCCTGATTTAAAAACACAAGCGTTCCTGCAATATGAACATGAATGTCCTCTGCCCACTGAAATTTTGTCTCTCGATCAGTACGAATTTATAATTTACACTGACGGATCAGCACAACCCGCTACAGGGAGTAAGCAAGCTTACAGTGCAGCGTGCGCAATCGTTAAAGGTCGCATGCAAGATGGTAACTTCAGACCAATGGTCACTAAAACTCAATCTCTAGGAGATTGTACAGCTCAGCGAGCTGAATTACAAGCATTCAAACTGGCACTTGAAAATACAGATCGCGAAATCCCCACACTCATAGTGTGCGATTCTTTTTATTGTTGTTCAGTCGTATAATGAATATATACAGAATTGGCTTGAAAACGGGTTCAAAGATGCAAAAGGTGGCACAATAAAGCATAAAACGCTTTGGGAACAAGTAGTTCAGTTAAGAAACAAACTACCAAAAGCTCATGTGATACACATGCTGAGTCATCAACGTGATGGCGTTCACGTTGCAGGAAATTCATTGGCTGATGAAGCCGCAAAGGGGGCTGTTCAGACGGCTTCCGTAGCTGCGATCACTCGTTCAAAAACGAGAATAGACAGTGAGATATTGTTGGCTGTCAATGCTTCAAGCAAAGGCAGTGGTGCAGCGTTACCAAAAGACTTTCCACTCAAGTACTCTTATGTAATTGATGTGAACAACGTTCCTTTTGCTCGAATCCCTGGAGTGGGGGATAGGGTAATTCCAAACATGGAACGTAGAGCAGCTTTGATTTATGAAGCACATCTGGGGGAGGGTCTGTCACATCAAGGGATCTCTAAAACAATATTAACATTAAAAGAGATGTACTGGTGGCCTGGAATGAATACACAGATTCACATCTTCATCGATGACTGCATGGACTGCAATAGACAGCGTGGTGCAGAACGCCATCAGACACCAGACTACGAAGTAGCCTGCCCAGTACAGACACCATTGTTAGACAGCATTAGACTATCTACGCACAGGCATCCTTTTGGACAAATGCAATCTCACAAATACTAAGTCAAGGTTCCTATGGATATGGCCTCAGCGCTCGGCTGACGCTCGAACTGTTATAAAAGATTTGCGAGTCTTTATCGGCACATACGAAATTGGCACACTACATCCTGACCAGGGCCCTGCGTTTAGCTCTCAGGCTTACAAAGAAGCCATGGCCAGTTTGGGCGTAGCATTGCGGTACTCCTCTCCGTTTCATCCTGAGGGAAATTCTGTTGTGGAAAGGAAAAACCGGGACATAAAGCAGTCTATAACAGCTAGAGTATTAGGTTCGGGTGATGGGTGGGTCAAACATCTTTATGGGGTCCAACGCTCATTAAATAATTTGCCAAGAAGTTCTCTAGGGGGTCACTCCATATGAGGTCCAATTTGGGACAAGAATGTGGGTTCCTGATCTCGAATGTAAAGGCACAGTGGTGGAAAATAAACCCTTCGATATCAAAGATCGTTTGGCTGTTTTACAGGATCTAAATGAACTAAAATCGAAACAAAGCAACTTGTTCCTGAAGCCAACCACCACTGGGGAAACACCGGCAGTCCCAGCAAGGCCTGTCTGGATCCCAAAAGTTGGGGATCTAATCAGAGAGAAGATTGCGGACAAGAAGGAATTTGGACCTTCTTACAGACAACCAGTACCTGTCCTAGCCGTACACGGAACAAGAACAGTACTTCTGCCACCCCTTGCTGGAAAAAAGGAGAAAAGATTTGTGTCAATCGACCTCATCAAACCACAGTATGTGGCCAATACTAAATAGTAGGCCTCGTGGACTCCGACCTAGTAGCAGACGCACTCCTCTCGCTACTATCCAAGAGGTTCAGACTGAAAGACTCATAACCATCGAGAATTCAGCCGTAAGAGATGAAGGACTAAGCAACAATGCTATGGAACTCATCCCTCTTGAAACTCAAGTAACAGTTCGTCCAGATACACCTGTCTACACCAACGTAACAAGTGATCAACTGGTTCTAGCGATTTCAACGAATCCTGATGCAATTCCAACAATTGACAGAACTGCTTCTGGCTATTTCATTAACTTTGATACGTTTTCTGAGGATCCGAGTGAACCTGAAACGACACCAGCCCTAAAAACTTTCAAACAACAAGTACAAGACCTTTTTCATTTCCTGAAAGAGACTTATCTGGTTTCACCATGGATTGAACTATGGATTATTTCTGGAATATTTTTCTTTCTACTTTGGCTAGCTTTGGTTATGACTATCAGCGTGCTTATAAATGGCAGATACATCCATATGGACACTGAAAGTAAAAATGTGAACTTACTTTTAAAACCACACAAATCATCCCAACGTGAAGCAAGAGACTTGTCAGCAGTGAACATCACAGCCGTTCCTATACAGGATGGTATAGTGTGGGACAAAATCGATTTCGACATATTCGGCCCGACGGAACTTTTGAAGATTCCACATTTATTTAAAATGTCATTGAGTGATTTTATTACCTCCAGTACCTATTCTGTTGATTGGGACTTTGAGACTGTAAATGACATGATGTCTGATCTAGAAAGGTCTGCTGCATTCTCTAACAATGAATACTTAGAGGGTTCATCAGACTACGAACAGCTTTATTGTTACAACCACTATGGTCATCATTTCTTGCATAAATCTGCAACACCTAGAAATGTATTTATGTTTAACCAATGGGAACATTGTCCTACACCTCCAAGGGGTAGTTCAAAAACGTTTGCTAAAAAGTTTCCATATTTTTCAGGGTACAATACATCCAATCCAGAAACGTTTTACTATAAAAATGTAAACAAAACAGGACAGAAAATTATGTTAACTAATACAAAACAGATTTATTCTGCAGCCTTTATTACCCAACCGTCTAGACAAGGATTTGACTTTTGGAAAGACACAATCGACACAAAATCTGTCTGGGGTTCTAAAGATTGGCAAGTGCAGGGGATAGAAGCTTTGTTTAGAGCATGTATCATCCCACAGCAAATAATGTTTTTGAATGACACTGTGCAACAAACGTCTTGCCTTGGTTTAGCCAAGATCAAAGACATGAACACACCTTCTGTGCCAACACCTGCAAGTAATAGCACTACACAGGGAGCGGTCACAGTAGACACAATACTACAAAACAACAGAACAGATCCTGATTGGAAAAAATGGTTACTCTGGCCCACAGACACAAACATCTGTCAAGATAGATTCCTGAATAGAAGACAGGGCTTTACTACCCATAGGCCAGACCCACGTTATGTTCAACGACAACATCCGGGGTAGTAACAACATACAGTGTAGGAAAATTGTGCCTCGACTGGTTACAAAAATCTACACTCGAGGATGTGAAACAACACTTATCTTTACTTAAAGAAGACGCAGACCTTAGGGAATTCTTGCTAGGACCAAGAAAACCGCGTCAAAAACGTTTCATATATGCCTGCATTTATGCGGCTTATAATGAAGTATGGAAGGTTTCACAGGCAGAGGCCGCAGAACGAATACGTGAGCTTGATCGTATTAACTTAGAGAAATCTCTCTCTGTGGTCGACAATGTGTTAACAACTTTGTCATCCAGAATTTATTCATTGGACAACATTGTATCCTCTGCTATAGACATACTGGAACAAGATTTAGCCATGTTACAACAAGGCCAATCTCAGTTACGTTCTATTATGTTATTAGGCTGGACGCTGCAATCTTTGCGTGCAGGCTATGTGCCTTGGCGTTTTATCAACACGTTGTCTCTGTTTGCAGAATACAATCTAACGGATAAACAGATCGAACTGGCACAAAGGGGAGCAAAGTATACAGTGCTGAGTATTGAAAAACTGGAAAAATTACCATTTACGGTAGCAGAAAAACCAGTTACAGAATGGCTTATCCATGGCAAAATAACTCTGCCTGTCACTACTTTTCAGTTTCAGTATTGTCTCAAACAAATGCAAGCAGGCAAATATGAAAGGTTGGGTAAAGAATACATTAAGACATCCTGGGATTTACCTTCCGAATACAGATGTTGGAGTGGGGATCGTGAAGTGTTTCTAAGCGGTACACACTGTGAAAATGCACTAAGCGGTTCACTCATATGCCAGGACATTTCTTTACACGGGGCTTGTAATGGTTCTGTGGCAAACTTGTCCTGCCACCAGCAGGGTACACCAGCTACTGTGATTAATCCAACGTTTGGCCAACTTTCTAACGGGAGTTACCTCATGTTGAATGATCAGAGTTGCTGTGGCATGTTGCCAGGCATCCCATATCGGGTAACGGTCGACTCCAGGGTTACTTGTTGTATGCAAGTATTCTTCCCCCCAATAGACACAGTCAGGGAGTCGCCTCTATGGCCTTCATTGAATGTTTCTTTTATACGTTTTGATACTTTAAGCAGAATGAAAGCCATGCTTTTGCAACAAACCGTGCCTTTGACCTCGGCCAAAGAAATCTATGATTTACAAATTGCAAGGACTTCGGCTGAGATTCAGGCTTTAATTCGTACAAACTGCCTTATACATTTCATAGAAATGATGGGACGTTTCTTTAACATGTCTGATACGAGCGGGATTGTACATGTATTTAAGACCATCCGTTCAGGACTGTTAACACCTTTCCAGGCAGTCCTCGGAATCATTCCAAACTTTGCACATTCGGTGTTTGGTGGAGTGCCATTAATTCTAGCACTGGTTGCGGGAATCCTGTTTTTATTCCTACTACTACGCTATGGCAAGTCTATCAACCAGCGTCACTCCCAGCAATTTGGAGAAAGCTCTCCTAGAACGGAAGTGCAGTGAGCGCATAGTGCAACTTTTGGGCACACCTCGTCTACGGGAACTTAATACAACATGGTTTCTGTCATTTAGACCAGTCTGGCAAGATTGCATCTTACCTGTTCTACGCTGCCTGCTTCGCGGTGAAGAATGCGTTCTAGACACCTGTCTAACACTCCCATCAGTCATGCCAACGGACATTGATACTCATGGTTCCGATAACGGCCCATGCTCTGTGTTGTCCCCAGAGGCTACCAATCCTGATGACGGCATTCCTTGAGATCTCACAGACGCTTCCTGCTGCTGCTGAGGTACGAGATGGATCAACAGGCACACAGGTAACAACGGACGCGAACATTGCTGCGGGATCCTATGCTGAGGGTGATGCTTCACATCTCTGTGCAGTCAACCTTCTAAACGAGGTATTCCAACTGTCACCGACATCGGTAGACGATCTGTTGTCTACAGAAATAGATGATTTCATGTTTACACCAGACCCATACACTGATTTTGATTCGGCTCATAGTGTACCAGGGAAGCAATGAATTTGGCCTCCATATTTTCAAAACAGAACAAAACTTGGAACTCTTCCTAAAAATTGACTTTTTTCTTTTTTTTCTATTTTTTGAAAATACATGGCAATTCAATCTGCTTACAGTAGAACTATTCATATAAAACGGACTTCTTTGAATACTTCCAGGGACACATTGTCACCTTACTTACCACAATTTCATTTAGTACCATGATATGCAATGGCTTTGATTTTTGAAAACTTGTCAACCATTTCATCATATGTATATATTTCTGTTAATTCATTCGTGTTGCATTTATTTCCAATATATGCTTAGAATGAAAAAATGCTTTAAAATGTACAGTATCTATTGCATTACATGTTTTAGCAACAGTTCTTTTAAGATTCTTTTAATATGCTTTTAGAAATGTTTTTAGCAACATGTGGTACTCAGTTTAATGTTTAGCATTTCATGTTTAGCATTTAGTACTATCGTTCATTCGAAAGTGGAGTGGGTGTTGTATTCCGCTTTAGGTGTCCGCATATAGGTTTTCCTGAAACATGTCCTTATATAGGCACAATTCGCATTGCCCTTATATAGGCATAAGATCCCATTCCTTATTTAGGCATTAGCCATGCTATCCAAATACAGGCATGGTCACTTACATCCGTCCACCCTAACGTCACAATGAGTTCTTAGAAACCAGACCCTTAAGCTCTTGGGAGTTCCCCTAGCACAGGATTATTGATTTCTCCAAGAACTCATTTATTATGCATGAACCGCTATTCCTTAAGGGTTCATTCCTGACGTCTTCCTCTGCCCGACTTTACGTCAATACTAACATTCCAAGGCACCTACCAGGTATAAATATACCTTCCCTTGCCCAAGCAAGTAGGAGGAGACCTCGACTTTAGAGAAGCCCGTGTCCCGGCCTGACGCACTGACAAGAGACGCTGTCATCCCTGCTCGCAGAGAATCCAGCTTCCAGTGTTCTGACTCCCTTCGCGGGGGTTAGAGTTTGAGACCCGGAAGGAGATTCCCACCTCTCTCATTCTCAAGGTATGGAGCTGACTACAACCTAGAGGGACTCTTGGCATACTAGACTTGGCATACTAGACTATAGCATACCATACTATAGAATACATCACCTACTTCTTACCTTGCACTACACTTAGGTTAGGTACACTGGGGTAGAACTAGTTAGAGAAGCATCTTATGAGTACTCGCATTTTTAGCTTATGTTATTTATGTATATGAATATATGTGTCATAGCTAAATGATAATGCTAGCGCAGTATTATTTCTTTCTACTGCTTACGCTGTACATTATATATCTCGCATACTGTCTTGTGATCATAACAGCTCATATCTCTTATACGAGAAACAAGACTGTTCAATAAATCCTTTTATTGAAACGCCCGTCTATTCTTTCTGTGTAACTCTGAAGAAACTAAGCATGCACGATTAGCTGAGTGAAACTGTTATCTATTGTTTCCACGATTCTGAGAGTGTTCCGGTTCTAAAGGGAAACAAAGTTGTCATGTTTATGCGGTTGCCAGAAACTACTCCCTTCTTGTTTACAAGGAGTTTCTAGTGGCCTCTAAGTTAGCTGGCACAAAGTAATTAAGTTTAATATACTCGATAGGGACATACTGACCTCAGTCCTATGTCAAACCTATAGGGTATATTATTCCAATGCGCAGAGCCTATTAGGGAAATAGGAACTACACTACAGAACTAAGGACATTATCAATGATAAACTGTATTTAGGATCCAAGAGCACACTTTTGCAAGGGCCCCTACGAGAAGCTAGAACTACTATGTGGAGAAACTCAAGTTGTTGTACTACAGGTATCCAGCAAGGTGACACACTTTACCAGGATGCAGTGATCTACCTTAGACACAGGGAGAAGGGAGGCAGACCAGTCTAAGCTTGAGAGTAAACCAAGGAAATCAGTTGTTTAATTTACAGTTACACCTTATCCACCTGGTCACTAACTCAAAGTATGATTTAAGGCCCTTACAGGCAGTACCAAAAGCTTGTTTGGTTGCATTTTCCTTATCCTTTAACTTCCACCATGTAAATGTCAACAGGTCTTTTCATATTCAAAGGCTAAAAAGTTCTTCCTCAGGAAAAGAAGATAATATCACTTACTGATCCAGATACAAGGAGGATAATACGTTCAGTGAGGAAGCGGGTGTTGGTTGAAGAGTCAACGTGTATTGCAGCATGCTGAGACTGGCCTCGAGACAAACGAATTCATGCAAAGACCTTAGGAGCTTGGCTGAAGTGACTGCCACCAAAAGGAGATCTGTAACTAAGACAGTCATCTAGAACCTCTACCACAGTGTAAAACTGTGATGTTAACGGACATAAAAAATCAACAGAAGAACCAAAAATGCTTCCTAGGACTCGCATCAAGGTGCGACCAAGAGGAAGCCCAGCAAAAGACAACTTAATAACAACTTGTTACTACTGTCAAAGGCTCTGGAAAAGCCATAACGGTGTACCTTAAAGTAGCTAATGCCAGCCCTAATAGAAACCAGACAAAATTAGAGTTTCAAGGACTGAGGGATCAGGCCAGACACCAGGATTGGAATGAGACTCAGTGAGGTATATAGGCCTATAATATTGTTAGACGTTGACACTGCCTGACGAATTGCAGTGGTGAGTTCCACAGGAATTCATACTCTCTTTTGTTCTACCGACTCAGCCTCCAGATTGAGAGGTACAGGGGAAGGATACACGGTGCAAAATGTATTTTATACCTCAGAGAAAATAGCACGTGTCCTAACCTCTACTTGCAAGTTTATGCCAACTAATAGAAGAGGGGACCCACAACATCCTGGACCAGAATGGAATCGGCAAAAGAGGGATCTTCTCCTTCCTGATCTTTGCCAAAACCTGCAGGATGACAGTAGATGGAAGGCCAGTAATAATGAAGCCCCTTGGCCACGGAAGATCAAAAGCATCTATCCTCCAATACTAGCTGAACATGAATCCTGAGGAGAGCCCTGGTAGCAACATTGTGCTAGAAAGCAAGTAGGTCCAGCAAGACACAACCAGATCTCTTGCAAGCAGCCTGCAATACCTCCTTAGAGAGGAGAAAAAGTCTTTGGTCAACCTGTTTGCTGCCCTTTTGTCTGATTCCCCTGATATATACTGCAGTGAGAACCCGCTGGGTTCTGCACATTAAAGAAAACGGGGTGGTAAGTCCCGGAGATGTGAACCTATTGTTTCAGTTTGTTTAAAAGAGCTTTTACAAACATGCTGTCCATCCATATCTGGACACTTAACTGTTTCAGATGGAGATTGGAAACAAAAGAAGTCATAAAGTGGGGATTGGAAATAAAAGAAGGCATAAAGTGGACGGTTCACTTTGTTTGGATGACGGGAAAGCACACTGTGCCTGACATTTCTCCTTCGATGAGCAGGAATCCAGTGTCATTGCCCCCAAATAGGCCTGTGGTGTTGGTTGTCAGAATTAAGGGTGTTAGGGGTAGCCACGGTAATTGCCGTATACTAATGGCATAGATCCAGGTTCTACTGCAGGGCCTCCTTCATGCTGTTGGAGACTTTCTGAATGGAAGGGCACACTTATGGCCATCAGAGTCCTTATTTGCTGTTTCATCCTGCTGTTGGTTGAAATTTCTTTGGTCAAGAAATGATAATTTCATCAGTGTGTTCTTCAGCCCTAAGATAATCGGCTAATAATATATCGAGCTATGATGCCTGGCTACCATGTACACCCGCTAGGCCAGACCTCAAACACGGATATCATCACATAAGTGGGAAGGATTTCCAACCAGTGCTCCATTATCTTATGAGATACAGAAAATTCCAAACCTTCCTGGGCCGTCCTGAAAGTGCTTGACAGTCTTGTAGAGGAGAAACTCCACATGTGCTTGTTTATAGGGCAAGGAAGGAAACAGTATAAAATGTCTTCAGTGTGTCCCCACTCTCTTTATCCATTTAATCCAAAGGTACATCCTGAGCTGCCACTAACCCTCAACCTGCTAAACTGGCCAACTTGGAATCCACTTGAACAGTGTCCAATAGATCTGATTCTGCCCCTTCCGCAGTACACATCATGAACATAGATGGGAGTAACAATCCTTCCTCAGCCACAGAAGAAGCATGTTAATAGCTTTATATAATGGAGCTGGTAGTCCATGGCTGCTGCTACTGTAGAATAATGCATGTTTAGGTCTCGCCTAGGCAGCGCATGCGCTGTCTCTTCAAGACATGCATTATTCAGGTATGGACTTTAAGCTCTGCCCCTTTTCCGCTCATCTTTTCAATTGGCTCCTCTTATTGTGCTGTGTAAATGGCGGCTTTTGATTTGTGAATAGGCTTTGTAGTCCCTTCTTAGTGCCTCCCTCTCTTCTGTTTAGGGCCGTCTTAACAGCATTATAGGCACCCCATGCAAAGCCCTGCTTACACAACCACTCACAGGAATAAAAATGTTGCATAGATTAGCATGGGGCCCCTATGCTTATGGGGCTCCCGGGCAACTGTCCAGCGTACCCATGCATTAATGCAACACTGCTTCTGTTGTTACCTCCCAAGAGGACAGCCCCTCGTATATGTGTCCATACTCTCTAGGTTTCATTAACAGTTAGTGAGCACTATTTAGTTAATTAATGTCTTGCTGAAGAAGGCACGACATGCACGACTCACTAAACACTTTATTTTTACAATTGTAGGCTTTTTTAAGCAGTTCGGCACGCCACACTTTATCTTCAAGAATGGTGGCTGCGTGCCTTCGCCAACCGCATTGCACACACTGCGATTTACCATCCGCAGCTTTTTTTCTTATGGGCGGCTCGTCAAACTCTTTTTTTTTATTGTATGCTTTTTTGAACAGCATGACACGCCGCCTTCACTTTACAATTGTAGGCTTTTTTAAGCAGCGCGGCACACCGGACTTTATCTTCAAGAATGGCGGCCCGACCGCATTGCACACGCTGCACTTTACCTTTAACAATGGCGGCTTTTTTCTTCTTCTGCGCGGCTAAGCAAACTCTTTTTTTTTTTAACTATATGCTTTTTTAGACAGCGTGGCATGCCACCTTCATCTTAAAAAATGGCTGCCGACCGCAATCCCGGACTGCATTACACGTTAAATCGTAGCATTTGTTAGTTTAAGAAACGCGTTAGGAGGGCGCCTGGTCCGTGCAAATGCGATGCAGTCTTTTAGGGTTTGTCCGACTGCCTGAAACATAACATAACAACATAACATGTGTATTTGTAAAGCGCACGTTCACCACTACGGGTATCTTGGCGCTGAATAACAGATGTTTGTTGAACACACTGTGCAACAAAATGGCCAATTAACCACAGGACTTGGACAATAACCCAGGGCTTTAAGTGGGCCGGGTCTCACCGGGTCTGAGCACCGGCAGTTTTTTTACAGAGGCCTCGAAACGGGTCTCTATCGGGCTCTGTTTTGTGCCCTGGCACAGGCGGTCCTTTTTTTCCGGACTGCAGTGACAGCAGGCACATCGATGTGCGCTGCTCACACTGCTCACTTCTCACTAGTGGAGAAGTTAAAAGGCATGACATCATGCCCGGTGAGCATTGTAGGGGGAAGGAAATCCTTTAAAGAGAGTCATTTTCTCTCTGGATTTCCCTTCTCTTTGAAACTCAGGGGCAGCAACATTGTCCTGGTGTCACCAGGGCTTTAAGTGGGAGCCTTTTCAATAATATATACAAGCCATAGTTGCTGCTTATTTATCTTATGCAACTAACAACCATTGACAAAGCCAATAGTCCTGACTTGTTGTAGATATGATGTTACTTGTTGTATCATATATCTAGATGCAATGACAGAAACAGCAAAATACAAGTCGGCCGGCACACTATGCTCAGCACAGATTTTTAGATTAAGTGTTTTAAGCCACGCCCTTAATTACGCTGGCCACGCCTCTTTGAGAGACCCCCCAGTTTTTTCATCCCACTTAAAGCCCTGCAATAACCGGAACCAAAAACCATCTGCTCGTAAGTCAACTTTCTTTTTAGCAAAGTTCCCTCTGCCTCCACTCCCTTCTACCCATGCATCCTTCAGTCCACCCGGCTGCTGTACATCCTCCTAGACTGCAGAGGAGAGTTGGCCAAGCGTTGTGTGGGGCACATGCATGCCGTGGCGTTTCAATGCTTCCGAGTAAGGCTTAAGTTCAGGGGTAAAATTAACACACCGGTGATATTTCAACGGATGCTCTTTTTATGTTGCCGCATTACCTTCGGGTTTATTTTTTTCATTTATTCCATTCTGCTCTCAGTTTTCTCTTTGTACGTTGTTCCCTTCCCCCACTAAGTCGCCACGCCACTTCCCTTTTTTCCCACAACTGTCCTACATACGATTATTCTCCCTCAGCGCTTCCTGCTTACACATGCACTTGCATACTTTATAGCTGGCACTTTCTTTTTTTTTAAAAATACTCCACTGCTAATAAAACAAGATAAATAAAAAATACAGTGTCATTTATAACACCAATAGCTCTAACTTTACAAATGCGAGACATATTGCATTGGAAATGCTTGTTTTCATCTAGATGATGTGAGAAATATAAACATTGACTGAGCCAACCTGACTCACTGTTAAAAACCTGAAAATACCACCTGGGCACGCTTACTAGTTTGCCACAACCTGAAGAGATTTCCTGTCAGACCCCAGGAGATGCCGCCTTACCTGGTACATACGCACCACCCCGCCCCCTCCATCCAGACAGTCCACACTCATAGGGAAGAACGAGAGGTCTGCTGTCTCCGAGCCCAACACCCTGCAGCAGCTTCTGTGATACAGTTGGCTAGGGCCTGCCCTCTGTGCCCAGCACTAGAAAAAGGGAAATAAAAACAAAAAGCAACACAATACAGGCATCCCTGTCTGAAGAAACGGTTACAGCATATCCACAAACAAAATGTTTTTTTGATACACTTAAAATGAAAAAGAGCAAAAAACATATCTCGCAATTTCTGACCTGTGCCCTCCCGAGTCTCGTCAGTACTTTCCCATTAAAAAAGTTCTGTGTTATGTTACCAACATTCCAGTAGCACACATCTACCATTTGTATGGCCAGGTGGCGCTTTTAGAGTCTGTGTGCCCGGTGCCACCACACATTAGAAATGCCAGCGCCCTCATAGAACTGCTAGCCTGACAGGTTCCCACTGCTCTTCTTGGAATGTATATCGCCTCTGGTGAGAACCGCTGGTGCTGTCTAGGGAAAGGCATGGACGCGATGGAGCAGGGTAAATATAAAAATTTTAACCTCCTAATATTTTCGTATAATATTAATAAACATGTTCGTTCAAGTAAATAACCAACAATGTATGTAAAGGGTTAAGGATAACACACAGTTTAATGTGCAAAGTAATGAACTAATAATTGTTTACGTTTCTAACATAACATAATATTTTGCGTACTAAAATAATAATAAAATGCATGATTTGTGCTTTGAATAAAACGTGTGGTTGCAAAATAAAGCGATGGTAAGTAAGGGACAGCTTTATATGTTGCTTCTGCTAGGTAATACCTAATTGGGGTACGTAGAAAGACGGGAGGGAAACGAAAGGGTTTATATTTCATTGTTTTAATAACATTTTGTTTTCTTTAGAAATAGTGCGCTTAGGCCTGCTGAGCAGCAATATAAAATGGCCGCGAGATACTAGAGTGCGCATGAGCGGATGCGACCATGTGATAGAGGAGAGAGGCTGTTGCAAAGGGATGATCACGTGCTGATGCCGAGAGGCTAAGATGAAAGTATGGTCAAGGCTGCTGTGACCCTTCTGAGCAGATGTGTGCCAAGATGATCAGCAAGAAGCGTGAGAAGCCTGGTTGAATCAATAGAAAGAACTCTATTATACAAATGGTTGCAGAAAAAGAAACAATTTGGACTGATCGAAACGGATGAGCAAGTGCATGAACTGTGGGAAACGATGCTTGCATGGACATTCCTCACGGAACTGGTTAAAACCAGGAAGTTTGATTAAAATGTATAGGGACCTGAGTTTTCGACCAATGAGAATGAATCGCGCCATGTAAGAAGAAACATTTTATGCTGTAAGCTAGAATTAGGGTATAAGAAGACCTACTCTTGGTGGGAGGGGTTAGAATGCTGCGGGATGCTGTGGGAGATGCTGAAGAAGTTAGATGCTGTAGATGGGAGAGTTTGCGGTTGCTGATGCTGACGAGCTGATGCTGCTGCTGTGATTTTCCTTTTCCAGTTGAGTATAAGATGCTGCTTTAGGAGAACTAGCATTTGATAAGATTTATATTAGAATTATTAGGGTTTCCCGGAGAGATAGATAGGTTGATCTATAGAGTTCTTAGTATGATAACCTCATTTTCCGTCTAATAAAAGTGTCATGCAATTTACAACTATTCTTATATTGATGATAAACGCAATGATCTGAATAATAAATTAATCTCGAATTTCCTGCATTCAAAACTTTATATAAACTTTATTATTCTTTAAACAAATGACTCAGTGATTTTCTTTAGCATAATGATTAATAATGAATTGGTAAAAGAGTTCATTGTGATTGAGCTGGTCTTAATCACCATCAACTGATTCCTACTAGTTGGTCCATCGACCAATGAGCGGAATACCTTAAAAGTAAATGAGAATTATTGTATTATTATAAAATAGGTATCCCGTCTCCTTCCAGCGAATCGTTTTTCTCCTAGGTTTCATGTCGGAGGAAAATCCAGGGAAACAAATGAGTAAGTGAATGTATATGCGGTGTTATGGGCCCCACCGTCATATGGATATAGTGTGTGTGTTTTGGAGAAATAATTGCACCTGGATGACCAAAGCATATTAGGAGAAATTATTTTTATTATAAGCGCTGGATCAGATTTCTTGGTAGCAGAGTTATGGTTACTATAGATTAGTTTGGTGATTATTGATTTTTGATTATAGATTATTGATAAGTTTATGTCTAACACTTTTTGTTGAGTCGCGTTATGTTATATGTAAGTTTTCACGCTTCCGGGAAGTAGGAAGTGGAACACGTGTGGCAAGAGAAGTCGCATGGAATTTTTACACTGTCTGAGTTCAATTTGGTAATAACACAGGTTGTGTTATTTAGGGATATTTTGCGTATAAAAGGTGTGTAAGTGAAATAGTGATCGGTTTTCTTGTGAAACTCTGGCCTTAATTCTCAGGAGCAGTATAGTCTCCACATGTGTTTTATCCCCAGAGAAACGGGTTTACCGTTTGCTTGAAAGAAGGGTAAGGTAGAGGGAAGTGCTACTTTATCGACGAAACTGAAAGTTCTGTGGTAGGGTAGAGGTAAGCGCTGCCTACTGGAAAATACAGAATTCTTGTGTGAATGGTCAAAGCTATCTTTTCGGTTTAGCGAATCAGACAATGGAAATGTGGATAAAATGTTGTAACTAACAAGAATTGTTGAAAAAGAAATTGCCGATAAATTTTGTAAAGGAGGGGTCAAGAGCAGAAGTGACGTAGACAAAAGCCGCGCTGGGATTGGACAGTGCGCTAGTCACATGAGAACAGGAGCGAAGTGACGTAGACAAAAGCCGCGCTGGGATTGGACAGTGCGCCGTAGACAGAAATCGTTGTGATTGGAGTGTTGGTGTGAGTCGCGCTAGCATTGGTTGAAATAAACGCATAGGGAACAGTAGTTGATTTGCCGATTGTTGTAAGGAGAGAAAGGTTGTGAATCATGTCGTACTATGAATATGGAAAAGAGAAAACGTCTTGGATGTCGAAAGTTAAGAACTTCTTTAAGAAGGACAAAAAGGTAGTGACTAGAGAGGGACAAATAATTCCTCCGCCGAAATCACCAGCTTCACATATGATGCTGAAATATGGATATCATACATGCATTTGGTTAGAAAATTGGACAAAATACACAAAGAACGATGGAGCATTGGCTTTTCCTGAGAATGGTTCATTTAATGTCGCTGTATTACGGAACTTGAGAGAAAAGATGGTAATGTTAGAACCTAGACCTAGACCGACACAGTTTGAAGCTTTAGCGGAATGGGAAGATGAGATGTATGAGCGAGAGAGATCCAGAGGATTGAAGAATCATGAGTTTATACCAGGAAGGTTGTGGGGAATAAATCATGAGGACAGAGTAAAGCGTTGGAGATACGCTAACATGGCAGGAGGTTTGTTTCCAGCTTTTGCAGTTGAGGAAGAAGCAAAGAGAAAGTGTACTGAGAAAAAGAAGCATGTAGTGGTAGAAAAGTATGTGTATGGTGGTAGTGAAACGGATGACGAATTGCTGGAAGATATTTTAAATAGAAACCCACCTCCATACCAACAGACTTCTGTAGTGGTGACACCTAATGCACCGCAAATGGAAACTGGGAGGAATAAAAAACCCGAACGAAGAAATGAAATAAATAGGTCACAGGAAACATTTAAATTTTCACAAAATGATGAGACAGAAAGTGACAATGCAACTGAACTAGCAAAAACGACAAAAGAATTGACTGAGAAAATAAGAGAATTGACAAAGAATATGGAAGCTGTAACTGTACCAGTAACGATAGGTCCAGTAATGCCAATTTTTGAAAATCAGAAAATAAATGAACATTCTTTGGTGATTCCCATGAATTCACATGTGCAAAGAAAAAGAGAAGGGATGGAACTGAATAATGAAGGTGCACACAATTCGGCTAGTACGTGTAGACCAAGTCCACCTACAAATTTGACGATAAATGAGAGTGAGGTTAGAAGAATGCCTATGGTGACAGAGTCCGCATCAGGAACACCAGAAAGAACCAGTGATTGGATTGAGTTAAATAGTACACCTGTAGGTCCGACTCCAGAAGAGTTAAATGAATGGATGAAAGCACTAAAAGCAAAAGAACCAGAAGAAAAACCATTAGATGTAATTAGGTTAAAAATAGATATGGAAGAGTTGATTTTGGGAACAATTGGAACGGAAAAACTAAAGAATTATCAGGATGATGAGATTATGTTTTTGTGTAAGAGTCTTACTTGGAGAGCTAGAAATTTACATGACAAATTGGAAGAGATTGCAGGTGAACTAGGAGTGGAATTTGTGAAAGTGAGGACGTTGCAGAAACCGTACAGGGTAGATTTTTGTGAGAAAGACATAGAAAATTTGAACACATCAGGAAGAATGACCCAGATAAAAGAACTGATTGTTTTATTGAGAAAGTGGGGTGATGTGGATAGATGGAGAAATAGATGGACAAAGAGGAATGAGAAAACAACGGATAAAGCATCTTTGGCTTTTGCAATGACAGATAAGGAACCAGTTACTAGAGAGTACCCAATGAGAGAAACACCAGGTGGTAGTTATGTGCATGTTCCGTGGACCAGACAGGATATACTGTCATTTACAAATGACTTCCCAAAATTGAGAGAGAAACCAGTAGAATGGTACAGACAAGTGGAGAGATTTGTTAAGGTGTCAAAAGTGCTGTGGATAGATCTAGATGGATTGTTTGACATAGTAGTGCCTGCTGATTTATGGACAGAATGTAAGATTACAATTGACTGGCCAACTGTAGAATATCCAAGGGATGCCAAAACAGGAGCGCCAGGTCCAGAAGTGATGAGGAAGTATGATCAGGTAGTTACCTTTTTGAAGAATAAAATTCCACCAAAAGAAACAGATTGGGTGAAAATAGACAGAACAACACAGGAAAGCAAAGAATCAGTGCATGCGTACTATGAGAGATTGTTGTTGGTTTTCAAACAGTATAGTGGTTATGAGACGCTAAGTGAGAAGGACATGAGTCACTTTGTATATAGGTTTGTGTATGGATTAACACCGGAGATAAGTGAAAGGATTAAGCAGCATTTGATAGGGTGGCAGAATAGCACAGTGGATGAGGTTTTGAGATATGCTAAGTATTGCAGTGATGAAATTGAGAGTAAACAGCGTAAATTGAAAGAAAAAGCCATGTGGGCACAGGTGAAAGTTGCAGAGAAGCAAGAAGCTCAATTGAATAATACTAGCAGTGAAACAGGACAGTTTAAATCCCGACCTAATATAGGTAAAGGAAAAGGACAAATGAGCATAGATGAGGCGAAGAAAAAGTGGCCATGCCACAACTGCGGAAAGCTAGGGCATTGGAGAAACGAGTGTAAATTTCCTCCTAAACCTAATGTAGAAAATCAATCATTAAATTCACAGGTGCAGAGTGAGGTAGTTACTCAACAAGGTCAGGTGCCACAACCACCACTTCCCAAGAGTGCTAATCAACAGAAATACAGTGCAGAAACAGGATTCTACGGAGGAGAACAGGTAAAACAGTTGTCACGTGCAGCTGAAATTTCACAATATTGGTTACGACAGAGTGAAGATGAGTCGTATGAAAGCTCATGACGGTGTCTGAAAGAGAGGAAGAGTGCGTGCTTGGCGCAACTCTAGAGGTAGATCAGTCAGGTCCATTTGTGGATGGAGAAGTGAATGGTGCAAATATAACATTCCTTGTTGACACTGGAGCTACCCGTTCTACTGTTAGGTCAGTGGAAATTCCAAATCTTCCTCTCTCAGGTGAACATATACAAGTGGTTGGAGTTTCCAATCAGCAAATTGAAACGCCTCTTACTAGATTAGTAAAGGTAAGAATTGGTCCATTTAGTGAAATGCACCGATTTGTGGTGTGTGATTGTAGTCCCGTTAACCTTTTAGGACGCGATTTGTTGTGTAAGATGAATTGCACAATTTATTGTACTCCAGACGGAATTGCATTTCAGACTCCAGATGAGGATGTGCTGTACAAAATGACAATGGTAAATTTAGAACCAGAAGTAAATCGTTTGTTTCCTGTATTTGATGCAGAGAAAATCCCAAATGAGTTGAAAGGGACAGTAAAAGAAGAAGTGTGGGACTTGACAGGAGAAGATGTAGGATTAATGAAAGGAGTAGATCCCGTAAAAATTTCAGTAAAAGAAGGAACGAGTTACCCAAATACGCCCCAGTATAAATTGACTCCAGAAATAATTGAAGGAATAACGCCAGTAATAAATAAAATGATTGAACAAGGGATTCTAAAAGAAATCATGAGCAGTCCATGTAATTCGCCAATAATGGGACTGAAAAAGCCAAATGGAACATATAGAATCGTACAGGATTTAAGAAAGGTAAACAAAATTGTTGTGCCTTGTTGCCCAATAGTACCGAACCCTGCCGTGATTCTATACCAGATTCCACGCGAAGCAGAGTGGTACACTGTGATTGATTTATGTCATGCATTTTTCTCTATTCCATTGCATCCAGATAGCCAGCCAATATTTGCGTTTAGGTTTGGAGAGCGTATTTTGGCATGGTGCCGAATTCCTCAAGGGTATACAGAAAGTCCCTCAATCTTTAATCAGATCCTAAAGAAATCATTGGAAGACTTAAGAATGCCAGAAAAGTCAGTAATGGTTCAGTATATTGATGACCTACTGGTGGCATCAAAAACGAAGGAAGCATGTGTCAATGACACGATTGCTTTGCTGAATCATTTAGCAAAAAGAGGACATAAAGTGTCCCCTTCAAAATTGCAGTTTTGTAAACAAGAAGTCCAGTATTTAGGGCATAAAATTGAGAAAGGAGTACGAAAGGTAACGACAGAGAGAATAAAAATGATTCAAGGAATGAGAGCTCCAATGACACAAAGAGAGGTAAGAATGTTTTTGGGAATGGTTGGATATTGTCGACAATGGATAAGCGGTTTTTCACTAATTGCTAAACCATTGCAGAAACTGACAAAGAAGGATGTTAAAGATCCTTTTGAAATGAATGATGAAGAAATGAAAGCATTCAGAGAGCTGAAAAAGAAATTGTGTGAGGCTCCAGCATTGGGAATGCCTGACTATGAGAAAGATTTTGAGCTGTTTTGCAGTGAAAGAGATGGATGTGCATTTTCAGTTTTGGTGCAGAGACATGGAACTATGAAAAGACCAATTGCATATTTTTCAGCTGTTTTAGACCCTGTAGCAAAAGCATTGCCTGGATGTTTGAAAGCAGTTGCTGCTACTTGTGTGAGTCTGGAACAGAGTGAAGGCATAGTGATGGGGTATCCATTGAGAGTGTATGTTCCCCATTCTGTGGAAATTCTTTTGACAAGAACGAAAACACAATACATGACACATAGTCGGCTGACTAGGTATGAAAAGGTAATTTTGAGTGCAGATAATGTGACCATTGACAGATGTATGAATGTGAATCCTTCAACATCATTGCCAGATGAAGAGAATGTGATTGAAATGGATGAAGTAGATCACGATTGTCTGAATGTGCTCGAATACTGTACTAAACCAAGAGCTGATATACGAGATGAGCCTTTGAAAGAATCAGATTATATTCTGTTTGTGGATGGCTCATGTTTAAGAACGAGTGATGGAGTTCTAAGTGCAGCATATGCAGTTTGCACAGTAGCAACTGTATTGGAAGCATCTTGTCTGAAAGGTGTACGGTCTGCCCAAGTTGCAGAATTAGTAGCTCTGATTCAAGCATGTAAGTTGGGAAGAAATGTACGGGTTACGATTATGACTGACAGCCAGTACGGCTTTGGAGTCGTGCATGATTTTGGTCAGATTTGGTCACAAAGGGGTTTCTTGACGTCTGCAGGGACACCCATAAGAAATGGAGATTATGTGAAAAAGTTGCTTGAGGCGATACAGCTGCCTAAACAGATCGCTGTAGTGAAGTGCAATGCACATAAAAATGGGGAAGACTACATTACTGTTGGCAACAAATATGCTGACGAAATGGCACAGTACTGTGCAAAGAATGTGGTTTCTTTGAATAAATGCCGCGAGAGAGAGCATATTTCTTGTCCATTGCTTTTTACTAACTCAATTGAAACATGGGATGAGGTAAGACAGTTACAAGAGGCTGCAGAAGATGAAGAGAAAGATACTTGGCTAAAAGCAGGATGTAGGAAACATGAAGAAACTGATGTATGGGTTTACAGGGATGAGAGACCAGTTATGCCTGATAGCATGATTTCTGACATGGCACGGATGTACCATGGGCAAGCCCATATTGGGAGAGATTCAATGATCAGACTTTTTAGACAAACATGGTACAATCCAAAATTCAGAGCCATAGCTGAGAGTCTTTGTCAAAGATGTCTTACTTGTCAACAGTTAAATCCAGGAAGGAAGACAGTAGTGAGTCTAGTGAAGAATAGGACGAGAAGGGGGTCCTTTCACCAGAATGCAGATGGATTTCATAGAAATGCCACCTTGCAGCAGATTGAGGTATGTTTTAGTGGTCGTCTGTTTGTTTTCCCGTTGGGTGGAGGCATATCCAACAAGAAGGAATGATAGTATCACAGTAGCAAAACTTTTGCTGCGAGAATTCATTCCGAGGTATGGTTTTCCAGTCACGATTGAAACAGATAGAGGAACACATTTCCAAAACGAATTAGTTAAACTGATTTGTGAAGCCCTTAGTATTAAACAGAAACTGCATTGTGCATACAGACCAGAGGCTTCTGGAATAGTAGAGCAAGTGAATGGAACAATCAAAAACAGGTTAGGAAAAATGTGTCAAGCTACAGGACTGAAATGGCCAGATGCTTTGCCATTGGTTCTGATGACAATCAGAAGTATTCCGGAAAGGAAGACTGGACTCAGTCCACATGAAATAATCATGGGACGAGCAATGAGACAAGCACAAGTACCTGTCAACAAGCTACTGACTATAACTGATGATCTAGTACTGGATTATTGCAAAGGATTAGCTGATGTGGTGCGTTCTGTGTTTCATCAGGTTGGACCGGATGCGACCACTCTTGAAAGAAAACCAGCACACGACTTGAATCCAGGAGATTGGGTTCGAATAAAAGTCCACCGGAGAAGAAACTGTTTGGTTCCTCGCTGGGACGAACCACGACAAGTGATCCTAGTGACAACCACCGCAGTTAAGTGTGCAGGAGTGAAACACTGGGTACATGCCAGCCACACCATCAGAGTTCCAGAACCTAAAGATCGACCTGTGAGTCGGCATCTGGAAATATCAGATAACAGTTCAGCATCAGAAAGAGAAGAGGAGACAAACAGGGTGCCAGAACTTGAAGATCGACCTGTAAGTCGACATCTGGGAGACCCAACTACAAGTGAAACGATAGAAGAAGAAGAAGAAATAGAAGAAATAGCTGAGGTTCCAGAATTTGAAGATCGACCTGTAAGTCGACATCTGGAAATATCTGATACTAGTTCAGAATCTGATACAGAACATTCAGAAGGAGAAGAAATTTCAAAAACAAAGTGGAATTTTGAGAGCATAAGAGAAGAAACTGAGCCAGAAAACAGTGATAGTGAACAACCAAGTACAAGTTGTGGTAAAATTCCTTCGAAGATAATATTAATAGATGAAGAAGGGAGAGTTTCAGACCAAAAGTTAGAAAAATCGGAAAAACCCCGAGGAGCAGTAGGGACAGATAGTCAAACACAAGAACAGGGAAATTTAGAAGCAGATAGAGAAATTGACACAAAATCGGAAGAACCTCGAGGAGGGACAGAAGTAGGTGAACGAAGGAAGATAAGAAAAGAACCACAAGTAGCTGAAAGCGAAATCATAAGCTTCAAGATAAGAGGAAATAACGAAAAGATTGAAACAGAATCAGAAGAAAGTGGAGAAGAAAGAAATGAAAAACTAGAGACAAGAAAAAGAAATTGGAAAACAGAAAGAGAGGAAAAAGGAAGTGAAGCAAAAAGGCCAAGAAAAGGAGACAATTGGCCCGACGAAGTAAGAAAATTAAGATACAGAATCGTAAAATTGGATGGAAAAAGTGCTGAACAAGTGAATGAAATAACAAGTCAAAAGGAGCAAGGAAAACAAGGTGGTAAACACTTGCAGAAAACAAAAAGAATAAAGAAAGTGAATCAGAAGTACAGATCGCCTGAATGGTTGTATCGTGCTCTGACTAGTCACAAAGAAGAATTGAACACTCACGAAAACCCAGAACAAAGAAACCTGATGGGAGAAAGTGAAGTGCAACAAACCTGAAGCAACAAACCTGAAGAGGTTTCTGTAGATAGTTTACCGGATTTGACAAAACACTGAACTGACAACTGTACCGGATGTGACAAAGAAAGAATTCTGAGAAAGAATTAAAAGAAAGAACCAAGTAAAGACAAAATATTGAAAGTACAGAGTGGCAAGCAAGTCATTTCTGAGGTGTAGTGACACAATTTTCTAGAAAACAAGTACAAAATGGAGAATATTAGAGATAGAAAATGTAGATGTGAGTTTTTAAGTAGATGGTGCAAAATGTGCTGTTTTTGTACAGGTTTATTAATAACAGTATGGGTAGTTTTAGCAATAACTATTCCAATTAGTTTAGCTGTAGTGGAAAAGTCTAATAATACTGAGAGAGAAAAAGGAGCTAACACTCAAGAGCCAGTTATTTTAAGGAGTAGTGCAGAATTACATAAGGACAAATCAATAACAGATTTTTCAAAGAATGTGTTTACTAAATTACTGTATGAGTACGTAGAAACAATGGATGTAAGGGATTGCTATGTTTGTATGCAGTTGCCTGCATCTGTAGCAGAGGGTGTGACTTATCATCACCTCCCTTTGACGTATGGAATAACATGTAGTGTATTAGCAAGTTTATTTTATAAAACAGGAAGATTAGAATATTATTACACTGATGTAGATAGGATTTTTGCAAAGGTTTCTGTAGTTCCTGAGCTTAACAAAATAAAAGAGGGAAAGACGATTGGTGAATATTTCTTAGAAGATAAGATTTTAACATTAGATAATGTATTTAGGTACAACCTTACCTGTGAGTTAAAGAAGGAAGAAAAGGTATTTCTAGAAATGGTCGAGGAGAGAAGAGTGAAATTTGAAAGAAAAGATATAGAAGAGACAAAAACACCACTTTGGACGTTTGAGGAAGACCATCATGACAAGAAAAAGACAAATGCAGCTATGACTCTGGATTGGCCCCAACAGGGAAGGTTGTGCATTAGAAGAAATAAGACAAGATATGACAATTATTTTGTGGGTTCCAGTAATTGCCATGACAATTACCAAATTATAGGTGGATGGGGATTCAAAGGGGGAAAAGATCCAATATTTCCAGGGATTTATTACGTTTGTGGGAATAGGGCTTATTATAGGTTGCCGGACCATTGGTATGGATCATGTTATTTAGGCCTGGTCTTTCCAAAGATTTTTCATGTGGATAGAAAAGAAAAAGGAACACACAAAATGATAAATACCTTTACACGTAGAAAAAGGGAAAGTTTTTCAGAAATAGTAGGTGATATCTTTGGTGCATTGATACCAGCAGTGGGAATATCTTTGAATGCATTCAGAATTCGGAAATTATCCACAGTAGTAGATCGTTTATCTACAAATACTGCTGGAGGGTTCTTAATGGTAAATACCGAGATGGTTGCCATGAGAGCTATGGTGATGCAAAATCGTCTTGCCCTTGACATTCTTTTGGCAAAAGAGGGCGGAGTCTGTGGAATGTTGAAAGTCCAACATTGTTGCACTTACATTCCTGATAAAAGCGAAAATATACAGAAGTATATAACAAATATTACAAATTTGCACAAAGAACTAGTTCCACTGGAGGTTGAAAGTGTTTGGGGAAAACTTGGTAAAGGGTTTTCTTCTGTAACGAATTGGTTAACAAGAATGAGTGGATTAATAATAGGGAAAGTTATAATAATAGCAACCATGATAATAATAATAATATTAGTATTGAAGCTTGCAATAACATGTATAAAGAGAAGAAAGCAGAATAAGATAGAAAAAGAAAACATGATAAACAAGGAGAGAGAGAGAGAAATAGGTGAAATAGAGTTAGAAGAAATAAAAGAGAACATGTACAAGAAAACAAAGAGACAAGTTGAAAGCGATACAGAAGTATAAAACTAACAAAAGCAAATGGATAAAAGATATATGCTGTCTGAGAAAATTGTCTAACTTGGGTTTTTGTGGTGATGTTAAAAATCACCAAAGGGAGGAGTTGATGGAGCAGGGTAAATATAAAAATTTTAACCTCCTAATATTTTTGTATAATATTAATAAACATGTTCGTTCAAGTAAATAACCAACAATGTATGTAAAGGGTTAAGGATAACACACAGTTTAATGTGCGAAGTAATGAACTAATAATTGTTTACGTTTCTAACATAACATTTGCGTACTAAAATAATAATAAAATGCATGATTTGTGCTTTGAATAAAACGTGTGGTTGCAAAATAAAGCGATGGTAAGTAAGGGACAGCTTTATATGTTGCTTCTGCTAGGTAATACCTAATTGGGGTACGTAGAAAGACGGGAGGGAAACGAAAAGGGTTTATATTTCATTGTTTTAATAACATTTTGTTTTCTTTAGAAATAGTGCGCTTAGGCCTGCCGAGCAGCAATATAAAATAGCCGCGAGATACTAGAGTGCGAATGAGCGGATACGACCATGTGATAGAGGAGAGAGGCTGTTGCAAAGGGATGATCACGTGCTGATGCCGAGAGGCTAAGATGAAAGTATGGTCAAGGCTGCTGTGACCCTTCTGAGCAGATGTGTGCCAAGATGATCAGCAAGAAGCGTGAGAAGCCTGGTTGAATCAATAGAAAGAACTCTATTATACAAATTGTTGCAGAAAAAGAAACAATTTGGACTGATCGAAACGGATGAGCAAGTGCATGAACTGTGGGAAACGATGCTTGCATGGACATTCCTCACGGAACTGGTTAAGACCAGGAAGTTTGATTAAAATGTATAGGGACCTGAGTTTTCGACCAATGAGAATGAATCGCGCCATGTAAGAAGAAACATTTTATGCTGTAAGCTAGAATTAGGGTATAAGAAGACCTACTCTTGGTGGGAGGGGTTAGAATGCTGCGGGATGCTGCGGGAGATGCTGAAGAAGTTAGATGCTGTAGATGGGAGAGTTTGCGGTTGCTGATGCTGACGAGCTGATGCTGCTGCTGTGATTTTCCTTTTCCAGTTGAGTATAAGATGCTGCTTTAGGAGAACTAGCATTTGATAAGATTTATATTAGAATTATTAGGGTTTCCCCGAGAGATAGATAGGTTGATCTATAGAGTTCTTAGTATGATAACCTCATTTTCCGTCTAATAAAAGTGTCATGCAATTTACAACTATTCTTATATTGATGATAAACGCAATGATCTGAATAATAAATTAATCTCGAATTTCCTGCATTCAAAACTTTATATAAACTTTATTATTCTTTAAACAAATGACTCAGTGATTTTCTTTAGCATAATGATTAATAATGAATTGGTAAAAGAGTTCATTGTGATTGAGCTGGTCTTAATCACCATCAACTGATTCCTACTAGTTGGTCCATCGACCAATGAGCGGAATATCTTAACAGTAAATGAGAATTATTGTATTATTATAAAATAGGTATCCCGTCTCCTTCCAGCGAATCGTTTTTCTCCTAGGTTTCATGTCGGAGGAAAATCCAGGGAAACAAATGAGTAAGTGAATGTATATGCGGTGTTATGGGCCCCAACGTCATATGGATATAGTGTGTGTGTTTTGGAGAAATAATTGCACCTGGATGACCAAAGCATATTAGGAGAAATTATTTTTATTATAAGCGCTGGATCAGACGCCTATGGGTTCTTGGGCTCCTTATCAAGATGAAGTGGCGTTGCAAACATGTAGGGAGGCTCCAAGCTTGGCAATGCCAGGGTGATCGCAGAACTGGATCACAACCATCAGCTGCTCACTGCTGTCTGTCTCTGAGGTAGCTCAGACTTCAACATACGAACTCAATCCAGACGTCTTATCTCTGACTAAAAATAAAGAGAAAACATACTGCTTTGGAAAGCATCAAAGCTCGATGGCAGAGTGGCAGGTGACACGTGCAGTCTGCGCCTGCTACATCTCAATATTTATGTTCCCTTGCTGGCCACTTGAATTATTTAACAGAATGAGTCACTGACTCATTGTCAGTGAAATTGCTCTCCCACCCTCGCAGCTCCACCATTAAGTGAGGCCTGCCCCTGCACTCTCGAGTGTTGGTGATCGAGGCCCTCCTCCACCCGCAGGTTTCCTGCGCCTCATCCCTGGTGGTCCAGTGGACCTCTGTCTCCTTCCTCTCACTCTGCTCTTTCACTCGTTTTTCTACCCTTTTTTATCTTTCACCTTTCTGCACTTTTCTGCATCTCTGCTCTTTT